>JAGSMT010000150.1:0-600000 GCA_029286875.1 Lamproptera curius
AAATTACTTATTTTTAACTTTTATTTTTAAACCTAAGAGCTTCACTATGAACAGTTCATATGATACAACATTAAATTAAATCAAATCAAATAAAATACACAATTTAACACTTAAATCAAAGCAAAATTTTCCTTTATACAGAAGCATAAGGGAACCAAATATCATTATCTATATAAATTCTGTGCCGCCAACCATTTAATTAAATTAAATGATTTAATTGAATCTATCATCTACAAAATGGTAACCTTTATTTTCTCGAAATGACAAGTAAAGCAGTGTATAAATATTTTATATAATACCTATATACTGCCCCGCGATTTCGGCCACAGCATATCTATGATATCTTTTAACGTATTAATTTAATTAAAATGTCGTGTATGACAAGTTTCATGCACCTAGAATAAGGATTTTTTAAAAGCTATCTTTTGTGTAAACTTACACTGTTTTAACTTAAATGAGCTTTGAATACGCCTCATTGCATTTTTTTTAAAGTTTCTTGAAATATAGAAAATGCTCTCGCGGACGTTAGTGTAGGCCAATCCAAGATGTAGAATTATGTAAAACATAGTTTATTGACGACTGATATTTCTAGAAAAATCGATAAGAAATATAATTAGTTATAAGAATTATACAATTCTAAACTATAAAGGAAACGTTATAGAACATTTTTATAATATTTTATTAGTTATATATTTTCCAACTGTACTAATATTATAGATACAACGCGTAACTCCTTTTATAGACTAAAATTTTGTATTGAATTCGAGAATATTTGACTGTTGACATGCGCATTAAATTATGTTAAAGCTAGATTTTATCAAAAGTGTCTTATGGTGACACATTTTTCGGTGTATACTTGTATAGGAGGACAAAGAGGCTGATACATAGGATTCTAAATGCACGTGCTCTTTTTAATTTAATATCCGTACCTCAACAGTCATGGTTAAAAGAACATGGCTATTAGACGGACTGCACCTAGCCTCCTTACTGTTTAGATTCGTACAAACTTGTACACGACATTTTATTATTCTTTCCTATTTATTGATTAATTTTTACGCCACGAAAAACAACTTCAAAAATCTAAAATTAACAGGAAAAGGGCCGTGGACTGCGAGTATCTAAATAAACTCGGTAATACGTGATGTAATGGTATAAATAAATATTCATATACCGTGATTAGTCCACGAAAATGCTGATATTTTACCCTTTATAATCTTAAAGGAACAAAAAAGGCCGACTTTTCTACCTCTTTACAAATAACGACATTTTTATAATTTATTCGTTTAAATGGTTATGAGGATGGTAAAAATAAAACGCATATTGTCCAAAGCAATTTAATTGACAAGCACAAAAGCAATTACAAACAAACTTTAGCCTCACCGTTGTATTGAAACGATATAATTGTTATTATTTAAAAGACGCTCTATTTAATTAAAGTAGCGAATATTAATAGAAGTATTGTCTAATTCACCAATTGTATTTTGTGATCGTGTTAATGTAAGGCGGAATGATTCCTATGATATTAAAAAATAATTCAAAACAATAAGTCTTTTTTTTTCAGAAGAAATTGATGCAAAATGATGGACGAATTAAAAAAATAACTAATTGCAGAGCTCCTTATAATTATTATTTATTATATATATACTCTATTTTTGCATGACACAAATCCTGCGATATTTTTTATATAAATATAAAATATTAAATCTCTACTTCGAAATACAAGCACATTTACATTTTAAATTCTATAAAAAACCAACAACACATAAAGTTTATCACGTTTTTTACGAAGACAAACGAAAAGACCACCGCCACAGCCGTAATAGTATTTTTTAAATAAACAAACAGCAGATATTTCTATGTACAGACATTTTCACCTTTACCAATACAAGAGATCTTTTTGCTTTGCTCACATTTTGTACATGTCAACGTATGAAGAATGCAAAAGTTATTAAAATGACTTAAAAATTGTATCAAAGTAAAATGGACAGTTCGTTGACTTGACTTGTTGATTGATCGAAGTTTTTCAACATATTTCAGTCCTTTTATACAAATAAATGGCTACGAAGCGTGTCCAGTCACGAACTAATGGCGATGGAAAATGCAACTCGACCGAAACATGTATTTAAACAAGCGCAGCTCTATTTTACAATGAGGTAATAAATATAAAGAAATAATAGAAATTAATGGACTTCAATCTCCAAATTTAACAAAGTTAGGGTACAAAGAGGGTGCAGAGGGTGCTGGGGTATAAAAATAATCTCAGTCGCTATTGAATTGACGACAGTGAAGTGCGGCATTATATCACGAAAAAATTATAACGATTTTATGTTTACAGGTTAATCAGGAAAAGGGTAATAAATTGCCTGTTTGCACCTTTAATCTTGTATTAATTTAATAACCTTGAAAGACTTCACTCAGTTATGTAGTCAACAATGTACATTATCTTAAAATTCATATTTTGTTTCAAACATTATCATCTAAGAAGGCAGTCTAACAGGTAAATGTGGACCTATAATCCTAATACCGAACCCATATATACACATATAAACGAGTGACAGTTTGTGGAATGCTACATAAATTTGAGTTCACAACAGGTATAATTGAGAAGAGAAATAACATATTTTGCATTCGATAAATGTATAGAATTTTTAAAAGCTTTCAAATAATAATATATTCATTAACTCTAAATAAAGTCAGTTATGATACTAAATTATAGGACATCTTACCACTTAAAAATTTCACATAAATATGTATAAAATTACTAGCTAATTAAACAAAATAAACCAAAAAACTAAGCTTTAGAATAAAAAATATATTATTATTTATTAAAAAAAATTACGGCTACTGCTTCAAAGAAGGCAAAATAAAGTATGTTTAAATGCTTTTTTACAGACGATTGTAAAATAAGCGCGAGAAAAGTTAATGAAAAACTAAAATGAGACATGTAACGTGCAGGCTAAAAACGTACCTAAAGTATTATGTCGGTCTTTTTATTAACACGCGTGAAAGGTAATTGTACATAGATAAAATAGAACACTTGGAACAAACCCGGGCGGCGCAATTCTAGTTAGCAACTAGAGTGCTAACACTAAAGTATAAAAAAGATACTTTAATTTGAATTTACATATATATTCATATTATTCATTAAATATCTATATTTTTACTGTAACCGCCAAGATCATTATATACAACACAATATAAAAAGTAACATGGGACTGTTATAAAACACAATTAATATGTATAAAAAAACCAACACGGTTATTATCAAGCAGTACCCTGTTAGTGGCGGGTTAAATGTTTCAATAATGCAGCAACAGCTAAAAATATTATATTTATATTTTGACGACACTATAATTACATTTAAAAAATGCAATACTTTGAACCACAATGTTTTTAAGAACCAATCGACACTGCGATTTTCGTTTGTTGATACATTTAAAAAAAATACATTTCAAGTCATAAAGCAGACTGTATTATAACGTATTTGCCTTTTGAGTATTTTCAGCGAGTGGCTGTTCTTAGCAAGATTCGGCAGTACCCGGATTTTTGTGCCGAGCTTAAATAATCTCCCTCACGATATGCAAGGGCATAGTTATTTAACCCGATAGGGGTTATATCGGGTTGAAAGGATATTTCAGACACCACCTTACGGTTTAGGACTTTACCATAAAAGGAGGAATCCTTCTGGTGCAGTACTCGACCATTACAATAAATCTAGGTTAGGAGACCAGTTCGTCCAGCGCCTTGTCTCTATTGAACTCGTGTTTCGCGAGTGCGGCCGACACTTTGCCTTCGGAGAAACCCAGGTCCATTAGTTCGCCCAAGATCAGCAGGCCCTCGATGATCTGCAATCAGTTAACTATTGATTACATTATGATACAGCTTATATTTGCAGACGTTGATGCCGCCAATTGGACCACAGGATTTGTATACCCGTGCATTTTATTACTTAAGCTAATGTCAATTAAGCATTCAAGATTTAATTAAACCTTTGTCGCAATTTATGTTACAATCATAGTATGCTCACTACTTCGTGTTTGAACATGATAATTTTAAATGACAAAAGTTTACTTCATAATGATAAATTTTTATTTTAATTTATAAACTTCAGAGCAACGTACACTGGATAGTGAAATACAAGTTTCAACGTAAATACGGCCATGAATCTCGGCGTCGTAATTGGACTAAAGTTTAAGTGGCATTACGTCATATGGTAATGAAATTAATGTGTCGTGATGCGAAAAAAATCGATACAATTCGTTGGGACACCCTCGTTGGATTGTAAAAACTGTTAAATAGTAGCAATAGAATACATTAGCCCCAATTTAAGCATTAACCTGTTTACGGACTATTTTGAACTTGTACTAGCTGTATGTATAAAGAAAACTGATTATAAGGAAAACTTTGCCTTTTGTGGTGCTTTGTTACCAGGTTCTAAAGTACAATCAACTATAGAGCCAAGATTCATGCTTTACATGGTTTATAAAACAACTCCCCAGTGAGGACCAATTTGCATGAATCTCTGACAATTTATAGAGAGCACTAGTCCAATCAAATTAACTGACGTCTAATCCATCAAAAAAATTTCATTCCTTTATGTGGTGAAATTCCAACAACTTCTGTACAAAAAAGTTTATCCAATAATGCTTGATAGAAGCAGATCCTTTTTTTAATTGGTTAACATGTTAAGACAAGCAGAACATTCACATGAGAAAAGCGGCTTAAGATGGCCACAAAGCCAGTCACCATATTAAGACTCATTTACCCAGTGATGGCTGCCATGACCTTAAAACCGGAAGTGAGTAGTGACGGTAGTCCTATCACCTTTTTCTGATCATATAGTTATTTCAAAAAATGATATGGAGAAGAACCTATGCCCAGCAGTGGACTACCACATATTAGTAGATATAGAATAGAGATGGAGAGATAAGTAGGTTGGTAGAGTTATGTATCATTAAGTATTCTGAGCTGATATTAGAACCGGCCTTGTTATCATAATAAGTATCATATTTATAAAAATATAGTATAAAATACTATATTTAATTACCCTTGTAAAGAACTAACTACATTTTTGCAATATGTATTTTCTTATTATAATCACTATTGTTGAAAAAAATCTATTCCCAAATATTTATATACATTCATTATCTCTCATATTTTTAAAAACTTTGGAACAGGATGGCAACTTTAAATCCATTTTCTTGCACAACACACACAGTGTATTACTTGAAAATAGCTTTCATAATATTTAATTGAAGTTTAATACCATTTTCTTTAACACAGATCTTTTAAAAAAAAAATTGAATAATGTTGATCCATCAGGAGTGAAGCATGATACAAGATTAGTCAATCAATAAAATATAAAATGAGGCAATAAAAAAACCTATGTAAAATGTTAAAATAATAAAAAAAACTGTACCAAACAAGGGTTTTTTCTACTTAGAACAATGCATGTTACCTTTTTGTCATTATCTCCAACCAAATTGCATATTCTGGCTACCCTGTCCAATGGAAAACCCATCCCATGGATTTTCCGACAAATGTTTTGTAATGGATTTGGCAATTTATCATATGGATTTGGCAACTGATCGCTTTTTCTCCTTTTCCTTTCCTTCTTTTTCTCAGAATAAGATGATTGAGACTGTCCTGTGCCTAAACCCAAAGTAGCTTTAGGTGCAGGACTTGCATTACAAGACCTTTCACTTGCTCTTAATTTTGCTAAGGCCAACTCTTCATTCAATTCCCTTACAATATCTGGAACACTACGAGATCGAGACTTTATGGTATTTAATGAACCTGATGAGGGAATATACTCTTCCCCCTTATCATTTACTTCAGCTTGATTATAATCAATATTGGAATCTGTATAAGGGACTGGCACTTGTGGATATTGATAATAATATGGTTGTGGAATAAATGTTGAATCATAGTTAATTTGGCTCACTGCACCACCTAATGCTGGTAATGGGCCGCTGTAAAAAAAATCTTGTGGAGGAACCTGTTGTGTCGGCAAACAATACTGATAATTTGGCAAGTAAATATTATCTACAGTGACAGTATCACAGGTATTATCGGGTGCAATATAGTATCCATTTGGTAAGTTTTGTGGGGATGTGAAAGTGCTACTCAGACCTTGCACAGTTTGTTCCATATAGGAATTTGGTAAATATGTACCACCCTCCAATTGTACTTGTGTATACCCTGGACAGTTTTCATTTGGGATATACATGCCTTGTACAGGACACTGGAGCTGAGGAGTCTCTTTGAAGAACCTGTGCAAGTAATTCCATATCATTTATTGTCTTCAGTTCAACATTATCAAATGGGCTAGAGGTGTCATGTTCAAAATCTCTGAATGTCAACCTGTCAACATTGTGATTGTACTGAGGTATTATACCAATTTTTGCATTCTTTTTTAATTCTTGCAATGGATCTGGATCATCTAAAAGGCTCTGATGGCAAGTTGCCTTTACTTGGACAGGCTGGAGGATATTTTGCTGGGACTCCTGTACATTACTTTCAAAAGCCTCTATAGTAGTTGCTGTACCAGCATGGGGGGTACTATTATCTACTGGGGATGTTTCACTATGTTTATCTAACTTTTCGTCAGAGGACATAGCACTAATCTCATCTGTGCTCGGGTAGGACACTTCCGAAACACTTAACTGTTTCAACCTCTCCTCGGCCTCGGCGGCGGCGATCGCGTCCAATTTCTTTTGCTTCTCCTCCTCCAGCAATTGCAAACGGTGCCTTCGTTCGTTTCTCTTAGTCTCTTTTGCACTACGAAGTTCTTTGAGTTTAGATAGCACATTTCTTTCAAAAGTGGAGCAGTACATGAGGCTTTCGATAACATTTTGCGCTCGATTGGGACATTCTATAACACTATAAGGCAATTCAATTCGCGGTGGTCTCTTATACTTTTCTGATATTTTAACGGGGACTCCGTCCATAAAATCTCCGAAATGTGACATTTCAAAACTGCCTCCAATTCGGAGGTAAGGATAAAAATCAAACAATGAGACGACAAAGTTTGTTTCTGTACACTTTTTGCACTTTTAAGGTTACGTTGTTTTCTCTCGACGTCATCACTTTATTTATTTGATTCACTGTTTATTCGGTAGTCTATTTATGTTAATAATATTCATATCCATCCGGATACTTTACAAATATATACGTAACAATTAAATTATGAAGTTGTTTTTGACTACTTTTCCACATATAATGTTTGACATTTATTGACATTGACACGTTATGTTACCATAACGAAGTAAATTGTCATGTGACAATAAGAATTGTTCTTAATTGATTTTTCATTTACATTAAAATGAAACCAGTACAAGGTTATAACTAACGTCTTTCTATTAAAATAACTTAATAAATGACTAAACTATTCTTAGTACATTTAAAAAGTTTTTTAATTAATACTGGTTGTGGATGGAATAGTAAAATTTAAACCAAAAAAAATTAGATAATCACGTGTACACTGTGAGCAAATCCGAGAGATGTCGCTAGCGCCGCCTTCTAAAGTCATGGCGGAATAGTTCTAATAATTTTGCGATTTATTTGTAATTCGTGGGTAGATTTATTATTGTCAGGGTCCGAATTTTAAAAGAGCTTATTCTGTTTGCATAGTGAGATCTCGGTGACCCACACGCCTGACTGTGATGCCAATACTTGAATATTCTGAAAGTCGTTCATTTCTTACGTCTATTATACAGTAAATATTTAAGATTTTAAAAACCAGAACTGTTATAACATATTTATTACGTTTAGGATGACGCAATTAGCATTAAAGACGTCACACTTATAAGAGGTTGAGTTACAGGTTGGTATCCAGGCAGGGTGATTTTTTTTAAATTATGAAATTGGTTATTTATTCGTCCTATAATTGTCTTGTTCAGGTTCAGGCGGTAGATATGAACGAGGGTGCGCCCATTGTGTACCACGGAAGCGGCTATGGCGGCGCAGTTTATATGGTTCCTGGTCAAATGGATAGATCAAGGCAGTACCCCATAGACATGCTCCAAGTGATAGGTGGTGCAGGGCGCGACAGTGCTGAAACTGACCAGTGTTCTCCACGAAGATGGCTAGCACGCCGCGACAGACAACAGAATAAAGACAGTACTGCATTTAGTTATGACTCTGATGATTCTAGTCTCTCTAGCAATGCCTCCGGATCAAACAAATCCAGTGATAAAGGTATTCAGTGCGTTCAGAATCGCTTATGTACTTTTATCTTTTCCATTTACCCACATAAATTTTCGCTTTAATTGTGTTTTCTCATGTTCTCCTCTATATATTTTCTTTGAAAGAGAAAACTGAAGATTACAATTTAATGTAATGTAGGATAACACTAATTTTTTATTGACTATACATTTTCATCTCATATATTTATGAGATCTGTGTAGTGGTTGATTTTTAAATTATTGGCATGTAGCACCTGAAACTCCATAGGCAAAGTATGCATAAAAATATATTATGATAGGCCTATGGTAAGTCATTTTAACCCTTTTGCACTACACCTATACTAGAATATAAAACAGCAGAGCCCGTTACAGTTATTATATACTTACATTGTTATTGAACCATTTGAGCTGATGACATACCAAACTCCTGCAATGATGATTAATTAATTTAATTAATTAAAACCAATAATCTAAAGGGGCAATAGTAAGCATCTTTTATATCTAATTATTTATAATTTCCTTTTTGTTATTTATTTCTTATTACCTCCTTATAATAATTAAGTTTCTTTACAAAGTCAAAGTCACCTAGTACCAACTTTATTTTTCAAAATGAAAAAGTTTGGATTACCGCTATCTCTTAGCCATCTCATCCGACTTACCTGCCTTTTTTTGTACTAGTATAATGATATCTTATGTAGTTTTGCTTATCTTGTTATCCTGTTTTGAGGATACCATTCAGTTACAGATTTGTTCCATTTTTATCTTCCCCATATTAGCTGGAATTTGTACTTACCATACTAATTTTGATGGTGAATAATAATTTCGACAATAGACATTCTTTATTTAGCCTATACTTACTTTTTAAATTACAATGTAAGATTTTTTTAACATACCCACTAATAGATTTTCAATTTTTACTTTACTAAATTGTTTTCAATAAGAATGTTTTGTATGTCATTAATATATTAAAAAAAAATTATTTTATTAATAAAAAATAAGTAAATTTTTTTAAAATTAATATTAACCCGTAAAAAAATCAAATCATATTAACACATGATTTAATAAAAGATATTCCCGATGTTTCAAATACTTTACAGTAACTGTTTAAAAAATGTTGTCAGAAAAATTACACTTTAGTCTGCCAATGACCAAAAATCCTGTACAGTAACTGAAATGTCAGGAATGTTGTAGAAAGCATAAAATGTGATGAAATCTGTAGTCCTTAACTAAATCAATATTTTTTTTGCTAGACTAGTAAATTAAGTAGACACTTTACACATAAAATGAAAATCCCAGAATATTCAGCAATCAATTAGTTCTGAATGTGCTTGGCCTGAAGATCCCCCGTACACCCCTTTATTTCACTCGGGACATTGTATATGTAAAAAAAAATTCATCATAATCATCCTATGTCAGTCCACTGTTGGACATAGGCCTCTCATAATGCACGCAACCGCTATCTTCGACTATTCTGGCCCAACCGGCAGTAGCCACTTTGCGAATGTCGTCTACGTTTGCCGAGCTATGGTCTCCACTCTAGAACTCTTCGACACCAGCGGTCGTTAGTTCTACAGCTTAAGTACCTAACCCATTGCCACTTCACCTTACTAATGTGCTGTCTGGTTCTCTGACATGATCATTTCTGATGCATCAAAGATACTCCAAGCATTGCCCTCTCCATAGCTCGCTGAGCGATTTATATTTGTGAACCAGGCAAACCGTAAGTTTCCACGTCTCGGCACCCTAGGTCATAAGGGGTAGGAGGCACTGATTTAATACTTTCGATTTTAGAAAAATACCAAAAGAATTATTGAATGTCCTAAAGATTCACCTATACTGAAATTACTACCGACCAGCATTGCCTTTATAATCTATCAAATGTGTCTTAACACAACAAATCTTTAATTTATACCAATAAAGAAACCTCGTGGCTAGTTTTAACACTTCAAGTTGCTGACATGGGTGATTTTTTGTTATGACGTTTGCATAAGTGGATTTTCGAAGTTATAATAAATATCACAACGAAGAGACTAGAACACGACTGGAATGTTATGCCTGTACCCAAACAAATTTACACTCTGCAACAAAAAACACATTATTTTATGTATAGTATCATACATATTCTGCGAGTTTAATTCACTGAATGGTCCACAAATAAGAATGCCTCTGGTATGGAGATTTTATGTGTAAATAGAACCCTGAGAACTTTAGTGTTCCATTTGCAGGTGAGAGTTCCCAGAGTGAGCGCAGTGCAGCCATTGTTCAGCCCCCGCAGCGTGAGTGGCGCGCCCGCCCCAGGCGGGAGGCGCGCCCCAGGAGGATGGCTCCAGAGAGGTTCATCAACGCCTCCTACCCCTTCCAAGTCAAGTTCACACCAGATGATTTGCTTAATGGTGAGCCCATTTTTCTCTATGATAAGCTTAGTGGTTCAGATTTATGGGAAAACATCTCAGGTTGGAATACTTCTGGCGACTTACGACATTTTTTATATAGCATGATTGCCTGTGGAATAAGATTATCATTGCGTTGGATGAGCATGTAACAGATCTAACCAGTGTCTTATCATTGGTGGTGTTGAAAGTTCTTTGTTCTATCAGAATATGAGCGTAAAAACAAAAAGGCAGTGTACCTGTGTTTTTATACACTATATATATATAATATCTGCTGTGTAGAGTTGGCTGATCACTAATATAGATCTGCCTCCTATGTCAAAAATTACGGAGGGACTCTTATATTATAAAAACAGCGGCAGTGCACAGAATGCTATTAGATCATTTGTTTTCTTTGATTCCTAAATTTACACTTTTATTTACTTTATATTTATTCACAGCTCTGAATCTCATATGTCATATATGGACAATTTTTTAAATTACATGGGGCAAAATGTAAGTCATTTTGAAAGTTTTATATTAGCTGTACAGTAATATGCATCGCAGTCAAAGACATAAGTTAATATCAACAATGTTAACCCCATTGCACAGAGTGGAATTTTGTATCTATGGTGTGATATGTTGTCACTAAGTGATTAACATATTAGAGAAAATTTATCCATAAGGATGCGAGACATAGTGCTACTTCTTTCCTATGGGCAGCATGGTTTACATCATTCTTAACTTTTCTTTGGCCGAGGTAAAATTTAAAATATTTTCAATGTACTAATGTAAGAATACCATTTAAGGGTCAAAATGGGACACACTATCACAAGAGATCTGGGATAAATTTATTAAATCGCAGCAGACAGAGGAGACATTCAGGAAAAAAATGAATTTGTGGCGCTATCTTTATATTACTATTAAGGTTTGTAATTTTAACATTAATGCATTATATACAGAAAAAAATTGCCTTTTTAGGAAATAAAAAAAATTTACAAAATAATAAGATTAAATTAAACCAGACCAGTATGTAGAAATGATCAAGTAAGACCTAGAATCTATGTTTAAAATGTTACTTTTTCATTATTGTATAATTTTTTTATAAATGTGTGCAAGAAAGTTTAAAGTTTTTGGTTAAGTCAGTCTGCGTAACTTTGATTGGTTGAGGTAACAATGACAGTGGGGCTTTTAACTAGTTTAGAATACTTTTGTATCGATACAAACATTTCTTGCTGCTTCGCATGTTTAAACTAGCTTCGTAAACGTACCTTTAAAAGAAAGGAAGCTGTCGAATCGAATTAATTATAAAAACTTTTCTTAAATAGTGCGCATAAGTTTTTTCAATTCCTGCAGTTAAAAACTTTTTGGATATCTTGTGATTTCCTGTGTAACAAGGTAAATACGGTGTGATGTATAGCCATTTGTAATTGAAATATCAGTTCAATTATGAAGATGCTCAGATAGATAATGTCCACAGTAAATAATAGTAAAATTACGATAAAATGTCATCATAGTACTTCCATAATTAATGACGATTTTCTCTACATGAAGTGGAGTGAATAGAAATTTTACACTCAGGTGTCCACAATTAGTTTAGCTTCTGTCCTATTTATTTATACTAAAAATATCGCCTACCGTGTTTTTGAAGACTTTTGATTTCTTTGAAATAAGTATAACAATGTCTCTGGCCAGAGACATTGTTGATAAATTTATAAAATACTAGCTGACCCGACAGACATTGTCCTGTAAGGTGCATTATTAAATTCGAATTGGTGTTATTATTAAAAACAAAGTGAATTATTCTCATGCTTTATTTTACACAATATCCTTTTTTTCTTCTGCGCATATAAAAATAGTTTTGTTGGCATTTCGACATGGCAACATGTGACATATAACTGGCCGGGTGAAAAAAATGAATTTTCAAGATTGATGCCACTTAGAGATTGGCCTTGAGATTTATTTATCGAAATTGCGTCTTAAAATGTTAGCCGCACTGGGATTTTCAACCGTTTAAAACCAATTGGCGTGTCATTTAAAATCAAAGGAATCTGTGGAATCCCTTTAAAAATTGTGGCTTGGATGATGTTGTTCATTCATTTCTCCACTGCAAGTCTGGTGCGAATACAAACACGTGACTGGTTCATGTTCCGCAACATAAGGATTACTGATCTGATTTTTGATTGCAGATTATGATGCGTTATAGTATATATTCGCATACTATTTTCTTTGAATCAGAATATTAATTTCTTTGACATCAAGGTGTTTAGCAGCTAACTCTTTCGCTCTACCATACTTGATATTTGTGATATTAAGCAATGGTTAGGAAAATCTTCTCAATGAGTTGGGCCTAAGTTTCAAGGAAAGTAACAAAAATTAGTAGGAAATATGATGTATTCAGATGATGAGTCATCTGATATTTTACGATTACCAATATCGAGCAATTGTTAGAAAAAAAAATTATCCACATTGGTCGATATTTAATTTGAGCTTTTTTTCATACCTCTCATATTGCCAATTTCATTCGGTTGTATTGACGTTGCAATAATGACGTACATACGACATAGCATCTTGAGCGTATTCATGCATATGTCGCTGACTTCAGACGTATGTTGCTGGGAGAATAGTTTTTCTACCTACATTCTATGCATTTCGATCATTATCGATTGCATTCCGTAGATGAATAAATTCTTCGGACGGTTTTGCTTGGTTCAACCAACGAAAATTCTACTGTAAATAAAAGAGAACATACGTATGGTCTTTGTAACCGAGAAAATCATTTGATATGTTTTGTATTTTATGCAAACTTAACAAAACTCCGTATTAAATTTAACTTTTGATATTAGGTATAATAGCTCTGAAATAACCGTGATTTACCTACACTAAGAAATTTTATTTATTATATCATTTTTGTGGCAAATAAAAAAATATATTATTTTAGATACATTTCCTATAAATAAAATCACTTCTGTTGAAGTATTTGTTTCAAACTTCAAATGTCATAATATTACATTAAAAAGTTAACATTGTCCAAAGCGCTAAGGTTAGAATAGAAAACGAATCCTAATATGCTTAGCGGTTCTTCAGTTATAAATAGTGTAACTAACACGACTTTCTTTAATAAATATAGATATGACAATACTAAAAATTCCGACTAAAATTAATCTTTTATTCCGTCAGTTACGCCCATTTGGAACAAAAACATAAACCAATGTTACCTAGATTATTTCAAAATATGTTTTTTGATGAATAGTTCTATGGGTGTCAAAGTTACCATCATGGGTAACTTTGACACCCATAGAACCATACTACAAAATCAGGTTTTCTAATAGACTGTAATCCTTTACTGGCGAAAAGAAAGAGAGGGAACTAATAACGTAAAAAAAAAGTATTGTGATAAATGATTAAAATTAAAAAATATTGCGTAAAAAAACGTACGTGTCAAAGTTACCCAGAGTATGTAAACATTTTGTAACAGATTTTTGAATGTGATAAAGTCTGATTCTGGTCTATATCAAGTTTAAATGGTCAATATGTTGCTCGAATTGCTTGTGCTGTAGTGGTTTAGAATCCGAGGCCTTTGTGGTTCCGCAGTCCATCTTCCCCCGCTACGGGCTGTACGTGGTGGGGTCGACGATGTCGGGCTTCGCGCTGGACAGCTCGGACATGGACCTGTGCCTGTACGTGCGCGCTATGGCCCACGTGCCGCCGCGCGAGCACGCGCTGCTCCACCTGGGCCACGTGCTGGCCTACGTGCGCGGCCTCGACCCCGGCGCCGAGCTGGTGCACGCCAAGGTGCCCATCCTCAAGTTCCGCGACGCGCGCAACGGCCTGCAGGTGGACCTCAACTGCAACAACGTGGTCGGCATCAGGAACACCAACCTGCTCAACTGCTACTCGCGGAGTGCGTTCCCCTCTACCACCGCCGTCCTTGGGTGATTTGCGCTCGCGCTATCAGTGTCGCTCACCCTTTTGTTGGTGCACCGCAGTGGACTGGCGCGTGCGGCCGCTGGTGGCGCTCACCAAGCTGTGGGCGCGCGCGCATCGCATCAACGACGCGAGGCACCGCACGCTCTCATCGTACGCGCTCACTCTCATGGTGATCCACTTCCTGCAGTGTGCGTGAGGCCCCACTAGTTTCCTGCCGTGTTCCCGTGGCGTGCGCCGGCCCGACTGACGGTACTCCGTGTGCTCCGCAGGCGGCACGAGCCCGCCGGTGCTGGCGCGCGCGGGTGCCGCGGCGACCTCGGGCTCGGCGCGCTCGCTCAACCGCAGCACGCTGGCGGAGCTGTTCCTGCACCTGCTGAAGTACTACGCGGAGTTCCCGTACACGCAGTGCGCGGTGTCGGTGCGCGCGGCCCGTCGCCTGCCGCTGCACGAGTGCCGCGCCAGGGACCCCCTGCACGGACACCACCAGTGGAAGCTGCTCTGCGTGGAGGGTCTGTGGCACAACTTTCTCCTTCTACTATTCAGATCTACCACCATCCATATGAGGATATAATTTTCACTCATCTTGGCTTGCAAAATTCATTTGTAACAAAGCATTAGGTCTTCACTCATGATGTTGTGAATAAATGTATTAAGACAATTGATCTAATATAACCTTCCTCTATGCCAGTAAGACATGGGATAGTGTTTTTGACATAATTCATATATCTCTGTGTGTAAGGTTTACATTGTTTGTTTCTATGGACTTCAGAAATTACATGAGTGCATTTCAATAACTATTTTAAACACTTGGCTTCACATTAAACTTATAGGTTTTTACTTTTCCATTTTGAACCTTAGAAACTTACAAAAGAAATTCAACTGTGCTAATAATTTACTATAGAATGAAGTAAAAGAATAGAATTAATTTAGACTTACTCTTAAGTACAACATTATTTTCTAAATTTATAGGTAGGCCACATTTACAAACTTTTTATTCTTTGAAAAGACCTGTCTGTCGAAATACAGCTTCTTTTATTCTCACCGTCTAGGGAAGTACCACCGCGGTTCCATTTTCTGCCTGTGTTCAGTAGTGTTCCGATTTAAAAGGCACCTTAGCCAGTGCAATTACTGGGTAAATGAATATAACGTCCTTTGTCTCAGGGAAAGGCAATTCTGCACTGGTCAATACGTATTAAGGTATTTTTTTGTCATGGAAGTCCTCGTTGTTTGTTTATTTGCTGAGAGAGGCGTTTGGTGAGATGGTGAAAGGGTGGGTGGGTTGCCTGCAGAGCCGTTCGACCTGTCCAACACGGCGCGCTCCGTGTACGACCCGGAGACGTTCGCGCGGATCGTGAGCGCCTTCCGCGAGAGCCACGAGCGCCTCGCCAAGGGGCTGCGCCTCGCGGACGCCTGGCCCCAGCCCCAGCGATGACCCATCCACCGGCGCTGGGGCGGACTTCACCACTTGTATCGTTTGTTTGCAAGCTGTTTCAACCTGTACATAGCGGAGTGGACCTTTATGTGAATAGTATTTTTGTGATTTATTGAAAATGACGAAAAAATTGTTTTAATATTTATATTTATATACAAGTTCACCAGGACGGCGGCTACGAGCATGGGCAGGCAGCTTGGCAATGCCCCGGTATTAGATAGTTGGAAGGTGGTACTGTTCAGAGGGATTGTGTGTTCATGTTGTTGTAAATTGTTGAAAGGCCTCATGTTTGTTTAAAGAAATGTTGTTCAGTCGTAACTTTACTGATGTTCTTAACATTTAACGGGTATTAAGCAATAATTGTAGTTTATCAGATGTATGAAAACTGAAGTACTTGTATTATCATGTCAGCTTATTGCTTTATTGTGACATCTCTGAGAGGACTGTGCCTTAATATGTCACGAGCTTGTACAGTATGCAGTTGGGCATGGTTTTCATAAAACCATGCAACTGTTCTAGGTGCTTCCATGTAAACATTAACAAAACTATTTATATTTGGTGCTAATGTATATTGTTCAATATAAAGAGCATTGCAATTTTTTATCTATAATTGTTAGTATGTATTTATTGTTATAGCTAGAGCAGGCTGCATCATAAATATTACCAAAAACAAATATTAAACACTGAGGATTATTATCTTTCCAAGCATCTTGTTTTTGACAAACACCATAAAATAATAGACTTTATTACATTAATATTACATACAAGTTTTCTTTTCCGCCTTTGTGCTGAAACATGTGCCTAGCCTGTTTGTGCGTTATTAATAACTTTTATAGAGATTTTAAATGAGGCACTGCCCCATACATAAAGTACAATAAATTATTAGAGATAATTTATAAGAACATAGTTTAAAGTTATGTTTCTCGAAAAATTGTTCAAATGCCAAAAAAATGAAAATGCTTGCAAAAAATGCCAAAAAAAAATAAAAAGCAAAAAATACAAAAAAAATAACAAAAAGTCTGAAAAAGCAATACACTTTGATTTTTGTCAAAGTTAAATATACGCATGTCATTTATTTAAAAAAAAAAGCTCCACTCTTATGTTGAATTATTAAAGTTTAGAATGTTTTTAGGGTTGGAGTGACAATGTTCTATAGAGCATGTTATAATATTGCCATGTAAGGTCATACTGTGTGATGTCAATAACAAATTAGCGGTTCAAATCTTCTGGTTCATTGTATCACTAATCTGTATCACATGAAGACATAGACTTGTGCTATTGCATTTAATCAAATTATAGTGTCAAGGGTAGTAAAACATTTTGATCTTTTCAATCTGCCCAACATGTTCTATTTATGGGGCAGTCCGATTTAGTAAGATCCACATGATGCTAAAAAAATTATTTGCATATTGTAGTAATACATGTAACGCTTAGATTACTGTTACCATTGTTATAACTTTTAAATACTCATTACATATCTTGTCTTGCTATAATATGCTACATTTTTGCTACAAGTTATTTATGGGCTGTGCCAATGTGTTTAAAAATCTACACAATAGTGTTGCAGATTTAAAGAGATGAAGATGTATGTTGCTCATTATGAAGTATTATATCACTGCCTAAAATTATCTGGTTTTAAGAAGTACAAAGCAGTTCGTCTTGTACTATCCAAATTTGTTTAATACAAACAGTCCAATGAAAGTAAAGTAATATATTTTGTTATAGTTAATCAAATTTGTAACAGAAACTACAAAATGGTGTTCAAAAAAATAAAGTTAATAGTGACCTACAAATATTTATTGTATGATTGGATTGGAAATGGATTTTAAATGTATTCGAAAACACTTAGACCCATTTCATAGTATTTATCTTATTTTTATAAAAAGAATATTTTTCAGCATCTATATCATTTTATAGTTTTGAAATTTTTTATTATTTTGAACACTGCTTTTGTCTATTATGAAGAAATTATTGTAAGGAACATACATAATATAAAAGTCTACAAACTGCCATTCTGTTTTGATTTATATCTATTTAAAATGCATTTTAAATGCATTACCTTATGGAAGTTATGCATGATTGGCAAAATTTATTTTAAAAATTGAACCTTAAGTTAAGGCATAACCTACCAGGCGACCAATAGCCGGTAATGAGTTAAGTGCGATAATATAGAAAGAAAAGTTTATATTTTATCTTTTTCTTTCATAAACACTATTCTGAAAATGAGGGAGACAAGTCCTCCTAGAGAGCGCCTTTGCCATAAAAGTACCCGCGAATCCTGCGCACTTTCTAAGTATGTAAGTGATTTGAATGCAATCATCGAGAAGTCTGTCCAAGTATTTAGCAGATCTGCATTCAAGTCAAAATCGCAGACGTGACGTAAGTATTAGACACTGCCTAAGCGTAACGAAGATTATTTAGGGGTGACTTAAGCATTTAAAACATTCATCATTCAATGTGCACGCAACGTATTATTCACGACATTTTTTATTAAATAAGTAACTTGAAAACTATTAGATTTCAAATGTGGATCACTTGGTGCAGAGCGCATAGTGATGGTGAACTTGAGTAACGTTCTCGAGCCGATTCGAGTTCAATTCTCTCAACTCAGAGTTCGAAAACCATTAATTACTAATCAGTAGCTAATTAAAGGAAAGACCATTTTCTTTTGTAGAAATTGTAGAATTATGAGTACTTAATACTTGAATAACTAAAATATCATCTAATAATTTTTTTAAACAAAATTCTTTTTGTTATAATAATTATTAAGATTTCTCGAGACTAACGATTAGGATTAAAAACAATTATGAGACTATTTTAACGATACCTCTTTGACGTAACATGACAATCTATTCTTAAATTTTATCTTTCGCCTATCAGTTGAGTATAACATCAGGGTGTTAGTATTTCGTGACAGCGTGCGCTTGCATCGTAAAAAACGGATTAAAATATTAATTGTCTTTGATATTTTTTTTTATCAGTTTCGTAGCAATACTGTGTAGCATGTGGAATAAATTGTAAAACTTCATCAAACATCATTTACTGTTCTATTAATTTGTGTTATTTTTCATCCACTTGCACCCCGAGTTAAATAACTGAAGATACATATATTTGAACTCGAGTTTTCCAATCACTGAGAGAGCACATTGTCATCGCCTTCCGTTGCGAAAAAGAGTTTTAATTAAAGCTGTTATAGTTGTATGAATATCTTTTGCATTTCATTACTTATATGACAAATACCCCGTCTATACCACATTGTATTGCCGTTGTAAAAATCAGTAAATGACATTAATATGTAGAGCATTAGAAAAATAATTATTAAATTTTTAATTAAAAATATTGAAAAAAAAAATATTTTCTCTTAATTTTACTCTGTAACTAAAAGGCAATTTTTTAAGTCAATTTAATTCAATTTACTGTAAATTGTAGTTGAAAAACCAAATCTGTGACGTGCTGTTAACTAATCATAATTACAATTCAGCAACGCTGCCGATTGATCGTTTCTGTTTTGCATTAATTTTTATCAACCGCACCTGCTGTCGTCTTATTTAAATTAACTATGTTGACATTTATTACATATAGTAATTACACCTTATAGACAGCATATTAAACAAAACTCACTATAAATTAAAACGTGTTTTTCAGTGTAGAAATCTAATATATATGTACATGTTTAGTTTACAATTTATTTTTAATAAAATGTAGTTCCATATGAAAATATGGCCCACTATGGCTCCATTTTTTATCCATTGAGGTTCAGATTAGGGATTTTGTATTAACATCGATGCATCGAATCAATCCGATGTTCCGAAATTTATTCATTCATCCGATGTATCGATGTATCTTACAAAACATCGACTATTTAAAAATATATACTTTTTTTACTTTTTATTTTAAATTTTATGTCTTTTTAACATAAATAAAAAATTACTAATAGCTATTTTCTGAGCTAAAAACTTTACAATAGCCACGATGCGCCTTTTTTCTCTAGTGCAGCGCATTGTGGCTGTTGTGAATGTTCTAATTAAAACGGACTTAAGTTAGATTCCAAACTATTTAAAAATATAAAGTAGCGTTTTAGATACTATTTTTAAAATTCCTAACTAAATGGTTAATTAGCGTAGGCTTATATGTTTTTAATTTATAAAATTGTAAAAAGAAAAATAATAATGCAAATATTTACAATGCACTGTTTTAAATACTGATTTAAGTGAATTGTAGTAACTACCTGTGGCAGAAGCTCAATCTGCACATTATTTTTTTAAATTAAAAACAACAAAATTGTTTCTAACTTACATGTGCAAAAATGCACAAATAGAATATAATGTAATTTATAATTATGTATAATATATAAAAAAGAGTACACGCTGTTGAAAAAACATCGATGTTTTAAGCGAAACTTCAAAAAGCATCTATGCGAAGACGCATTGCATGCAAAAAAAAACATCGATGTATTTGAAAAGTGCATCCCTAGTTAAGGTTCTCGTGTGTGTCTTTGAACGGCTGAACGCTATGACCGCTATTTTTGTGTTGTCATAGACAAAACGCCGGCCTTTTTATTTCCTCTTTTCCATCGTGAAGCGTTCATAATTTTTCTTGGAGGATTATTGGTAAATGATGGCAGCAAATAATTACTTTGGGTTCACTCACGGGGGAACCCAATACGGGTGAGTAAAATCCTGTTAATTTCGTGGGCACACCATTGTGGAAAGGTTTAAAAACGTGCACTCAACATGCGCAGCCTTGTGCTCTGTGTTCCTAATCAAAATGGCGCCTTTGATGTATTGATCGTGGATATTGCGCGGAAGCTGGTGATTGTCGGTGTTAAGTGCTGTGTTTGGTGTTTTTTAGCGCGGCAACAGCGTCGGCAGCCTACGGTGGCCAAACTGGGTACGCCGTAGCGCCGGCGGCCACCGCCGCCACTTATGGCACGCAACGAGCCGCTGCTACTGGCTACGACACTGCTTATCAAGCGGCAGCCGCCACACAAGGTTGGTTTAATATTCTCAATTTGTTTGATATTATTAAACAAAATTAATAACCGATCGTCGTAGTTATATTCTCGTTATTATGCTTCATAGCTCGTGTGCTTAATTGTCATTACTACTTATACTGAATCCATAAAGAATGAGAACTTAATGAGTTGTTTACTCAAATCCCGATAATGGCCGTTGTTTCTTAATATATTTGTGAAACTTTGATGTATGTGCAGAAGAAAAAAAATATTTTACAGGCATTGAATTCACACCATACAAATAGTAGCAACAAGCATAGACTTATTCTTCCAGCAGCTAGACTGGGAAGAATATCTAAATCTTTTATTGGACAATGTATTCGCTTTTACAACAAAGTCTCAGAAAACGTTCAAAATTAAACCATTAATAAATTAAAAAATCTTTTTATCAAGGAACGTTTGTGTATCATAATGTAAATAAGTTTTTAAATGATAACACACTGGTAACGGAATGCTCGTTTCAAGTTTTTTCAAACGTCCCGCTGAGTTTCTTTCGCCGTTTCTTGGCAGGACAGAAGCGTCCTTTCTCGACCCGGTAATAATGACAATCAATTAGTGAGGGTATCACATCCATGTTGAATGAAGATATTTAAAATTGAAAAGAACTTTGGATTTAACTTCAAATTGACGTTTATATTGAACTTATACTGAATTTTTCTGGGTAAAAATAGTTCCTCTTTATAATAACAGTATGAATAATCACGGGTATTCAATGCGAACCTTTCAAATATATTGTTATATTTATGTTAAAATATATAGTATTTTTACAAAAACGGTCAGTTGGATTTTGTTGCTAAAAATTATTTTGACAGATAACAGTCTAAGTATACATACAGAGGAAATTTTGTGATACTTGTCAGTCCTACCCCAGAGAAAAGAGAGAAAAAGTGCTTCTGGTCGTTTTTGCAAAAAATTAACAAATATATGTATTTAGATATCTATATAAATGCCTTATAGCTACGGGTTAGAATTAATATTAGCTTGTTGGTTAAACAAAAATAAAATTTGGTTGTACTCTACAAAATGGGCATGCATATTTGCTTAGTAAATTATATTGAATTTGGTAGCTAACAATATTTAATCAGATACCTGTATTAAGAAATTGCTGGGAGAGTCTTAATTTTTAAGAAAAATAAAAAATAACTTATAAATTGTATGGAAAGCACTACCACAAAAAACATTATTTTAACATTTTTATTTGAAATTATATTTAAATAATGTAAAATTGTAATTGACTATGTTCAAAGCAAAATCGTAAGGAAATTAGTATTTTATAAAATAATAAAAAATGAAAATTACGGTATATAGACAGTATCTACATTATTTTGCATATATCATCAAATTACCACTTTATGTAGAATACCTAAAGACTGCACAGGATCAATTTCGAATTACTTACCCACTTATTTTGTTGACATTTACATACTTAGCTATTTTGCATTACATGGAGCCGTTTTGTTTCTTATTTTTTTTTATATGACTATGTTTTTATTAAGTTGCCGCCTTTTTTTTAATGATACAGTTTTTTTAATAAGATTTTATGGCCTGGTAACAAGACCTTTACTATACTTGTCTTTAGATTAAAATTATTAAAGAAAGTTATTGCATTTAAGGATATATATAATTAATTATCAAAATGTTTTCCATAGCACATTAGTCTTATTTACAATTATTTTTTTTTATAATGTCACTGACAATGTCGGAGCTCGCAAACTCCCATGTGGTACCATCAGCCCTGCCCTTAGATTGCAATATAAAAGTGCGGAGCCATAATTTGCCAGAAGTGACAAGCGAAACGAACCGGCATCCTGAATGAAGTGAAGGTCGAATGCAAGAGCAGAGTGAGGGTGACAAGCAAATCTTCTGGAGGAGCATATTTAACAATACTTGATACTTAAATATACATGATTCGCGAAAACCTACAAAGCATGATAAAGTGACTGTGCATTTGTTTCATAGTAGCATTCAATTATAGTTAATATATTTTTACAGAAACTAAATTATGGAACTTGAATAACAATCCATCATCAGTAGTATATATATATATATTAAATGTCCATTTAAACATAATTTCATTATACAAGGTACATAAGGTATAGGTTATTATACTTCTACAAATATTTTAAAAAAATCAGTAAATTAAAATCCGCCATTTACTGCGTATTTTCTATTGAGTGCGTAGATATATTATGAGATAAACATTTTCAGTTATTATTGATTTTAGTTATCGTCTTTTTTATAATTTTTTAAGTTTTCTTAAATTTTCGTTTCCTCATGTTAGCAATTTTGCCGTGATATTTAAAATTCAAGCATATCAATGTGGCCGAATTGCGGAGTATAATTCTGCTACTTAAATTTATTTGTTATATCAAAAACTAAGACTCCCAGCGGTTTTGCTTTACACATATGTAATCAAATATTATTAATAACCTTTTAGTTAATATTTTTTTTGATGGGCAAAAATGCGTTCCCGTAATGTATGGAATCTATCGAAATTTTTATCATGTATGTAAAATTTTCTTTCCTAACGTTTCATCTGCATTGTCGATGGTACCGGGACTAGTAGAATTTAAATTTAGTCTGTATGTGGTTATTAAATTGGACTGTCACCATAATTTATTTCACTATTTTTTATATAGGGACAATAAAGCTTAGTTTTCGGAGGAAGTTTTAAATGGTTGTGTTTGATTTGGATGGTAGTGCTAAACCATAGTTTATATTAATATTAAAACATTTCTTAATAGTGGTAGATCTGCCTTACAAGTAGGCGTGAGCGTTATTTAACGTCATCAGTTAAAATAACTGGTTGCGCGATATAAAAACTTAATAACCGTTTCGTGTCAAATTAAAAGTAGTTATTTTTGTAAACACGTTATTTGGGCGTACTCGGTCGTCGTCGTTTTCGTCCGTCAGTTGGTTGAGCGTAAAGCGTTATATTTCTTTCGCATCTTGCCTACCGACGGGCCGAGCGAAAGAGATGGCAGATTGAAATTTGCAGAGTGAACGAGATAGCCAGTGACGCATTTAGTTTTCATAATTATGACTACACAGATACTGTATTCGAGTGACCCCTGTTGGTAAATAATGTCTGTCGGGAAACCAGCAGTTATTTGAATCAAAAGTAGAATATATATAAAATACAAAAGTATAATAAAGGTATTTGTTTAAATAGCCGAACAAACAAACATTATGACTGAACGGTGTATATAAAAGTGAAAATCAGATATAATAAAATCGTTCAAAAGTGTAAACACAACAAAAGTGTAAATAAACAGTAAATATTAATCATCATCATTGTAACAATTAAAATTAAGTTTTAAGAAACGCCCGTAGTAATATTTTTATTGATATCAATAAAAAATTTTATAATTGTAAACCTGTTTAAAGTTTGCAGAAATGTTAATTTATTGATTTAACCTTTCGTCATCAAACACGAAACTGTGATTTTCGTTTCGTATGTAACCGTTTAGTTCTGAAACTTATGTATGCACAGTAGCTGGATAAAACTGGCTAGTTATAAAAATAACTAATTTTAAAACAAGCGACGCCGTCTACGTAACTGGTTTCGTGTCGTTTCTTAAAAATGACGTAACGACCCACGTCTACTTACAAGGGATTGTCAGGGGCTGGGTACCACTGCATTGTCTATCTCTGCTGCAAATCAGTTATGTGCTCTATTAAAATATTATTTTAAGGTTTAAAGGGGAATGGGGTTATTAATATTGTCGGTCCACCCACCAACCAAAAAAAGGGTTGGTGGGTGGAACGACTTTTTACATGCCCATCCGACATGAATCACCACCACCATCTTACTTTTCAGACAATTGGGTGATCGGCCCAAATGCCCAAACCAACTAGGAAACAACAATAAAGGAGGACTTTGTGGAGTCCCGCAGGATAGTCATATGTCAAACAATTCTGGTTCTTTAAGCTCATGTGTTCTTATTGGTGGATTATCACATTGCAACAATAGCACAATGCTGTATGTTTAACAACAGGAAAGCTGATGATGAAACTTGGCAAATATTGCCAATTTTTAAAATTTTGTTATTTTTGTTGGCACTTGACAACCTTACGACTAAGTGTACCTAAATTTAAAGTCAATTGTAGAATTTATTATAGCAGAAGATGAAATTTACTAACATAAGAAAAAAAATCAATCTTTTCGAAGTGCGGGGAGGGCAAACATTTTTATTATATAATTTCGTGTTAACTTTAATACCCTTTTCTGATATTTAGCATGTATAAAAAATTTAATTTTAAAGTTTAATTTCGAATCGCATTTCGATAACAATTACGAATGTGGGAAGGACGAAAATATTTTCAACGCGACTTTTAATCGCGTTTTTATTATATTCATGAACTTTTTTGATCATTTCTACTAGCTGTCTTTTTTCACTTCTTTCTTTACAGAATCTGCTCCCTACGGATTTTTAAGAATTTATTTGGTAGGGTATCCCCTCTGCATCCCAGAAAGGAAATTTGAGTCGAAACTGATTAGTATTATGTATATACCAGTCAACCTAGACTGGTGGATAATGAATAAGGCATTAAGATTAAATAAATAAACAAGTTATGAGGTTAAAATCTTTATTTACTGTAATACATAGACATATTTATATGTTATTTGGAAATATTAAATACTGAATGATATTCGCTCTTGCTCGCTCTAGGAACTGTAAATAATTTTGGAAAAGGAGAATTCGCGATAGTAAGCCTCATAAAGCGCTCGGTGGTCCCCAGCGGCGGCGCACGCGCACGCGCAGGCGGCGGCCGCGGCGGCCTCCGCGTACGACGCCAGCAAGAGCGCCTACTACCAGCAGGCGTACCCCGCGCCGCCGCAGCAGCCCGCCTACGAGGCGGCCGCCAAGCCCGCCTACACAACGCCCGCCACCTACGCGCAGGTGACCACCACCGCCTACGCCGCGCACTCTGCTCACACCGCCCCGGTCTCCTACCAAGTTAGAGCCCCACACTCTTTCCTCTCTCGTTCGTTCTACCTCATGCCATACGATTCTTTCGGACCGCCCCGTGAGCGTGAGCCGCGTGCGACCCGTCGACTGAACGCTAGTGTTCGCAGGGAGGCGCGCGGGCGGGCGGAGGCGCAAAGGCCTACGGTGGCGTGTACACAGCCACCACGGCGGCCACGTCCTATCCTTCACAGGCGTACACCGCGCCCGCTGCGCAGCCCCCCAAACGTATGTATCTCCCGCCGTTGTGATACTCACCCGTAAGACTGCACCATCAGGATTGACCCTTGCTATGTTATCATTTTGCAGCACTCTACAATGCCGCTACCATGTACGTGGCGCAGCAAACCAAGACGGGAGGCGGTGGGTGAGTGAGGCATATGGGATCATATTGTTTAGTCAATCGTTATTTATATGCGTTGAAATATTTTACGAAAGCCCCGGCTCTATCGTAACTGTTACCAACGGAGCTTGTTTTCGGTTAGCGGGTGGAAGAACTACAACAAGGGCGGGGTAGGCAGCGGGCAACAGCGGCGTCCTAAGCCGCCGCCGAAGGCGCAGCAACTGCACTACTGTGACGTGTGCCGCATCTCCTGCGCGGGCCCGCAGACCTACAAGGAGCACCTCGAGGGCCAGAAACACAAGAAGAAGGAGGCGGCCGTGAAGTTGCTAGCTGCGGGCGGCGGCAGCGCAGGTTCCGGTGGCCGCGCGGCCGGTGGCGCTCTGCGCTGCGAGCTGTGCGACGTGACGTGCACCGGCGCCGACGCGTTCGCGGCGCACGTGCGTGGCATCAAGCACCAAAAGGTGCTGAAGCTGCACACAATGCTTGGCAAGCCGATCCCGCCCGCCGAGCCGGCCAAGTTGCACTCGGGTAAGTATGGACTTAACCCCGCGCCCTACGCCTCCTCCGCCTGGGGGAGGCGCAGGGCGCCGCGCCCGCGCCTCTCTCCCTCGACGCCACGATTCCTCGCGAGAGAGCGGTGGCATAGTAGAATTTGGGTTGGCGCTAGCGCGTGGTGGCGGCGGGGGCAGCGGGAGCGCAGGAGGCGTGGGAGGCGCGGTGGCGGTGGCGTTCGTGGCATCGGGGGAACTGAGCACGGTGGCGCCCGCAGACAAGGAGCGTGACGAGGAGCGCCAAGACGACGAGCCGGAGGCGGAGCCCGAGGTGCAGCCCGTGGGCCAGGACTACATCGAGGAGATCCGCGGCGACGACGGCAAGGCGCTCTCCTTCAACTGTAAGCTCTGCGACTGCAAATTCAACGACCCCAACGCCAAGGAGATGCACATGAAGGGCCGCAGGCACCGGCTCCAATACAAGAAAAAGGTACCGCACCAACATCTTTGCCCTCACGTATATTGGTCTTTGACGAGCACGTGGAGTTATATAATATCGTCCTGATTGTTCTCAGGTGCAACCTGATCTGGAGGTGAAGGTGAAGCCATCCACGCATCAGCGCAAGCTGGCTGAGGCTAAGGCGCAGAGGATGCTTGTGCGCGACGAGCTGTGGGCTAGGCGCAGAATTCACGACGTGAGTGTTCGTGTCGACAGGATAGTGCCAAACGAATTGGAATACAATTTGTAAAGGTAATTGGGCCGTTCGCACAGGGGCTGGAGGAGGAGGAGCGCGCGTACTGGGAAGGCGGCGCAGAAGGCTGGTGGCCGCGCGGGCCGCTGCCGCCGCACCTGTTGCACCACCACCACGCGCCGGGCGGACCGTTCGCGGCGCGGCGCGGTGAGACGGCCGACGACCGGCACGTGCTGGCGCGCCACGCCGAGATCTACCCCACCGAGCAGGAGCTGGCCGAGATCCAGCGCGCCGTGTCGCACACGGAGCGCGCGCTCAAGGCGCTCTCGGACGCGCTGGGCGAGCGCGCCGCCGAGGAGCCGCGCGACGCCAAGGACGCGTCCAAGGAGGACGGCCGCGACAACCAGCTGTTCTCGTTCGGCGCCGAGGGCGAGGCGGGAGCGCTCAAGGGCGTGATGCGCGTGGGGCTGTTGGCCAAGGGGCTGCTGCTGCGCGGCGACCGCGACGTGCGCCTCGTGGTGCTCTGCCACGACCGGCCTACCGTCACGCTGCTCAAGCGCGTGGCGGCCGAGCTGCCCGCGCAGCTGGCGCGCCTGCGCCCGCCCGCGCCCGACGACGCCAAATACCGCGTGGAGCTTCTGCCGGCCGAGGGCGCCGTTCAGGTGGCCGACGCCGCCACGGGCGTCAACGTGCTCGTCAGCCTCACTTCGGCCGTCATGCGCGAGCCTGCAGGTACGCTGCGCCCTCCATTCCTGCCCGACTCTACGATGCTCATTTCTAGGTGTGAGTAGGGTTAGCGGCGAGGCGAAAAGGATTTTTGATCATCCCCCCGGATATATCACGAGATTGGTATATTGATATGTCTACTGAAACGGAGCAAACATTCCCCTCTCCCATCTGTGTGCTATTCATGTGTACGAATTATGAATGTGAACTTGGCTCGATTGGATAAGCATTTCTTGTATATTGTATATTTGCCCTTTAACGTTATTAATGATCGTTTGCAAAGAGTTGTTAGGTGGTAGGCCCGCCATGTTTGCCCCGTTTTCGTCGATGCATCGATGGTCAAACACCCTTTGTGTTGTTGTCGCTAGAGGGTGGCGACATAAAGCGAGACGACAAGGATGTGCTCCCGCGGCAGAAGTGTTTGGACGCGTTGGCCGCCCTTCGGCACGCCAAGTGGTTCCAGGTACATTCGCCACTTTATAAGACGATTGCGCACTCCACCTTTCTATTGTTCCTCTTGTTCTCCTATTGTCACACTTAATGATTTGTCGATTATTAAAAACTTGTTCATTCTTAAAAGATTCTTGCATCAAGCCAGGCCGCAGTGAAACGTACCTTTGATTTTAAACATTAATTTTGACATAGATTAAAGTAGCTGCGATCTTGATGGTTTATCTTTTGTTCTCTTGCTAGTACTGAAAGAATAAACAAATTTCACTAGTACTGTCCAGTCTATAGAAATTTCGTTGCCATGCAAATTAGTGGGAGTGCGCACGTTTTTAATTTTAGTCACATGTTTTATTTTTTGCCCGATTAATGTAGATTTTAATTTGTTTCGTTTATCAATATCATCTTACCGATTGTTAGTCGATGTAAAGAGTACACGTATATTACGTTGACGCTCCCATGAACATGTGGCTACAAAGTGCTTGTGGGAAAAGCTGCGTTGCCACGGGCACTTTGCGCTGGGGCCTGTGGGAGGCGCGCCGCGGGGGGGCGGGGGCGAAACGCCGTTTGCGCTCGCCCCCTCGAGTGACGTGTGTGTGGCGTAGGCGCGGGCGGCGAGCCTGCAGTCGTGCGTCATCATCATCCGCATCATGCGCGACCTCTGCCGCCGCACCCCCACCTGGACCCGCTCAACCCCTACGTGAGTACCTTCTTTTGTTTCTGCTACTACTCCACGACTGACTGGCTGTCTGTAAAGTAAGATGATCCATGCGTCGGATGGGCATGTAAAAAGTCGGTCCTGCGCCTAATCCCCCTCCGGTCATGTCAGTTATATGCCCCATAGGACTAAAAAGGAAGAAAAACCTGCACTATAGTATCTCCTGCGCCATTGGCTGGACTCTAATATAGATCGGAACCGACTTTGAGGACTTAATTTTTATTTCTCCACGATATGCAAAACGTCGCTTAAGCCGTCCGATGATTACTTAGTAAAAGGTTTGAGACGCTCGTCGAGCCTGGCTTCCCTTACGAGGCTGCCAAGAGATCCGAGCGTCGGATGATTACAAAAGGCGATGAGGATGGTTGAGTGCACCGTTGACTTGTAGCTGTAAGCGTAGTAAAGTGTTTGTTGTGGTGACGGGGCGTCGTTGTGGTGTTGGCAGGCGATGGAGCTGCTGGTATCGGGCGTGATGCAATCGGCGGGTGCTGCGCTGTCGCCGGGCGAGGCGCTAAGGCGCGTCATGGAGGCGGTGGCCGGGGGGCTGCTGCTCGAGCATGGCCCGGGCCTGAGGGACCCCTGCGAAAAGGAGCTTGTCGTGAGTCCCCCTTTTTTCACCTCCATCCACCTTGCTTTACCCCGCTCTCACTACATGCCGACCACACGTTCGCAGGACGCCCTGGGTAACCTGCCGCCGCAGAAGCGAGAGGACATCACGGCATCGGCGCAGCAGTTCCTAAGGCAGATTGCCTTCAGACAGATACACAAGGTAGTATAGCCAATTTTGATACATTTAATGTCTCTTTAGAAAATTGCTTGAGCCCTAACAATGTTGTAATTGACTTACTTTGCCAGGTGCTGGACATGGAGCTATTGCCGAAGGCGAAGCACGCGGGTGGTGGATGGAAGTTCCCGCGCAAGCGTAGGCGCTCCAACACCGATAACGAGCAGGATCAGCCCAACGGTCTGTTTCCACTTACTAGGAATTATTGTCCAACACTTGATAATGATACAAAAATAATTTTTGCATATCATATAAATGTATAGTTTTCTAATGTTTACTGAGAGGCTCAGGCTCAGAGGCAAGAGATCTTATAAAATGCAATATATATTAGAAAGACTGAAATGATGAGATCTAGATGACGAATCGTAGACACGGCCGATCGGAGCGAAGTGGGACAATTCCTTTGAGTTTTTCGAGGATTCTTCCAATTCGCTCCCATTGGCATTGTCTGTGACGATGTGGCACTCTGATCCGAAATTATATTTATCTTTTGAGTCAACTTTAAAAAAGCTTGTTACAATAACATGATCCAGATCGTGTTACATTCGCAGGTGAGGGCAAAGTGGTGAAGACAGATGAGAAATCGGACGCGACGGATGCAACGAGTGCCGCCAAGAAGTAGCCTCCGAATCGAACGAAAGCTTCCATCCGAGACCCCTGAGGTGCTGAAGATGCGCCTCATTTTGGTGTCTGCTGTATTAATAATATTAATCCCCTTCGGTCTCCTAGTAAAATAATCTCCCTTATATTATATAAACAAGTTTTAAAACGGAAGAAGTTATCTGTGTCTAATTATGGAATTGAACTTCACTTAGGAAAAGCGAAAATGACTATGGAATTTTTAGCAATGACAACTATCTCATACAAACTGACTGATAGTAATTTCCTGGTTAATTTTAGACTTTTTATTATTGTATGCGATGTTTATTTTGTTTAGTGAAAATATTAAAAGCGACAAAAATAATACAATAGACCCACTGTACTGAATGTACCATGTCCAATGGTGAATGATTTAGATGTGTAACCATTATATTTATTATATATTTAATTAAATACGAAGATATTTTTGGTGACACAAGAAGCAAAATTATTTTTGTGGCATTGATCTGTCCAAGAAAACTATTCAAGATTTAGTCCAAGTTCGTAGAGTTTAGTGAGTTAGGCTATATTCTAAATATTTTAATTAGTGTATATTTAAATATTTTATGTGAGATTGTCAAGGAACAATGGATAGAGTCATTGTCGACTGTTTGATAATGATTTATTGCGAAAGTGGTTTAGAATGGATGAATGGTCTAGAGTTAAGTATTTTTTATCCTTAGGGTCGCAGTATTGACACTGTTGGTTCCTTTGACGTCCGTCGAGACGGTTCATTTTGTAGTGTTACGTTCTATTCAGTTCGCATATTTCGATTTCAAGTGTATTTCTTTAACCTTTAATACCTACATTTAGGTAAGTAATCTGTATGAGTATGACTGCATCTTTTCTTTTTGAATTACGAAATAAACGTAAAGGTACCTTGCGTGATAAACTTGGCGGTTTGAAGAAAACTTGTCCTAAATCCTTGTTGAGATGAGCTAAAACTTTTGTTTTGTGTTGTACTGTACTTTAAATAATAATGTCAATAAAGAAAATTATTAAACATACTGGAATGTATTGTATTTTCTGTGTTCAATTCATGAAGGTGAAAAAGCGTTTAATTACAATTTGATGCGACTCGAGTCGTTATTACAACAGTGACGAGCAAAATTGTCAAACACGTACTCGAGTGGAATAAATAATAGTTTAAAAAAACACGCTATACATAGCAAACCAAACTAAGAACTAGGAAATAATTTTTAATAACAAAGAGCTAGAGTATATTTCTGTAGCAGAAGGTAAAACAATTAATGACAATGAATTACTTCAATATAAAATTGTAATGAAGTTCACTGCTGTGTTCCGGTTTGAAGGGCACCGTAGCCAGCGTATTTACTGGGTAAACGAGACTCAACACCCTATGTCTCACGGTAGGGCGCGTTGGCGATACCACTGGTATCGCTAATGTCTATGGGCGTCGGTGACCACTTCCATCAGGTGGCCCGAATGCTCGTCTGCCGCGTATGCCATAAAAAAAAAAAAAGTTTAAGTTATAAACAAAATCAGTGATTTGTGAAAGCTGTGGGTGTTTGGCATATTAAAGGTTACAATCATTATATTGGCAACTTTCTATAAATGGAGATTTATGGAATGTTGTGCACCACACGCTTGAAAGTGCTACCTCTCGCTCAAGCCACGCCTGTTGAAGGCGCAGTCGAATAACCTCCGTAACTCACTTAAGACAGGGTTGCCCTGGACTTAAGTGAGTTAGACTGCTATAAGCAGATGGTACAACCTATCCTTTTCAATAGCTCTTCCCCTTGAACTGCTTCCAGCCAGCTTGTCCTAAATCCTCATTAAAGCTCACGTTAGAAAACCCACCAGAGAGATGCTGATCTAGACTGGAACGTGGATCGTTTACCCGGTAATCAGGTTGAGGAGCCTGTAACGCGTACAATTTGCATATAAATCCTCGATCTCAGATAAGATCTCAGACTTAGAGGAAATAATCGAGCCAGAATTGTGCCTGAGGTTTGACGGACAGCTTCTCCTGAGCTTCACAAAAACCTTCGACCTCTATTTTTATATGGGAAATGGTCACCGACGCCCTTAGACATCGGCGATATTAGTATATCAACGCGCTACCTACCGTGAGACGAAGAGGCGTTAAGTCTCGTTTACCCAGTTAATACGCTGTCTGTGGTGCCCTTCAAGCCTGAATATAGTAATGTTTTCACACTACTGCTTTGCGGCAGAAAAAGGCACCGTAGTGGTACCAACCCACACGGACTCCCTGAAAAAGGGACATACCACCAGTACCACATTATTCTATTCTGCTCATTTGCTTCAGTTATGCGTTGCGAATTTGAGCAGCGAAGGTATCGGCGTATCAATTTGCGGATCCGCTTCGAAAGAAGTTTCACATGTGTCGAAGTGGTGTCCTTATGCATTTGACGTCCCCACATTAGACCTAGCGTCTCATCGGAGAATTTGGATTTCTTGCCGATACGCTTACTCCTGCAGAACCCTTTACCCACGTCTGAATAAATATAAATAATTATATACAAATTAGGCGTAAGCGTTATTTCACGTCATCAGTTCCAATAACTGGTTGCGCACGTAAATAGTTAGCATCATCATTGTAAAAATAAAATTAAGTTTTAAGTACGCAAGTATATTTTATTTAAATCATAGTTTTGTAGGAAACACCATTAAAACGTTTTATAATTGTAAACCGGAGTAAAGTATGTCGGAAATTTAATTTATTCATTTAACTATTCGGAATCAAACACAAAACCGTTTTTTTCGTTTTGATGTAACCGTATAGTTGGGAAACGAATGTAACCGTATAGTCGAGAAACGTACGTAACCGTATAGTTGTATAATGTATGCACAGTAGCTGAATAAAAGTAGCTAGTTATAAAAATAACTAGTTATAAAACAAGCAACGCTGTCCACGTAACTCGTTTCGTTTCGTTTCTTAAAAGTGCAGTAACGACCCACGTCTAATACATAATTAACAGTAAATTTTAAAGTACAATGTTTCACAAAAGAACTGACAAGTTCAGCTGATCGTCCTCCAGATATTTTATTTCAAAATTACAATAATTTGCTTTTCGATTATTTCATGTTTGTAATCATCATTACAAAAAGAAAAAAAATGCGACACCATATCTTTAGAATCTTTATTTTTTCATATATATATCTTATTATATATAAATCTCGTGTCCAGTGTTTGCCCGCGACGGTCTCCTATAATACTTAACCGATTTTAAAATATAGTTTCCACCATGTGCATTTTAATCCAACTTAAGAAATAAAATAGCTTACATCTTAATTTATAGCATGTCGCAAACATTGTTTTATGCGATTTACTTTTCTATTATTATTTGATCAAAATGGTTGCTACAAAACGATTATGAGAGATGGCGACCACTTTTGATTGCGTTGTGTGTATCAAAGATAGCGCTGTTTAAAAAATAAACTTCGTTAATAATAGAAGAATTGGGACAAAAAAGTAAATGCTTGAAATTAATTAGTTTTGATCATTTAATTTTATAATTATTTTTATCTATTGTTAAAACAAAATGCAACTTCTTAACGCCGTTACGTTATATCACGCCATTAAATAAAAAATAGGTGCGTGTACTTGTACGCGCGTGAGAAGTTATATCTTTGGCATCATTAAAAAATAGTTTTTAATTGCATGCAAATAATTAATTACAATAAAATAGAAGAAGGATTGGAAAAGGATAATCAACAAAGTTCAGTTTAAATTTGAAAATTAAATAAATGAATATTTATTTTCTTACATTAAGTCTAACATAAATTGTCTTATTATTCGAATTGTATTTTTAATTAAATGATGTCCACTTCCATAGTATCTTCCCGTAATGTCTGAATCGGAACTTCAGTTATAATTTTTATCAAAAAGTTTTCATTAAATTTATTTAGTTATTTTTATAAATATTTATTATTTATTCAATTTAATAGCAAATATTAAAAATTAGTATTATAATTTGATGTTCAATTTTAATTTTATCACAAACTTTTGTTAAATGTTTTATTAATTTTTTTCTTTATTTTGTGAATATTAAATAACCAATAATAAGTATTTAACATTAATAATTTAATAATATTTAGTGTTAATTATATTAAATAAAAGTATTTTAATTTATATCAATAAATAATACATACGGATAGTTAACCTCAATTATATTGGAGCACTTGAAAAAGTATATAAGCACAATTTTTTCACTAATATTCACAAATAGTAAGTAATATCAATCAAAAATAATTAAGATAATTAAAGATGATAGATTTACAAGAACTAATCATAAATAATTCGATTAAGAATTTATGGATTCACAAGACGTACTTTGATATATCATATAACTGGTAGTTCAGCGCCATCTGTTGCTTACAAATGTAGAATTCCTAAGGATGGCTTACTTGTACAGCGGTACTATAAATCAGAAGCTTTGATTATGTGTGACTAGATGGCGCTTATCTAAAACGTATTACATAGATAAATCACAATGTTGATATATTAAATGAATAAAAATATTACCATTATATCAAGTTGAATAAACTTCATTACAAAATTAATATATTTATATAATAATATATTTATATATATATATAATATAAATTTAAATAATATAATAATATATTATTAATAATATATATATATATATATATAACCAAAATCAACCTTATCACTATGTAATAAGGTCCATTTCACCGTTTTCATTATAAACTGTTAATTTTGTGTCACAGGTGCGCGCATCTTAAAATTTCACTCTCATCATTTTTTCATAACGCGCCTAAGAAGTATAACTTCAAAAGTAATGAATAAAATAGTTTCCTAACATGCGCCAAAAACATAAAATGTAAAATTAGAAATGAATTTTTACAGAGCAAAATTAATAAACCTCATGTTGTTTTCTATTCGTTATTTATTAGTTTGTTTTTTTAATAGTTCAACATTTCCTTCTGTTTCATTTTAAAAATCGTCTTCAGTCTGGCCACTTTAAATACCAATCCAATCAATTTTCATACAACTGCTATTTTTCATTGTATTCAGGTCTAACGGTAGCATCATCAAGGTCACTGTTTTTTACAAATGACATTTATCCAATAAAACATGGTGGTCCTCATGACTGATAGTCTCTTTTTGCTTATTTTAAGCCCTTAAATTCTTTATTACAATGTAAAATAAGTAAATCCTAGCCGCAGCAACGCTGCAGGGTCTGACTAGTTACATTATATATTTCAAACACCTAACTATAATCATATTTTTTTATCCCCACCTATATAAGTAGGATTGTATTGCCTTTGTCATACCATGATATCGTTTAAGCAACGTCTAACATTGCTTATATGAAATAAAATAAACTCAATTAAAGTATTTTTACTTTACTTTACGTTAACCTAAAAGTAAATTAATAAATGTTACGTACAGTATAATTGAATTAATCTCCAAAAGGAAACTTTATTGAATATTAAAAAATTATTGAAGGGAACATATAGTTACCCCAACGAATAAATAAATTTAAATGTAATGCTTATTTTTCTAAGAAGATTACTTTTAAAAGTTTTTAACTTTTCTTAAAAATCAAAAGTATGTGATGATTCAATACGTACTATTAAGTAAATTATTCTTTTGTCGCTCTTTTTCTTAGTATCGATAAATTTTGTTTTTGGTGACAATGTGCTCTTCTGTTTATAACTGCGGTGGTCATTTCTGTTTTTAATGACACGATAAAACTATGAACTAAGATGTTTCAGTGTTTGTTAAAAACGTTATGAAATTAATTAAAATCATATCTACCACAGTACTATTAAATATATTGCTATTAAAACGTTCTACGGTTTTGTTCACTCCTAGTTTATTTTAAAGCTTATATTGATAATGTAAATTGTATAGACACATACAAAATCTTCATGAATGAAATGCAAGTCATGAAGTTTCATTTCTGCATCATGGATTTGAGGAATGAGTATCATTCCAAAACAAGTGAAACCGTTCCGGAAACTTGTCATGATAAGGAAACACGCACAGTGTGTGAAAGTATCGTCGTCATGTTAAAATTAACTGTCATAGAATTTATTAGAAGTTTAATAATTATTCTGCATATTATTTAAAACACGCTAAGTAGTTCATAAATTAAAGAGTGCTTTAATAGATGAAACTCGAGACGTATTTTCACATTATTTTCGTGTCACATATACAAACTTAAAAAACCTCATAAATCAACGTTCGCTTTATATATCATTTCATTGATAAAATTAATAATATATGAGGCTAATACTAAAACAACGGTTTTTAATTAGTGACTAGAGTTTTAAAATGGATATATTTCAGAAAACATTAGATTAATTATTATAGAAACACATAGAAAAGGTAATGAATAATGCAGCGACACGATAATAAACGCAAGAACAAACTACATAAATTTAAATATCATAAACATAATGAACTCGCAACACGAGTCAAAAAAATGTGTGCGTGTACTAGAGCACACTCGTAAGAAGTAAAACTTCTTTATGACGGTAATTTCAAAAATAATTTACTATATGCAACTTTACAGAAATTGGGTATATAAAGTTAATTAGATAAAGTTTAATAAAAGGCTTTTAGTATCATGGACATAGATACAAATTCTACAATTATATCATTTTAGCTTATTACTACAAAGATTATTATTGAATTTTATTAGTTGTAATGGAATTATTACTATCATAAATGTAATAATAGTAAATACATCATGGATGGTATACTTCGAATCACGCGTGGTAGGGATAAGAAAAAGATGGCGCGTAACGGAAAATTTAACGCTAACGAAAATAAGATACGCTAAATTTTTTCTAACACCGATAAAAGTTTCATTTCAATTAATCGTATTTTTTAATTATGCTAACATTTCGTAGAGATTATTATTACGTTTACTGTAATTTGATAACGCATGAAGTTAATGCATTAATTATGAAAAATTAAGAATTTCACCATTATAATTTCCGTATTTCTATTTCTAAAAACACTGTCATCTAGTTACAAAATGTAATAAGAATATGAAATATACACTTAAGTATTAAAAATGGTTGCTACAAAATTTACATAGATGACGTTAAATTTAAGCAAGTTATTCTCTACTTTTCTTTATCTACACTACGTAACTGTAATCTAGTAAAACTAATAATCAACCGTTATGATAGAAATCAAAAATCATCTATCTTATAAAGGTCAAATCACAAAATCTGTTTTGACAAATCTCTTTTAAGTGCCATCCCCCTGGGCTATATCTTAGAAAACATTACAACGGTTAGTAGAAAAACGCTTAGTAAATATATAAATAATTTTTTCATATGTAATTGATTATTCATAATATTCTATAAACATTATTTAGATATATTGCATTTTATTAAATATTTAACTTTTTATCGGTTAAACCAAGTTATTCTGTACTTTTATTATTTTCACTACATAACTGTCATCTAGAGAGACTATAAATCAACCGTTATGAAATAAATTATAAAAGTCGTCATCTATCACACAACGCTTACGACACAAACTTTCCGTTCCACTAGCATGTGAGCGTTGTGATCGTAAACTCAAGTGGTATGTATGTATTAATGTTGTTGTGAGCGTAGAGGTGAAAAATACTAATGCTTGGTAAGGTTTTAAACAATAAGTCGTGAAAATAAACTTAAATAATTATTATTGAATAGGATTTATCTTTGATTATTAAATTTTATATAAGTCATGTATTTAATTAAATAACGTTCAATTATTTATTAAAAAGCGTTAGGTATAACGCAAATTACAAAAATAAAATAACGTATGTACTGACGATCGTCTTTTGTGACGTTTCATGCTTTCAAAATGGCAATAACTACTCAACGACCACAATGACCCACCTATTTACATGGGGCGGTGCAAAGAGTATACTGATACCAAAGAGAATACTAATAGTGTAGAATAAGAGTGAACACTCGATCCGTTTTTTTAATTGCATTGAAAGCGCACTCTGTATTTTAGAGGCGAGAAATCTACAAACACACGCAATTGCAATTTCATAAGGGGGCGTGTGTATAAACTATCATATACAGGTGTCCCATTTAGAATGGATAATCCTTGAGCGCCGCAAAGCACAGCTACCCGGCACTCGAAAAAAAATACAAAAAAAAAAAAATTCCAACTGGTACTCAAGTCATGATTTTTTTAAACGAAAATCCATTTTTTATGATGTTATTGTCAATTTATGTGTACAGCGACGCCAAATTAATGAATTTGCTTACGTTTTTGGTGTTATATTACTCCTCACAGACTATACTATTACAAAAGTAATAAATAACATGAGTATCTATTGTACTTTTTTTAACAAAAATATATCAATTTTAATTTTTAGTATGAAATTTGATCACAAAATAATTTTGACAAAGTTTGAGAGTGTTTCAGTGTAAAAAAAGTATGGAAACCCAAGTGGCCAAGTATTTAAAAAAATGCAGATTAATACAGTTTACAAAATGGTATAATACATCATTTTATCTAATACTATACGAACTTATTGCTATTAGAGATGCAAAAGAGGTAACTACAGACGAAAATTGAAAAACAATTACCTAGTCTTAAACAAGTAACAAAAGGGTCACTTTTATGTGCACTAGGGACGGTGTAACAATACTATTTACTACCTGGCGTGGCCCAAGCCGTCCATTTTTGTTTACACGAGACAAGGATAGGTTGATTTTGTAGAGTATGAGGTGAGTGAGAGGAGTACTATGTTCAAACATTTTACACTGTAGACCGGTTTGGTCATCATCGGATCGTTTCAGGCACATGCAAAGACATTTGCTTAGTGCGTCTCTCGACTTGTTCGGTAACGCATGTGTGCATTCCTTTCTCATTTCTCCGTGAGTTTGAATCAGTGTTATAACGACGACTTACGCTACTTTATTGGACTACCCGTTTGCTTACTAATTTGGACTTTTTTTGGTAATTTTACGACGCCTTGGCTTGTATCTGGACTGATTCTGTGAATCAAAATGCCACGCATTCAATACACGGCACAAGAATACGCCAATATGCACTTCATCTATGGTGAGTGCGGGGGCAACGCAAGTGCCGCTGCAGCCCTTTATAGGGAAAGGTACCCTAATGCGCGTCATCCAGATTACCGTGTTTTCATCAGAGTCCACAGTTGTTATTCGGATGGCAGAATACCTGGCAGCGGCATTGGTGGTACGAGCTCCGGAAGACAAGTGAATATTAATACTCAAGATGTTGTGCTTGATGAAATTCAGCAAGACCCATCTACCTCTACAAACAATATCACGTCAGCACCGGAATCCCAAAACGACCGTGACCGTGCACTGAAAATAAATAAATATCATCCTTACCATATTAGACGCGTCCAAGCTCTGCAACCGAGAGATTACCATGCAAGATTGTTTTTGTCGACAAATGCTTGACAAAATAGAAGAAAATCACAATTCTTTGAAAAAATTCTATGGAGCGACGAATCTACATTAAAAAAGACGGATACTTTAATATGCATAATCTGCACAGCTGGCAACTCTCAAATCCAAATCTAATGCGAGAAGAGAAGTCGCAATACCAGTTCAAAATAAATTATTGTACTGGTATATTAAATGGATAGTTATTGGTCCTTTCGAACTGCCGAAATTTATCTTCCCAAAGTTACTTAAACTTTACAAAATGATCTCCCAACCTTATTGGGAGAAGTGCCTGAGGAATAAAGGGATCCATGGCTACAGAATGATGGCTGTCCTGCACATTATGGTGCAAACGTCCGTTCTTATTTAAATGCCACATATCCAAATAAATGGATTGGTCGTTTGGGTCCCATTTTGAGCCTCCTCGATCCCAGTTTTAAACCCTCTTGACTTTTTTGCTGGGGTTGCCTAAAGGAAGAGGTGTACTCGAAAACGATTTCAAATTTGGAGGAATTACGCAGCCGTGTTCAAGAGGCCGCTTCAAAAATAAATGAACGACGCTACGCACGCTTTCTTAGTAGAGCCTTTATTAGAAGATGTAGAGCGTGTATTAGAGTCGGTGAACAATTTGAACACCTGTTATAAATAAAGATTGTTTATGTACACCTGCAATTTCTTATTATTAAAATTTAATAATATATTTATCGTTTCTTTTTAGTCTATTTACCTTTTGCATCTCAATAGCAATAAGTTCGTAATAGTATTAGATAAAATGATGTATTATACCATTTGTAAACTGTATTAACTGCATTTTTAAATACTTGGCACTTGGTTTCCATACTTTTTTACATGAAACACTCTCAAACTTTGTCAAAATTATTTTGTGATCAAATTTCATACTAAAAATTAAAATTGATATATTTTTGTTAAAAAAAGTACAATAGATACTCATGTTATTTATTACTTTTGTAATAGTATAGTCTGTGAGGAGTAATATAACTTCAAAAACGTAAGCAAATTCATTAATTTGGCGTCGCTGTACACATAAATTGACAATAACATCATAAAAAATGGATTTACGTTTAAAAAAATCATAACTTGAGTACCAGTTAATTTTTTTTTGTGTATTTTTTTCGAGTGCCGGGTAGCTGTGCTTTGCGGCGCTCAAGGATATCCATTCTAAATGGGACACCCTGTCTATTTGAATGAAAGGACTGAAATTTAAGGTTAAAATGAAATATATGTTTTTATCAATTCTCGAATTAAGTATTTTACTAATCCACACAATAAATATATAACAAACACTAAATTACTAAATTCAATAACAAAATTTTAGTTTAACATATTAATTTCAATATGATTGTACGTCTTGACACAAATTAATGTGATTATGTTATTAATCTTTTAATGAAATCTATAAATTTAATTATAAATATTTCAATGATTCAACAGTACAATTATTCAATTGTACACAAATTTGTAAAACAAACTAGTATATGTTCGAGATGTGTAATTTGAATTTATAACAATAAAATAAAAAAGGTTATTTAACTTTTTGATTATTGCATATTTATAATCATCATTAAAAAAGGTAAAAAATATTGCGTCACGTAAATACGCATAAAAGTAAAACAGATCTTATTTAAAATACCTACCTAAAATCATAAATATTGTAATATCAAATGTTATCCCCACCTATATAAGAAGGTTAATATTTCTGTTAGAATTGCTACCATTATATCGTAAAATAGTGTACAAGTTAAACTATTTTATTACTTTACTCCTGCCCCAAGTTAATTATTAAATGTTACGCATGTTATAATTTAATTAATCACCAAAACATTATAAATGAGGAATTTATAGGTACCCCACGAATTACTTATTTTTCTAAGGCGATTACTTTTAAGAGTTTTTTTGACTTTCCACGCTAAAATCTCAAAAGCATGTGATAATACAACACGTACTTTCAAGTAAAATGATTGACGGTATTGCACTATATTTCTGTATATTTATGATTAAGAAATTTTGTTTTTGGAGACAATGGGCTCTTCTTTTTATAACGGCGATGGTTGCTTTTGTTCTCAATGTTTTAGGTGATAAGGCTGAATCAGAACTAGAATTTAAGTGTTTTGTAGTTTCATGAGCTATGTTTGTAAAGTAATTTTGGAACTCATTAACTACCTCAGCCTTTACCTTAACAGTTTTACCCCGTATATTTAGTTCTAGGTCATTCCTCTGTTTTGTGTTTCTTCCTGTTTCATGCCATGTAGTCTTGATTTTATTAGAGAATGACTTTATTTTATGATTTAAATACATTGAGCTTAGCCATCAAACAAACTTGTTTAAATATTTTTAATAAGTTTTCACATAGTTATGGAATTTTACTTTAGATGTTAATGATTTTTGATCGTATAAAAGATATAAATAATCCCTCTACGCCTAATTCCGTTTTTATTACTTGTAATAACTTTCTTAGTAAAAACAGCATTGTATTCACTGGAAATAATATTAAACAATGCTCCAAAGTCTTTATCACGATCCAAAGTCAATTTTAGGTTTGAAAGCTTAGCTTTTACATTAAACTTAAATTGTTTTATTCTGTTCCTGGTAATAGGTCTATACAAGAGAATGTCTATATTAAAGTCTCCACATACAGCAATATGCTTCTTTGAGTTAATAATTTTTCTTAGAGTATCCTCCATAATAATATAAAAATTTCTAAAATCATCAGAGGGAGGTCTATACACACAAAAATATGTTCTGTTCACTTTCTGCGCAAGCAATCTCACATTGTCGTTCAACCGAGTAAGCTGTGATGTCCTTCCTATCTTTAAATTTAAAACAATTTTTGTGTAATATAAGGCATCCAGACCTCCAATAGCAGTCACTCGTTTGAATATACTGGCAACTGAATAGTTTTTAAGCCAGATGACACATTTTAAGTCATGTCTCAGTAAAGCACAAAACATCTACATTATCTTTTTCAATTAATATACCTGTATCTAGTAGTTTGCCAGAGAAACGATTTATGTTTTGATAAAAATATTTATACAATTAGATATTGTGTTCTTTGTTGTCAACCTTGCATTACTAAAAAGTATTATCCTTAGTATTAATAGAAAATCTATTAAAACTGCATTGTCACTATTAATGTTATATGCCAACAATGTAGCTATTTTGTGCTTAATTTCTCTGGCAGATAGATAGTATATCGAGTGAAAATAAGGTTACTTATGAATTTACAAGAACCTTACAAGTCAAACAATTGAAAATGTTATTTGATCTATGTAGATCAAATAGAATCACACGATCCTCTCACGGCATGTGCCAAGTGATGTCAATACTGATTAAGTTTATATATTTTATCATTGTTGAGTTTTTCATTAATGGACACTGTGTATGGAACGCACACATATAATCTTTTTTAACCTTAAGGTTGACAATTGGGTAAAACTGTAAATCAAATCCTGTTTTTCAATTTGAGTGCTATTAGCTATCATTATAATAAGTGATGTGTCACTGTTCATTTTAGTTTTAATACTGTGTCAATTATTTTATGTATTGTGGCCCCCGGCAGGCAGTGATTTATAACAGTACTACTACTAGTAAGGAGCTTATTTAAGTTTGCACCAATACCTTTACCAATGCTATCACTAAACACTAATGTATTATGTTTATGTTGATGGGACATTATTTTCCTGTCGGAACAACTTATGATTATTTATAATATTTTATTATTTAAATATGTTTTATTTAATATTTTTATCAGTTAATGGTTAAATCAAGTTATTCCTAGTTTTCTTTATCTACACTACGTCACTGCCATAGTAACTAACTAATATATCTTACTACTAATAATCAACCGTTATGATAGATTTAAAAGCGCCATCTATTTCATAAAAGTTAAACTGCAAAATCTGTTTGACAGATCTCTGTTAAGTGCCCCACCCCTGACTAATAATGTAGAATAAGAGTGGACACTCGAACCGTTTTGAATACATTGAAAAGCGCAGTCTGTATTTTAAAGGCAGGTAATCCACAAACACACACGTTTGAAATTGTATTAGTGTGCGTGTGTATATATGTTTGCGTAGTCAACAAACATTGAATGTTTTTGTTAACTAGTCTTCACATTATTTTATTATTTATTAAATATATATAGTAATGAATAACAATGAGACATAGTAAAATATTTAAACGAGTGCTACATTATCTGTACAATTTATTTAACACATTTTAATGTACAAATTATTAGAATATTACTTAATTTAATACCCAAATTATAGTTTAAAAATTTATAACAATAAATGAAATAAGTTTTTTTTACTTTTGATTATTTCATATTTATAAGAAATTATAATATACTATAAATTTCATATTAAAAACTACACATATGAAATATGCTGTGCGACACTATATATTTATAATTTTTTAATTTACTCTTTTGTCGCTTTTTTCCTACGTATCTAGATTTTTAGTTCTTACGGTCGGTGGTTGCTTCTGTATTCTTAATGCCATAATAACTAAAACAAAAGTGGAATCAGTTCTGTAATATCTTATTAATTCATCTCCTTAAAGAAACAAACCTAACATAAAGAAACCAAGTATATACCTACATACATTTGTTTTCTTTGTAATTAATTTTCGTTTTATTATTAAGATATAAGTTGGCAAAATAGATGGGTAAGTGATTTGTTAAAATAAACATCCAAGGGTTTTTAATAAATCATAGAAATCATATTACTACGGCAATATTAATTATGCTGCCCTTGTTAACTATCGATGTTTTTATTCTGTCTCAGTTTATAAAGCTGATGTTATTTTTGTATTTACAATGGCAATTTCATAATGTAAATTCTATAGATTCAGACAAAAGACATTGTTATGAACTTACCAGGCAGGCAGTGCGCAATCGTCATGAATTAAATGCAAGTCAAGAAGTTTATTCCCACATCATGGGTTTGAGGAATGTGTATGATTTCAAAACAAGTGAAACCGTTCCAGAAACTTATCATGATGAATTATCTGAAAATGACGCATCTTAAAATAATTTAATAAAGATTTTTTCGAAATTTTATAATTATTCTGCAAATCATTTAAAACACGGTGAGCAATTGATAAATTAATTAGTTTATTAGATGAAACTCTTCGTGATATAAGTTTTACATACTTTTCATATTATTCTCGTATCACATAGGCATACGAACTTAAAAAATACAAGCTTTATTTTACACTTTACAAATACACGTCAGTATATATTATTTCATTAATAAAAGAAATAACACATGGAGCGTCACTACAGCGAGTGACGCATTTAGTCGACTCTCGCTTACTCGGCAAGTCTCGATCTGCCATCTCTCTCGCACGGCCCATCGGTAGGCAAGATGCGAAAGAAATATAGCGCTTTACGCTCACTCAACTGACGAACGAAGACGACGACGGCCGAGTTCGCCCGAATAACATGTTTACAGAAATAACTACTTTTTAATTTGACACGAAACGTTTATTGCGTTTCATGTCACGTAACCAATTATTGTAACTGATGATGTGAATTAACCTCCCGGAGGCAGCGTGAGCTTCGCGAGTGTAGGGTGGGAAACTTGGAATAAAATCCAAATAATGAATTTTACGGCGACATCTATTATTGGATACCCCTAAACTTTTGTATAATTTGGAATTATAGTGACTAGGTGTCAGTGTAAACATAATTTATTTTACTATTTACATCAATTAATAAAAATGTAAATTTATTAAAGAGTATAGATTTATAATTTTAATTTATTTAAAAATTCATAGAATATTTTTAATTTGTTGCTGACTACACCTGCCAAAGCAATAAAATAATTTAAAGAACGTCTGTCTATTTTCTAGCTACTTCAGTTGCGTTTGTATATACATATATTATATTAATTAGCATATTAAAGAGTATTCTTTTAAAGATTTGTTTAAATAATAACATAATATTTCCAGCACATCACCAAGTCATATTAGTCTTTATTGCCAGTCTATTAATACTATGAGATATGAGTATGTTAGTATGTCATATAATTAAGTCACATATGTGAAATATATTTACTTGTTCTCATGATACGTTTAAAACAAAGTCTCGACGGAGGCATAATTACACAAAACTTGACGAATATCGGCCAAAATATCACAAAATCACTAGGCGGCTCACGGTCAATGGATGAATTATGATCTTATTGTTTATTTACACTTTTGATGTTTGCGCTTTTGAACAATTTTATTATAACTATTTTTACTGTTATTTAATCAGTTCAGTTACTTTATTTGTTCGGCTATTTAAACAAAATAAAGAATTTTGTTAATATTTTTGCTAACCTGCGAGTATTGCGCCATCTAGTATAGTTGTTCCGAAACAACGTGAATTATATACATACCTAGGCATGCCATGTACGTATGTATATACATATATATGCTTTCTACTTACAGTCACGTATTTATTATTTTTATTTGACGTGAATGAAATTTTATATATAAGCACTATACAAATAGAAAAATAAACCAAAGCTGTATTAGTTTTATTGTACTTCTTTTTATTATAATATTGTTGAGCTTGTTATTTTATCTTCATGGTTCTTCAAATGATGAGGAAAGTTGTGCTCAAGTACACCTATATATAATAATACATTATAATAACATAATATTTCCAGCACATCGCCAAGTCATATTTGACTTTATTGCCAGCCTTCTATTAATACTATGAGATAATAAGTATATAAAAAGAAAATAACAGTTTCGTGTTTGATGCCGAACAGTTAAATCAATAAATTAACTTTCCAGCATGCTTTATTATATATATACTGCGATTTACAATTATAAAATGTTTTATTGATTCATTGGTGTTTACTATGAAACTATGATTTTTTTGAAATATTACTACAGGTGTACTTATAACTTAGTTTTATTGTCACAATGATGATGATTAATATTTACTGTTTATTTACACTTTTGTTGTTTACGCTTTTAAACGATTTTATTATAACTATTTTTTACTGTTATTTAATCAGTTCAGTTACTTTAGGGTAGGTGGGGTACAATGTTACAAAAAAAATATACTGGAATGTAATGAGAAAAATATTGTATTAATCAGCTACTTTTGGCATGGCCATAAACTTTAACAATCTCTCTTTAATTTAAATTAATCAAACATGAACAATATTAGCAACTACTTAATTTAAATTGCACTTTAAAAAATCAGCCGATCAGTAACACTGAGCCCCGTATCTGGGGTAGTCTGTTACAGGGTAAGGGCACAATGTTACAACATAAAATAATGTAAAATTAACAAAATGAGAAACTACTAATAAATATTAAACTTCTTTAAAATATTTTTGGGAAAATATAGACATTAGTCTGACGTTTGGTCTTTCTTTCTGCAACATTAACAAGAGGAAGCAAAGTTTTAATATCGTCTAACGATACCGTTGCCATATCCGGTTCAATAGGAAAATGGAAATGATTGTCAACTTTGCCACTTCACGTAAGTAGTAACGTCATATTCATTATCCTCAATATCTGTCAGTAATTTTCCAACATAATGCTTAACTTTTGTTTTCCATCAATTGGACGAATAAAAACGGATATTAACTTTAATTATTCAGCACTTAAAGATATTGGAAATATTTTTCACTAATATTCAAAAAGGAACAAATTATCAGATGACTGATGGCGCTTATCTAAAACTTTACATAGATAAATCACAATGTTGATATATTAAATGAAAAAAATTTACATTGTACTTTGAATAAACATCATTACAAATATTAATATCTTTTTTTAAATATTTAATATAATATTTAATATATATTTAAATAATTAAAAATATATTATTAAAATATATATTATAAAAATAAAACGAACCTTAATCTAACTCATAGAGACATTATCAACAAGTTCGCAAATAAAAACGAAACTCCATTATCACTACACAAAAATTAACCTTATCACTATCAATATAGACCTTATTACATTTTCACGGTTTTCAATAAACTGTTAATTTTGTGTCACAAATCGTAAAATTTCACTCTCATCATTTTTCATAACGCGCCAAAAAGTATAACTTCAAAATATTTTATACAATTAAATATTGATTTCCTGTTTCAACCTTACATTACTAAAAGTATTATCCACAAGTATTAATAGAAAGTCTATTAAAACTGCATTGTCACTATTAATGTTATATGCCAACAATGTAGCTATTTTGTGCTTAATTTTCTTTGCGATAGATAGTATCTAATCAAAATAGGTTACTTGTGATTTACAAGAACCACAAGTCAAACAATTAAAAATGTCATTTGATCTTGTAGATCAAATAGAATCACAGATTCTCCCAGACATGTGCCAGGATGGTAAATACTGATTAAGTTTTTATCATTGTTTGAGTTTTTCAATAATGGACACGTGTATGGGAACCATATAATCTTTTTAACCTTAATTGACAATTGGTAAAACTGTAAATCAAATATGTTTTCAATTTGGTGTTATTACCTATCATTAAAATAAGTTGTTCACTGTTCATTTTAGTTTTAATACTGTGTCAATTATTTTATGTATTAGCCCCGCAGGTGATCTATAACAGTACCTACTTATTTAAGTTTGACCACCACCTTTACCAATGCTATCACTAAACACTAATATATTATGTCTATGTTGATGGGAATTGTTTTCCTGTCGGAACAACTTAAGATTATTTTATAATATTTTAATTATTTAAATATGTTTTATATAATATTTTTATCAGTTATTGGTTAAACCAAGTTTTTCCTAGTTTCTTTATCTACACACGTCTGCCATCTAGTAACTAACTAATATATCTTACTACTAATAATCACGTTATGATAGATTTAAAAAGGCGCCACCTATTTCATAAAAGTTAAACTGCAAAATCTATTTGACAGAGTCTCTGTTAAGCCCACCCCCGGACTAATAATGAAATAGATGGACACTGAACTTTTTGAATCATTGAAAAGCGCAGTCTGCTTTTTTTAAAGCGAGTAATCCACAAACCACACGCTTGAAATTGTATTAGTGTGTTGTGTATATAGTTTGCTAGTCAACAAACATTGATGTTTTTTAACTATTCTTCACATTATTTAACATGTATTAAATATATATAGTAATTGAATAACAATGAGGACAAATTAAAATATTTAAACAGGGTATATTCTGTACAATTTATTTAATACATTTTAATGTAAAATTATTAGAATAACTAAATTTAATACCAAAATTTTAGTTTAAAGTTTATAAAATAAATGAAATAAGTTTTTTTTTTTTTTTAATTATTTCATATTTATAATTATCATTACAATACATTGAAACAATGAATATATGGAAAGTGACACTATAATATTTTTAATTTACTCTTTTGTCGCTTTTTCCTAATTATCTAGATTTTTTTACTTTTGAGACTATGGGCTCTTCTGTTTATAACGTCGGTGGTTGCTTCTGTATTCTTAATGCCATAACTAATTCAAAACAAAAGTGAAATCAGTACTGTAATATTTTGTTAATTCATCTCCTTAAAGAAACAACCTAAATAAAGAAACAAGTATATACCACATACATTTTTTTTTTTTTTTAGTTTTATTATTAAGATGTAAGTTGGCAAAAATAGATGGGTGAGTGATTTTTAAAATAAAGATCTTAGGGTTTTGTTTTAATAAACCTGTAAATCATATTTACTACGGAATAAATTTACCTGTCGTTATTAAGTATCGATGTTTTTATTCTGTCTCAGTTTATTATAAAGCTGATGTTATTTTTGGATTTCAATGGCAATTTCATAATGTAAATTCTATAGATTCAGAGAAAAGACATTGTTATGAACTTACCAGGCAGGCAGTGTGGAATCTGCATGAGTTAAATGCAAGTCAAGAGTTTATTCACACATCATGGGTTTGAGGAATGAGTATGATTTCAAAACAAGTGAAACCGTTCCAGAAACTTATCATGATGAATTATCTGAAAATGACGCATCTTGAAATAATTTAATAAAGATTTTTCGACGGCCGAGTGGGCAGCGTGAGCTTCATGAGTGTAGGGTGGGAAACTTAAAATAAAATCCAAATAATAAATTTTACGGCGACATCTATTATTGGATACCCTAAACTTTTGTATAATTTGGAATTATTGTGAGTAGATGTCAGTGTAAACGTAATTTATTGTACTATTTACATCAATCAATAAAAATGTAAAATTATTAAAGTATAGATTTATAATTTTAATTTATTTAAAATAAATAAAATATTTTTAAATTTATTGCTGACTACACCTGCAAAAGCAATAAAGTAATTTACAGAACGTCTGTCTATTTTCTAGCTACTTCAGTTGCGTTAGCGCGTCGTTCATAGAGTAGAGTTATAGTACTGTTATGGAGTGGTCTCTCGTGGATATTTTATGCCAACCTGCGAGTATTGCGCCATCTTGTATCGTTGTTCCGAAACAACGGAATTATATATATACCTAGGCATGCCATATATATATATTTATGCTTTCTACCTATAGTTACGTATTCATTATTTTTGGTTTGATGTCAATGATATTTCATATCTAAGCATTATACAAAGAGAAAAATAAAACAAAGCAGTTTCAGTTTTATTTTACTTCTTTTGTTATAATATTGTTGGACTTGTTATTTTATCTTCATTGTTCTTCAAATGATGAGGAAAGTTGTGCTCAGGTACACCTATTATTTATATACTGCGATTTACAATTGTACAATGTTTTATTGATTTATTGGTGTTTACTATGAAACGATGATGTTTTTGTAAATTTTATTGTAAGTTTTATTGTCACAATGATGATGATTAATATTTACTGTTTATTTACACTTTTGTTGTTTACGCTTTTAAACGATTTTATTATAACTATTTTTTACTGTTATTTAATCAGTTCAGTTACTTTATTTGTTCGGCTATTTAAACAAAATTCTTTATTTTGTTTTATTGAAGTGAAACTTTTTTATCAGGGTTGGAAAAACAATTTAGTGTAACATTTTTCGTTACGCGTTACAATTTTCCGTTAAGCGCCATCTTATATTTATTTCGTCACTATATATATACTAACAACATTAATAACACATATATATACTAACAACATCGGTAATAGTAATAATTCTATTACAATTTATAAAATTCAGTAATAATCCTTGTAGTAATAAGCTAAAATGAAATAATTGTAGAATTTATATTTATGTCTATGATAATAAAAGCCTTTTATTAAATTTTACTTAACCAATTTCTGTAAAGTTGCATATAGTAAATTATTTTTTGAAAAATAATATCATAAAGAAGTTTCGCTTCTTACGAGTGTACGCTAGCACACGCACACATTTTTTTACTTTTGATTTGCTTAACTGCTGGTTTCCCGAAATCGCGAGACATTATGGCGCGAGGCGGTATGAGTGTATGAATCATACCTATGAAAACTAAATGTACTACTCGCTGTCTCGCTTATTCGGCAAATTTCGATCTGCTATCTCTCTCGCTCAGCCAGTCGTCCTCATATCTGGATTCGTTTCGATTCTTTAGTGACGTACCGACCCACGACTAATGTATAGTACCAGTAAAAAAAGTTATGCACTACAATACCACCCGCACTGATCTCTGATAAAGATTAACTTCCATTGTCATTATTAACTATGTATTTATAAAATAGAAGCAGTCTGTTTTTAAACAAAACAGGTACACCTACAATGTACAAAACTCATTTTTAGTTAATCTTTACGAAGATACTTAAAGAAAATAACTAGAAGAGTGTACTTGAACAAAATTTTTGCCATTGTTTTTTATAATCCCGCATCGCTATATATATTAAATTGATAAAATTTGAATGAAAATATCAGGTTTTATAAAATAAAAATATTTACAAAAATTACCTTTTTTATTACATATTGGTGGGGTCTTATAACATCTCTTGGTTTGCAAAAGAATAAAACATTGTTAATAAATAAAAACACATACACAATATGTAAAAGTATTCTTTTATTTATTTGCTACATATTTGCTTTGTTTAAAAAAAAATTACCTGACAATTTTCTTAGTGTATTAGGGTTATCCTTAGGTTTTATATCAGTCATGATAGTATTGAACTGTTATCCAAGCAGTAGCTTAAATATAATAGTCAGTATATTTAAAATTATTAATGGAACTGAAAGAAAACAATTCATATTAATGTCTTATAATTCAATGCAATGTTAAACATTTTGACATTGTTTTCGAAAACTTACTTCTTGTCACTGTTCTGATGGATCTGACTAGATTTAGAACTTGGAATTTTACAGAAGACTGATCTTCATATCCTTGATTAGAGACATTGGAACCCCAGCCCACTGTAACATTAATAACAAACAGGATAATTACTACTAATTCGTCTACTAAGATCGAATATGCAATGGACTCCATGTAGATAACAATAATCGCGCCAAACATAAATGCATCCTCATCATCATCAGCCTTTGATAGTCCACTGCTGGACATAAGCCTCCCCTAATACACCCCTATCCATTAGGGGGTTTTGAACCGTATCCCACCATGCTGGTCCAATGCGGGTTGGTGGGTGGACTGCCTTTTTACAAGACCATCCGATGCATGGATCATCTTACTTTTCAGATAATCAGGTGATGGGCCCAAACTGTCCTAACCAACTAGGAAACAACAACGAAAATTTGTTGAGTCCCTGCAGGATTCGAACCCACAACCTCCAGTTTCTAAAGCAAACGCCAATACCACTAGGCTACGGAGGCAGTTAAATGCATAAATGGTGTTTAGGATAGGAAATGCATCCTCATGACATAAAAATATCAAGCCTCCTATTTTAGTTTTAGTATGAGTTTAGATTAAGACCTGACCTGAAATGACCCTCTTAATATATTTTGTATAAATTGAAATCTTCTGAAATTTGTACCAAAATATATATATTACTATAAATCCTATTGTGACCAACAAAAAACAAATTTGTACATGGTATAGGGTCATTTGGGAATGCAAAGAGGAATGGCTGTACTGATGATAAGTTTTATAGCTTTGGTAAATTTTTTCAAAAACATTGGGTTTATTAAACATTTTTTTATAAGACAACAGTAAATAAATAGACTGTAAAGCCAAATCCAAATCGCTCAGAACCTCCTTAATTAATTTCTGGATTCACTCTCTATCAATATATTGCATTCTAAGGGAAGGGCCGATAAGTATCACATAGATTCGGGATAATTAAATGTACCAGTATAACTTATTCTAAATTTACTATATTTTTAATTATTCTTTAAAGATTTACTGATCAACATCAAAAACACTTAGAGAGTCAACCTAATCAAATCACATCAAACAGAATGGCAAAATACCGGGTTGTATTTCTATCAGTATAGATAATAATATTTTCGTATGAACATATTAACATGTACAATTGAGCAAATAAATAAATTCATGCAGTGCCACTTAAAGGTAAGACATTCTATGATTAATGACAATTACAAAACAAAAGAAAAATTTGCAAATATGCCAGTAGAATTCAACACCGATGTCCATATTATTGTGAAAATTGTGTTTTAAGACTCCCTATACAAATAATGAATTTAATTTATTTTTTCCGAAAGCTAAGCTGTACAGACACATATCTTATCTTAGAATCCTTTTTATTTACAAACGAATACGTTTCGATGTGATAAAAAAATACTAAATTGAATGATGAAGAAACATAAGCTTAGAAATTAGTACAATTGTTATTGTCTAGATGGATTTTTAATGGAAGGTGTGAAATCATTGTATTAATGGGTTTATATTTTAGTATTTATAAGTGTATTTATCAAAATTACGTACATTTCTATAGATATAAGAAATTTCTTAATTTTAAAAATTATAGGTTTGTAGTTCCCACGTACGTGCATGATACTTACTCTTTTGCATAAATCTTTCTTCGTGAAGAACACAAACTGCATTAAGACAAAGCAAAGAGGCTTCGAAAAGGTTCCATAAAGTAAGCATTTTATAATTGTTGAATTAACTTTAAATTACAATCCACTGTTTTTAAACTTGACAATGACAACTACATCATAGAGATGTCATTAGCATTTGTCAATTTAATTTTAGGTTTATAGTTTGACAACATTAATGTTACACGTCAACATATAAAAATCACAAGGAGTACTAGTATTGTCTTTGTTTTTATTTTAGTAACGCACTCTAAAAACGAAAATGCAAAATGTAAAATGAAGCAAAGTTTTTTTTAAATTAATAGAAATATGGAATGCACAAAAGAAAGAATAAAATTTCATCACCTATATTAAATAAATCCATAAGATTATCATCATCAGCTTGTGTTAGTCCATAGCTGGACATGGGTTTCCCCTAATTCACCGCTTTCTTCATAGGGGGTTTAGGACCGCATCCCACGCTGGTCCAATGCGGGTTGGTGGGTGGACCGACTTTTTATATGCCAACAACGTATTCTAAGTGAAAGATGGTTAGGGCAGGATTGACTACAGCCCGTTCTTAAGTGGTGGCTAGAAAGAGGACACGGCTCCCTAACATTCCGCACGACGCAGGTTCTCTCGGGACACGGCTGTTTCGGGAGGTACCTGTGCCGCGTGGCCCGTAGGGAGCCTACAGAGGAGTGCCACCACTGTGGCGTATGTGCCGAAGAGAGAGCCCAACACGCGCTGGAAGAGTGCCCAGCCTGGGTCGAGCAACGCCGAGAGCTGCGTAGTGTCGTGGGGCACGACCTTTCGCTTCCTGCCGTAGTGTGTAAGATGCTAGAGAGTGAAAGGTCTTGGGGCGCCGTCTTTGCTTTCTGCGAGGACGTGATTGCCCGGAAGGAGGCCGCTTAAAGGGACAGGGAGGCCTTGAGCGCCCTGGCTATCCGCAGAAGAGGGCCAGGGCGCCGAAGAGTGGGTACGCGCGCAATCTTCCCCTGACACTGAGCCCCTGGGCGGCCGGCAAGAGGTGCCCGCCGCCCAGAGAAGTGCTCAAGAGGAGCGCCACGTGTTTGTTCCGGCACGGCGCCTAAAGCGACGTTCGGTGTCCCAACACCCGGTGAGAAGAGGCCCAAAGAGGCGACGGCCACGTCACGCCGGGGCCGCCGAAGACTGTCATCAGCGCCCGCAGCCCGGCTACAGCGAGACGAGAAAGGAACAACCGTTGGTTTTAGTGGGTATACCGGCCCTCATCTTGGTCCGGGGCCCACATATCCTGCTGCCCCTCACTTTGCGGCGGGGAATCCGTAAGCTGGATTTTTCCAACGGCAAAAAAAAAAGGATTGATTACAGCGCGCGCATCCGCGAGTGGGCCATGAACATGGTGCGCCTTGACAAGCTGCAGCTCAAACTTGTACAGAGACGGCGCCAAACTCGCCCCTTCGAGGCCTACTCCTCAAGCCCATCGGCTGAGCTCCCCTGCCGCCTACTGACTCCTTCTGTCTCACCTTGAACCACAACATAGAAATGTTTTCTCATGAATTCTTCGCGGAAAACAGACGCATTGCTACTACTTTTCTAGTCGAACAATGACAAAATAAAAAAAAATAAGCCTATTAAAGCACAAAATAGTAACAATTAAATAAAACTTGTGAAATCAAATAAAACGTAGTATCACTCTGAGACAAATTAAATATTACGAAAATGATTTAAAAATATTTAGAACCGATAATTTGTTGTTATTTAACAATGGATTTAATTTTTTTTTAAATATCGTTTTCGTTATATCTTCATACTGCCAGCATTGATTTTTTTAAACTGTTAGAGCAACTAAAACACAATATTTATATGTGATCACCAAATTGTATAAACAAAACGTATATAAACTAGATCTCTCATGCTCTACGAGCGTTGGAATCTTCTGTGATCTCTCCAAGGCCTTCGACTGTATGGGCCATGAAATTTGATTTTCTATCTTCTTATAAACGTTATAGAAAGAAGTACAGAACACTGATGATGGGTGTTCCTCAGTGATCGTTTATTACTCCTCTCTATTACTAAGGGTGAAGAGAAATTACCATATACGACAATCGATATTGTGTCGAACTGGTAATCGTCAAATAATTTAGTATGTAACGTGAACAAAATTTGCGTTTTACTCTAAGTTGAAGAAATTAAGAAATGTTATAATCGATAATAGATAAGGTCCCCTACAAAAGTTCTGCTGTTTTTCTTAGATTTTCTGTTGATTCCAAGTTGCAGAAGGACAAATTATCTATGAAATTAAGAACTGAAATCTTTGCGTACTCAATATTAGGCAGCTGACTAGTGAAGCAACTGCTAAACTAGTTTATTTCGAATACTTTCACAGCCTTATGTCCTATGGTAATTGTTGTAGGGATCTGAAGCCGGTTTGACTAAATGTTTATGCTACAAAAACAGCAACATACAAACGACAATCTATAATTTGGCTTCACGGGAATCTTTACGTTATTTAATGGTAACACACACTTCTAATGAATCGTTCGCTCCAGTTTATTTAAATCGTAGAAGAATATGTTGAACTGTTCTATTTTTATTTTTTAAAGGATTTATTAAAATAAAAAGTCCCGCTGAGTTTGTTTCGTCAGAGGCTACCATTTCATTGTAAATTAATTAACTATCAATAAGAGAGTGTAATGTATACATATCGAATAAAGATGTTTCGACTTTGACTTTGAATGTTTTATTAAAATGAAATTTTAACTTCATCTTACATATTTGAAAATATTATGGTCCTGAGAATATTTAAGCTTGCTAAAAATGATAACTGCCTCCGTAGCCTAGTGGTTAGGGCGTGTGCTTTAGAAACCGGAGGTCGTGGGTTTGAATAATGGGGACTAAACAAATTTTCGTTGTTTTTTTTGCTAGTTGGTTAGGGCAATTTTGGCTGATCACCCAATTGTTTGAAAAGCAAGATGATCCATATATTGGATTGTCATGTAAAAAGTCGGTCCACCCACCACCCCGCATTGAACCAGTGTGGTGGGATACGGTCCGGAAACCCCTGATGGAGAAGGCGTGCAGTAGGGGGAGGCCTATGTCCAGCAGTGGACTAACACAGGCTGAAGAAGATGATGATGAAAAAGATATTAGGCCGCAAAGGGGTAAATACCACGAACGATACGCGCTAGCGTAGAGTATTAAAGTATGCTAATTATTAAAGCTTGTGTCTTATTGTGGGTAAAATTAAATATTTTTCTTCGTGTTTAGTTCGAAATAATCATAATATCCATATTAGATGCCAAATACCGACGTCGCTAAAAGTACTTGCTCGCAGTTTAGCTCTTTTATATATACAAATCATTAATATTAAGGTGTGAGCCAGAAAACGACCGTTTTTAAGTTACTTTTAAGTTACTCACGTTAGTCCCACTGCTTGTAGTTTGATAAATTGAATATTGACACACGCTCTACAACTGACGCAGGTATCAGGCTAGTCAAAAGCATTTTTGAGGCTTGGGAAGCATCACAGGATGCTTAAGGCATTTTTTGTGATCTCAAAAAGGCTTTTGATTGTGTACACCATGAGACCCTGGTCAGGAAATTACGTCACTATGGTATAGAAATACGCACTCAACCCTCTGTCTTCGTACTTGAGCCATCGAATTCAGAGGGTTGACGTGAATGGTAATAGATCTCCCAGGGCCACGGTAAGTATGGGGTCCCAAGGATCCATTCTTGGGCCTTTTCTCTTCCTCATTTATATAAACAACTTAGCATGTGTGATAAATAATAGCGAAGAGATAGTATTATATGCAGATGATACCTCCCTGATTTTTAAAATTAAAAGAAAGAAAGAAAGAAAAACATTTATTTGGCACAAAAAATTAAAAAGTACAGTAAAAAAAAACATATTCAACTAAATTTATATAAAACAAAAATATGTTAAATAAAATAAAATGAGAGGTAACTTATGCTGTATAATACCGGAATACATTTACCCGCCACTAAGACAAGATACAGTATTAAAGTTTTTAAAATTACACAATAATTTTAATTTTAAGCATCTGTATCTTTATTTGCTCACGTTTTAAATAGCAGTGCTGGACTTTTGTTTTGTAATCAAGTATTGCTTTAAGTAAAATTTAAACGTTTGATTCGAGTGCGAGTTCTTGATTGGAGGCGGGAGATCGTTCCAGCACTTGGTGGCAGCAAATCTAAAGCTACCACGAAAGGAAGCCGTGTGGTACTTTGGACAATAAAGACGGAATGCAGTTCTTACGTAGCGCTAAGAAAACTCTAACTTTTCATACAAATAACTGGGCTCTCCGGATCGCCGAAAAGTAAAGTTGCAAGATGGAGAGTCCGCCGGCTGGACATGTTGAGCAAGTCATGTCGGTTAAGAAAAGGTGTAATATGCGATCGATGAGGAACAGTGAAGCAGTAACGCGCACAGGCATTTTGTACTCTTTGCAGAATTTTCTTAGTTTTGGCGTATAGACAAGCACCAAATACCGTATCAGAATATGATAATTTAGATAAATTACGAGTGTTGACACAATTTGACGCGCATATAAACCGTTATATAGTCGCGAATATGGTATAAAACCCTTAACCTGTAGAAGCAATTACGTGTAGTTTCTAGTATGTGTTTTTCGAAACGCAAACTTCTATCCATGATAAGACCCAAATTACGCGCCTCTAATACCTGCTCTAGGGAACAACCGCTGATAGAGATTCTAGGATTAAACAATTGTATGTTTTCAATTTGTTTTCGTGTTCCAAGAATCAAATACTTGGATTTAGTAGGATTAATTATGAGACTATTTGAATCGCACCATTTACCAATGTCTTCCAAATCTGAGTTGATTTTGTTTATTGCCACGGTGGTGTCACTGGGTTTAAAAGATATGTACAACTGCACATCGTCCGCGTACAAATGATATCTGCTATGCTTTATGGCACCGATAATGTCGGCAATATATAAAACAAAAAGCATTGGCCCCAAAATAGAGCCCTGCGGTACACCTCGATTGATTGGTTTAACGCAAGAAACCATGTCACGACCAACGCTATTTTGAATTTTAACATACTGCATTCTATTGTTAAGGTAACTAGCGAACCATTTGATTGCGGAACTGTCAAAACCATAGAATGCCAGCTTAGACAGGAGTAAGGTTGTATTCAATGTATCAAAAGCGCGAGTAAAATCCAGCAAAACTAACAAAGTACCTTGTCCACTATCACGCGCTGTAATGATATTATCGACGACATCCAATAAAGCAGTCGTTGTACTTCGTGATCTTCTAAAACCCGATTGTGATATGATTTTGTTCCAGGTATTCCGTCATCTGAGTACAAACAATTCGTTCTAAGATTTTAGATAAAAAAGGCAGAATACTTATTGGTCGTAGATCCATATATTCTTCAGGGTTTGTTTTCTTCGGAATTGGTTTTACTATAGCTGTCTTCCAATGCTCTGGAAACACTCCTGTTACTATGGATTGGTTGATCATTCTTGTAATTACCGTCAAAGTTCTTGGTAAGGTAAGCAAAATCATATTTAAACAAATTCCATCGTCACCTTGTGCATTACTCTTCAAATATTTTACTACTCTTAACACCAAAGACTCATCAACCGTTTTAATTTTGAAATTATTACTATTAAATCTATTAAACTCATAATAAGTCAAAAGGATAAATTAATATTATTGTTATTACCAGGAATGTCGTTAAACGACATACGTCAATAAATGACGATGTAAATAATACTCTCTAGAGTAGGGAATTGGTTTAGTGTTAATAACTTGCTATTAAAGAAAAGGAAAACAAAATGTATTAGATTCATGACTCCTAATGTGAAGCATGGTAAATTTGAAGTGACGTAGTTGAATCAACTGTATTTCTAGGAATAACTGTAGATACAAAACTAAAATCATCATCAGCCTTTGATAGTCCACTGCTGGACATAGGCCTCCCCTAATACACCCTTTCCATTGGGGTTTGGACCGTATCCCACCACGCTGGTCCAATGCGGGTTGGTGGGTGGACTGACTTTTACATGCCCATCCGACGCATGGATCATCTTACTTTTCAGTCAACTGGGTGATCGGCCCAAATTGCCCTAACCAACTAGGAAACAACTATGAAAATTTGTTGTGTCCCGCAGGATTCGAACCCATGACCTCCGGTTTCTAAAGACACGTCCATACCACTAGGCTACGGAGGCAGTACGGACAAAACTAAAATGGGGCCCCCATATTAATAGGCTAGCAAGTAAACTAAGCTCTGCAGCTTACACAGTGTAAAGAATTAGATTATTAACCGATGTGGAGACAGCTCGTTTAGTATATTGTAGCTATTTTCATAGTATTATGTCTTATGGCATTCTACTGTGGGAAATGCGGCAGATACTAATACGATCTTTGTCCTCCAAAACGCACAATTCGTGCAGTCTATAACCTGGGCCCTAAAGAATCATTAAGAAAGTTGTTCACTGAAATAAAAATAATGACCGTTAGTTCTCAATACATATTTGAAAATTTAATGAATGTGCAAAAATAGAGATGATTTCCTAAGAAATTGTGATGCACATAACATAGATACAAGGAACAAACATAATTTAATTCTTCCAACAACTAGACTGCGAAGAATGAGTAAGTCTTTTATGGGACAATGTATCGTTTTTACAACAAAATCCCATGGAGGTAATGGAATCTTGTTCCAGGTCTTGTTTTTAAAATTGCATAATATGCAATACCGAATTATCAAATTGTTTGTTATTTTTAAAAGATGACATAAAAAATAGCCCGCTGAGTTTCTTTCGCCGGTTTTTCTCAGGTCTGAGGCGTCCTTTTCCGAACCGGTGGTAGTGTGTTTGACAATCAATAAGCAAGTGTAAACTTCTATATTGAATAAAGATATTTGAATTTGAATTTGAATTGAGCATTGATCGAGTATTAAAGCTATGTGAACATTTAATGTAACATTATTGATCTTATTATTACATAAGTACTGGCTCAAACATGCATATAGTATGTATGTAGGTTAGTAAACACCACGTATGTAAACACACCAGTGTATTTTCAGTGTATGCAGGGCGCGCTCTTAGAGATTGCACTCAATAGATCATTTAAGTTGTCGAGAGCGTCGTTCAATCTTCATTTTAACATCTTTGAAAAGGAGATTTTGCTTTGAGCATCTCCTAGTTAGGGATGGCGTTTACTTTATTGACATTTGAATTGACTACGTTGTAATTTATTAACATTATGAGAGACCGGTAAGAATGATTACATTTGTTTAAGGAGTTGCTTATGTACAACTCACCCGTGCCTTTTCCCTTATTATTACTCGTTAATGCGGTAATTTGATAAAAGGATATATTTAAAATCACTCAAAAACTGCTAAAAATTATACAGTCGTCGACATTATCCCTATTATTATTTATTTAACTTCACTCTCTTTTTAAGTGTATAGAAACGCCATTTAAAGCATAAAAAGTAATGAGAATTACACATTGTTCATGTTTTCATTTACCACATCTACCCTCGGTTCTATAATTTTGATCTGTCCAGTGTGGAATCGTAAAAAGGTGCAATGCAAATTTTGCCTTTTTAAATATAATATTTTATAAAATCAATACAAATTTAATATATTTTCTGTAGTTAATGCATACTGGGAATATGTATTTATATTTAATTGTTTCCGGACATCAGGATGTTTGTTATAGTTCTTAGTACGTATTGACGTCACAAGGTAAACATTTAAATTCTATGCAATTGATCGAATCTGTTGCTTCCCTTAAATTTAAATCCCGAAGGAGGTCTAGGACGCTAGGAATCTGCGTAGTTTCCGGTGTGCGTTACACTTTGATATTCTCATGTCCCACTGCGCTAGTTTCCGATAATGTACACAACATTTTGCATATTTCGGAACGCTATTACCCTTAGAATGGCATCATTTGATTGATTACAATAAAATTACCATTACTCTAACTTATTCTACCAATTTCGTCTATTCTTTATCTATCTGCTTCATTATATAATGAACAAAATGTTTGACCACGGTGCCTATTTCTGCCACAAAGCGGTAGTTAACATTATCGTATTCTGGTTTGAAGGGAACCATAGCCGTTGTATTTACTGGATAATCGAGACGTAATATTGATTCATACCATTGGCATAAACAATTTTGTTTTCCCATAGAAAATTATTTCTTGTATTTACGCGATTATTAAATATATCAAATTCACTAATTTACGTATTTTTGGCGTTAGTTGCATACATTTATTCCCGATGTTTCAGACTCTTCTTATCTTATATGAGATATATTTACATTTGGCAACTTTTTGTGGAATGAACAATTCTATGCGCAGATAAATGGCGTAGCGATGGGCTACCCAGTGCCTCCTGTTATCGCTGATATCTTCATAGAGAACTTTGGAGAGAAGGCCCTCAATACAGCTCTCATCCGGCCAAGATTCTACAAGCGGTACGTAGATGACACATTTACCATTTTATAAACAAATCAATGCATTTTTGGATCATCTTAATTCTTTGCATCCCAAAATAAAATTCACAATGAAAATAAAGAACAACTCCTTAGCCTTATATGATATTTTATTCATCAGAAAATCTATAAATACCTTGAGCCATACAGTTTTTAAAAAAGCAACTAACATAAATAAATATTTAAATGATGATTCCCCATCATCCCTTGCAGTTAGCTACCGCCGGTAAATGTTTGCTTCAGAGAGCACGATCGAGATGAGAGACCGGATCTATGACAAGGCATATTTGACGGCTCAACTGGAGAAATTTAAGCAGGTGCTGTGTGACAATAAACTCCAAATTCCAAGTCTACGTCGCAGTCTACGTGTGAAGCCAGTCACAGTCGTTAGAGTGACTGCCTGTATCCCACCACGCTGGTCCAATACGGGTTGGTGGGTGGACCGACTTTTTACATGCCCATCATCTTTTTAAATGACAATTGGGTGATCGGCCCTAATTGCCCTAACCAACTACAAAACAACAATGAAAATGTGTTAAGTCCCCGCAGGATTCGAACCCGACCTCGACCTCCGGTTTCTAAAGCACATCCCCATACCACTAGGCTAAGGAGGCAGTTATATACCATCCGTCAAATGTAAAATTGTGTGTTTTATATTATTTTTTGTGTGCAAAAAGATTAAATAAATAAATAAAAAATAAGTTTCCATATAAACTTTTATTACCCATTTCGACCCTTCCTTATAACTTTTTTACAATAATGACTTGAAAACTATTCTTCGTAAGTACCGAATTTAATTAAAATCGGTTTAGTGATTCAGACGGTAAATATGGACAAACAGACAGAATATGATTAGTATGGGCTAAAGCATTGAATACGGTAAAATAAAAATAAATTGATGAGAGTTATAGATGTTGATAGAGAAATAAAGAAGAGTGATATTTAATTGAGTTATTTGCTAATAATGTAGAAAACGGCTTAGTTACAACAATCGTATTCAGAATTGTGTATTGCTCATCTTCCGCGTGGGCGATCTGCGTACTTATCGAGCGTTATCCACCAGTTAGTACTAACAATTGTCGGTAGATGATAATAAAATTTTAGATAACATGATCATGCCCGTTTTTTAACGATTTATATATACCTGAGTTGTATTCCAAACAAGCAGCATTAAGAAATCAATGTGATTTATTTTCCAACCATTTTTTAAAGCGATAGAATACATAAATACAGAATATAAATGTCGAATAATTTTTATCTGTGTCAAATATTCCGAAGATGTAAATTCAAATAAATACTCGGCCGTGTATTGACAATTAACCGATTGACTTTTGGTAAGTTTAACTAAAAGTCAAAGCAATTTTCTATTTAATCATATAAGCTTTTCTTATAATGTGGGCTAACCATTGCTGGATTTAGACCTCCCTAATGCACCTTTTCCATTAGGGGGTTTTTGAACCGCACCCCACCACGCTGGTCAAATGCGAGTCTGTTGGTGGACCGACATTTTAGACGCTGTGTAATTAATTTGCCTAATTATAGGCAAAATCCTTGAAAAATTGTTGAATCAAGTTAACAAAAACTCACAGTTTTCATAATATTATATCTTATGATTGTAAGGCTTTTATTACTTTCTTAATATTCATGACTTTGCTTTCTGGCATAAAGTTGATTTGGGAACCAGTAAAGAACCACTAGTATAATATAGGTAATATTATCGCAAATTAAATTTGACAGGGTTTATCTAAAAAATCCTTATATTAATTTAAACAACATGAACATTTTTAACAAACGTAAGCAATGATGTCACTTTGCCTCTTAAATTTGGTCACGTTCACTTGATTTTTGCGTAGTCAATATTGTCTTATGTAAATTTTACCTATACATCTCAATAATAAGAAAAGCTAAATTATGAGAAACTGTCATATGGCTTGAAACTAAAAAGGTTTTATGTGATTATTCAAGGAAACTAATTTTACGGATTTAATCGCTAATCATTTAATTAATAGATTTAAGATTATTTTTACCCTGATCTATGATAGCTAAAAGTTCTTCTTTCCGGAATTTCCTAACTTAAAAACATAGCGGTGGGTACTAATGTATAAAAGGAAAAAGTGACCATGTGAAAGAAAAAAATAGTAAATGCTAAAAGGAAGACTAGTAGGGTTATTGATATGGGCAACGATCGCACTGGTGATTTATTATGACGATGGATCAAGGCGTTGGTTTCGAATCCACTCAACCACTATTACCAGATTTTGTGGCTTTAGCCGGCTACCGACTTCAACAATACAAATAATAAACTGCTATCTTCTTTTAGATGTTATAATTTTGAAGACATTTACGTTTTATTATGACAACGAAATATACAATTTATTAGACAAAATAAAACACTCGGGACTTATAGTCTTTCGAATTTGCTACCCAGTGGTATGTCGTCCATTGATCCTAGAAATTTTTAGAAATCCCAATTTCCCAGCTATCTATGGTGGCCTCGGTGTTAGGATCTCTTTCGCAGAGGCTAGAAGAGAATTGAAAGACTGTCCACTCCTCACAAAGCCTTTGCAGGGAGTATTGCTAACTCTCTTGACTCTTTCAGTCGAACTGCAATTTATTTGCTTACTTTATATTAAAGTGAAGTAAGTAATAACTAACGAGAATATAGTGACTTTACTAACACTGTAGCATAATATTTTGTAACACAATAAACGTAAATTATGAACACCAGTTAGTTTTGATTTATAACCCATTGTCGCTCTTTATAGATGTGTGCTTAGATGTGTTTGCGGCAAACGGAGGTAGAGGAAATTAAAATAAAGTTAGGGCCTTCAGAAACTCTGTTTATCACAACTATATTATTTCTTACAGCCACAAAGCATATATTGATCTGTATAAATTAGATTATACAGAAATAGCCTACCAATTTGGGCTTCCTTAATTGTCGTTTTCGTTAGTTGCAAAAAAATGCGGCTCAATTCCCATATTTGCGGCAAAATATTTCTTTATTCGCGGTTCTAATTAGTACATAGACAATAATTGATAGGATTCACATTAGTATCCGACTTTATTCATTTGTAAACGCAGTTCAATGGATTAATTAAATAGTCAAATAGACCTTAACTTACAAGTTAGCCCAAAGTTGTTTACTTCAGCTGCTCCTAACATGACGGATATGTTTCAATTTATGGACATGGGAACATTTCAGCTCTTTAATAGCCCTTATTACATTAAAACAACCTTTTAAATAATGAAGGATGTTATGGTTTCTAACCCTGATATGAGTGGTATGTAAGGCAGCATGAAAGAATAATTGAGAGAACAGATTTCTTACACATTGAAGTCAATGTGAAAAGAGGATCTGCCTAAGGAAAATGACCAAGAATCTGTGCAAATCCAAACTTCGTCTGCACACAAAGCCGACATTCAGCCGGTTCGAACAGAGAGAATCAAATCAAATCAGAGAGAATGAAATTCAGGAATTGCTTGAACTGCAACACGGATAATTGTCCAAAACAGAAAATATTTTTCTGTTTTGTCACCGACCAACGTATCCCCTACATTCCCATAAAATAACCATTCTGTACTCACGGTTTCAGTATTCGCGACATATTTACGGAATGTATGTCCGACGGATAAGGAAGTTTTTGACCGATTTCTCAATAGAAGGGGGTACTCAATTGGGAGCTTGATTTTTTTTATACACTTAAACTATATTCTGCATATATACTTGGTCTGTAATAAACTCCACGAACGCATATATCTATGTCTTAAGAATAACCCGTAATAACCATTTTAATGCATAACATTGTTAAAAAAATGTAATGAGGCATATTCAAAGCTTATTTAGGTAATATTGTGCAAGTTTACATACAACTTAGCATTTAAAAATCTTAATTTTATGTGCACAAAACCTACATGTCACATTTTGATTAAATGAATACTTTAAAAGATATTAGAGATTCAAAATGCATAGATGGACTCATGAAATAGTTTCTTACGGAGGCACGTTGTCACCGTTTTATATTGCACACATTATTATATACTGATTGAAGTCGGTCATATTTTTTAAGTTTTCACTTGTTCTGTATGTACTTTTTAGATTACAAAAGGTTATATAACTCATTTATTTTACTGGATAAGGTGTATTCGTAATAATTGAATCTTTTACTAATTGTATTGAAATGTCTACAGTGATATTTTCAGTTTACAAGAAATAGACATTTTCAAACTTTTTGGACTATGGAACCAAACAATTTAAAAAATTTATATACATAATTTTTTTTCTGTTACTGTAGATTATTTTTAACATATAGATAGATGCTGATGTTAACTCGTAGATCAGGATCAAGGACTACAATTTAATTATACATGGTTTCAGTCCATCTCCTAAGGTATAACGTTTGGTTTCCGCTTTATTTCAATGTGATGGTATAGTCGCGATATTCTCAACTAGGCAATAATTGATTGCGGAGGATCCATTATCGTATAGTTGATACGAAACGGTGTAGATAAGACAGTTAGTTGTGAGCTCACATCACGCTAACAGCAACTGATAAGTGCAATTGTTTCAATTGCTGAAACGCAAACTATTACGAGAGGCAACGAACGCTGGGCTCTTATAAAATATAGAGAGGTAAAAGAACTAGATGAATCTGAAGCGTGATATGCAATCAAGTTTTTTTACGGTTTTTAACTTAACTGTTAAAATGGATTTCCGTGAACAAATTGTAAATGTAAGAAAAGTACAGAAAAATAATAAACATTTATTTGTTCGACATTCGTTTCCTAAGTTTCATAAAGATGAAACTTATTACAATTAAAGCAAATACAAATAGAAGTCTAAATCACTTTTCAGTATCAGGAACCTGTACAATAATTAAAAAGAACGTGAGGAGTTTTTTATAGCGTTTATATTATCGTGAAAACGCAGTAAAGCTATCAGGAAAATTACTAAAGCCTTAAATAATATTAAAATGCGCACCTAGAATAGATGGCGTTGGTAGTCGACTAAAGTCAACATCCGCCGTGTTTGTACACGGTATCTAATCTGCTTTACGGGTATTGTTTACTTCAGCCTCATTAGACGTGCGACCTAATTAAATGCCGTTACGTATAGTTTCTGGTATCTCGACCATCATCTTAAATGTTATCAAAGGCAACGTTTCTAGCTTAATCTAAAATATATTAGGATTATCGCTAATGCTCCTCTGTGTAGCTGCGTATTCGTACTTAGGAAACATATTACTAATTCTTCTTTCACCTAGCCATTTTCCCAAGTTATCATGGAGTGGGCTTCTAATCTACCCAGTTTCACCAGAATAATAGTTTTTACGCAGAGCGAAGGGGATCTGACATCCGCAACGCAAAGGGTAAGGGGTTCTCGCTTAGTAGTATTGGTGGGGCTTAGTACCTACAGCCTACTCAGCCGCATTTCGTAGGCCGCTGTCCCTGTTCTCCGCAACTCGGCGTGGCTGCACTGCTGATGCGGTGTGGAGAGCCGTGGGAGGAGGGGACGTTCGGCTGTGTCGTCGATCTCTCTTCTTTCTGCGGACAAGACGGTGTTGGCGGCGAAGAGAAACACCGAGGCCACCGCTGGGGGCTGGAAGTCTTGTCTCTGCGTGGGTTGGGATTTCCTGGCTCCTATGGTCCTTATACCAGACTCGGGGGAGTCTGTTACCTGTGCATACAAGCGAGTCGAAGGGCGCGTTAGTTCCGACGCGACCGGAGGCTGACAGATGGCCGTAGGGCCGAGATGGGGCTGCTTGAGCGGCTAGCGCTTATGGGGTCGTAGAAGATTGCCAAATATATCCTGAGACCCCATCTCTAAGGCGCCAAGAAGGAACCACGTGGTGGTTTTAGACGGTGCGAGTCAAATATAAATAAGCATACCGCCTGATGCGTCCTGCAATATAAAAATAAGGGGCCCCCGATAAAAAATAAGGGAATGAAACTATATAGGAAATTCGATATTGTTGAACATAAAATGGAGACGTTTTGTTACTAGATACTTAAAACTAGCCATTTGTAGTTTTAAATTGTACGGAGATTAACTAGGGGCTGGAATGGGGATGAAAGTCAATATGGAAATTCGTCATCGTTGATGTCATGACATTTTGTGTCTAATGATGGACATCGATTATAAGAATCTATATAGTATATTTTAAAACACCTCGCCGACATTTTTCCCTTTTTCATGCGGACAAGGTCGCGGATAACAGCTAGTTAATTATATATATATGCGCTTGCGAACAAAACTTAATTCGCTCGAAAACGTAACTAAGTATTTGCCAGGAACTATGTAACTAGTCAAGTTCAATGATGTTAATCAATTAATACTATATATGATAATATTGCTATACTTATGAATAAATGTTGATTGAATAACAATGTATCTTAATCAGCGTAATCTCAATTTAAGCCCGGTTTTTGTTAGACACTTCTCCTGAATTCTATTTATACAAGTACATATATGTAAGTCTGTTGGCGTCTTCTCTGTCCGTGCCTGTTGGCGATTTTGTTTCTCGCTAACCGATTTATAACAATCAATACAATCGCTTTCTGGGAACATATTCGGTTATCCGAAATAACATAATAGTTAAAGTTGTTTGGCTTGTATTTGTTTTAGAGTTTTTGTATTGCCAAGCCCTTTTTAAGAGTAGATTTGGATCATTAATAATTGTATACCAATTGCCTATACTTATTATATACTTGCCTTTAAATTTTTTAGAGAAAGAATAATAGTATTATTTTTCTATAATTAAATCATTTATATGTAATAAAATATAACTAAACGATAAACCGATAAAAGATAGATGTCAGCAAATCCAGCAAAGAAGGATGTGAAAGTAAAATAATACTAAAATAAACATAATAATGTTTATTTTAGTATATTACCTATCTTCTTGGAAAAGCCAGAGTGCATTTTGCTGTACTTTGTTGTTATTCTGGCACTAAAATGACATCGTATCATAATGCCTACAAACTACTGGCAAATAAGCAAATTACGAGCAGAAGGCTGTAAATGTTATGCGAAAAATTCTTTCGTAATCAACGAACTAGATTAATTCTGGAATGTAAGATAAGATTGTGGTTTAGTTGCTATGGCTTTGATGTAGTTTGCTTTTCTTACTGCTCCTTTTATTACAAGTTTTGGAGATGAAGCCTTTTAGAATTAGCTTCAGTCACTTAATAATGCACGGATCGAATCAGCAACGCTTGCGCTAAATATCATCTAATGAAATGAAATAAATTTTTTGACAACAATTACTGCCCTATTTCTGTCAATTTGTTTTGTTGTTATATGCTTACACGTATTTTAAGCTAATATAATTTGAAGATCATAACCTTAGGCGAACTGCCTCCGTAGCCTAGTGGTATGGACGGTGCTTTAGAAACCGGAGGTCGTGTTACCACGCCGTAATGCCAAGTTACCACGCGGTAATCCAAGTTAATCTGTAATAAAGTCAGCAATGTTCTTTTTATTGTAATCATAGCTAAATTATAATATAAGAACAAACTACAAAGTACTGCCTCCGTAGCCTAGTGGTAAGGGCGTGTGCTTGACGAACAGGAGGTCGGGGTTTCTAGTCCTGCGGGGACTCAACAAATTTTCGTTGTTGTTTCCTATTTGGTTAGACCAAAACCCCGTAATGGAGATTTTATATTATTGCCGTGTCAATATGAGTTTACATAAAATACTAACAAAATATGTTTTATTCAGAGTTATAACTTAAGGAATGTTGATAGGTCTCGAGATTTTGAAAGGGAGGATGTCGCAGAGATGAATGAAAAAACAGAAGTTATGAGTATTTTATATGAGATAAATCAGGTGAGGTGTAGCTTACATCGTCTAGAATGTCAAAAAATAATTTTTAATTATTATTCCTTTTTGTTAAAATTTTAATCCCGAAAATAAGTCCATGGCTGTCAGTTGTTGCACTAATTTTTGTCAAAGCACCAAATGAACAAATTATGTTTCCTGTTGATTAATCAAGATTGTATAACTAAATTTAATCGTAATTTAAATTCTTCTATATATAAGTAATAGTCGTAAATTTAATTATTTTACCATTGTAACGGCCACCGCTATGGCTACAAGAATATTGACGCAAATTTTTCATGTCGGATATTAGTAATATCTTCCACAACCTGTTTTGCTCGTAAATATTATAGAAGAAGTCGTCAAACTGAACATGCAATGTTGTTGTTTATGTTCTCGCTGTGATAGTAGCATATTTTTTGTTATATTACAAGCTGTGCTGACGAACGACTGAAGAAGTGGCGCCAGAAACTCCAGCAACGCCCCTATCTAATACGATGTGAAGCTACAGTGTTATATAGCAAAGTGTGTGTATGTTTCACCAGTGAGGCTGATGTCATGTGTGTGTGTATTTCCCTACACTATTAAGTTTAGTGTATGTGTGACTAGTGTTGGATGTCGCAACCTAAGAAAATAAATTCTTGTACCTAACAAGAAGTTAAAACCTAGCTATTGCGTTGCTGGCAGCGGCAGCGAATGCATCTGCTGCTTGATTAAAATCGTCTAGATCAAAGAGATCCAGCGATTTTAAAAATAACGCACTGTTTTGACTAATACCATTGCTAAGCATGCTGGCTGTTTAAGGCGGCGGTGGGCCGCTGTGCGCTCGGAGTCGGCGCCGATGCTGTGTGTTGGCACGCGGGATAGAATCGCCAAGCGTTGGACGTAGGAGTGGGAAAGCGGTGCTTAAGAATTGGTTGGATGGTCGCCTAAAAGAGGCTTCGCGTGGGATCACAAGGACTCTGCGTTTTGGCCCTTAGCTGCGGTTTGCCAGGGAAGAAGGTTGGGAGGATTTCTTTGTCCTCGAGTCTGGGGTAGTCATTGGTGCCGTCATACCCGAGAAGGCTGGTGTAACAGTTACGTGGAGCTTAACCGTATAACTGGCAGTTGTGACACTGCCCGGGGAGTCCATTGGAGTGCGGCCGCTCAAAGGTGAGACGACCAACTCCACGAAGTTGTTGGACGTCACAGATTACCCTCTATGGTGAGCTCGTTGGTACCGAAAGGGCAGGAATGTCTTATGACTTATAGCTTATGATGTACAGCAACAGCTATCACACGGGCATGGGATCTCCTTAGGTAGTTCTTTGACTGCTGTCCTAAGTACTCGTTCGTCCGGGAGCGCGAATGTATGGTAATAGTGCCCCTTTTCCGAAGGTGTGGACAACTGCAGTTCGTAAGCCAATATTTATGTCTCTATATAGGCAATTTCAAGTCTTATTTACGATTAATAAATGGACAAATGTATAGTCATTATTGTATGATTAATATAATTTTAACTCCCTTCCTCGATAGATATGTACAAAAGCTGTATGTGTCAATTCCATAAACTGTTGTTTAATATACTGTACAGTCGGTAAACGGTGCTGTCGCAGAATGATAAGTGTATCCTGATGAAACATCGCACAAACGATTGAATCCTTAAACAATTAAATATAACAACACAGTCTGTAGGCAGAGAGTGCACAAGTTCTTCGAGATCCAGACAGTCTGCAAAGGCTGGTTATCACTGGTTGTGTGGAAGGAAAGACAGCGAGAAAGTGGCCTCCTATAAGATAGACGCACACAACTCAGGACGCTACGGGAGTTACCCTATAATCATCCGTTTAAATGGCGCAAGGCAGAAATATCTGGAAAGAAATGGTGGCCAGCGCAACGCTTCATAGTTACGTTCCTCAGTCATAAGGTTACGTTGAAGAAGAAGAAAAGATAAACAGGTGGATTTAAAAATTGTAATTCAAAATAATGAAACCTTATTAAATAAAGTAAGCACTCAAAAATGGACCTAAACATTATAGCGTGATCCCTCCTGCTCATTGAAACGAATCGATACGCTTTAGTTCCGTTTAATGGCATTGTGAAAGTGGCTTTATGGCAAATGTTTTACATTAAAGGAACAATGTCGGCACCTGAACATGTGTTCTCGAGACAAAGTCAACAGTGGATATGGGCCAATGGCCATAGACTAAACAAGCGTGCAGAATTAATTGGAACGGGCACGTTAATCGACACGGCGTTAACTTTACCATGGCACTTAGTAGTAATTTTTTTTAATTTTCTGCTTATTCATTATAAGCAGTCATATTTATGCCATGTTTCTTTTTAGTAGGACGACGGTCACTGTGTATTTGTAGTGTGTTATGTACAAAACTTTCTATCATCATATTTCTACTTGTATTACGTAATTAAGTAAATCGCAATACCTCCTGGTATATTCTTTAACTCATTATTAACCTGGTAGGTCCTTAATTCACTCATCGCTTTATTATTCTACTTTATTGATTGTTACAAAACTGTACACAAAATAACTCTAACGCAACATAAAGTGCGCTAACTAAAAGAGTTAATTTCTTCGTTCGATTTGTTGACACTAAATATTTTTTCTAGATAGTAAGACGCTAAAATGCAAACTATTTCTACATAAATTTTAATAAAGTGATTAAAAGTTAAAACTTAAGTCAAAAATGATAAATATCAACTCAGCCATGACAAGCGCATTGTGGTTAATTTAAGAGATAAATTTGGACAAACTGTGTGGCTTAGTCCAAAACTTCCATAAATATGAAATATGTCGTGTCTATTTGGAAAAGTAGATTCTATGTTGCAAAATTCCCAAATTGTCGTTGTTCGTGTGACGCACTCGTCTGCATTACACACGACGCAGGAATCCAGCGAAGGTTATCCCAAGGTCGTGTAACAGCATATCACACCTCTGCATATGTTTCGATTGTAAGTTAATAAAATGCCAGGATTCAATTAAAGAGAATTGACCTCCTCGGTAACGCGACTATTGTAAATCGGCCCAAATATTAGTCAGTCAATATTGGGTAGTGTGGTTATAAAAATCCAATACATTTAATTTTCCATGGCTCTCTTCAGATAAATGTTTTTGCAAGGTTAAACAGCAGCAAACAATCTGAAAGAACAGACAAAGGTTTCGTAGCAGGTCACCAAAACCTACGACTGCTCTGAAAACGTAAAGAGCAAGGATTGTATATGATCAGGGTTTTATGGATATCAACTGATGTAAATGCTGAGTATTTGAAGAAAAGTTACCGGCGGATGCTGCTGCTGATATTAATAATAAAATAAAGCACAACATAGAATGTTTTTTTATGATTTCAAAGATACGTACAAGTCATTACACATCATGGGATTTTCATTACAGCACGACAGGGAGGGCTACTGTTAATGAACAGCTAAATAAGGAGTTATAATTCCAATTTTTGAAAGCAGTAACAAATGTGCTGCCATTATTAAGTTAAATATACAATAGAACTTCTTGTTCAATGCAATGAAAATCTTACCGACATATTATATTGATAGAAAATTCCGTACCACATAGATTAAATAAAGAATAGTCATCACATCATTTTTTCCATACTAGACCAGTAAATACTATTTGAGCCGAAAATGCGCGGGTGAATAACATTTAGAAATAAAAAATTGTACGGTTAAGTCTAAGCAAAAGATGTAAGTCTGTCGCATTGGCAAACCGATGAATTTCATTTTACCGGTCTGTACTTGCAATTTTTTTTTATTGCTAACGAAGGCAGATGAGCAGTGGGACCACCTGATGTAAACAGGTATTAACAGGGGTATCACATCTGACAATTACTTTTTTCTTCTACAAGGTTGATTTGCCGAATAAAAATATACCACTTCCAACTTGAAATTTAAATTAAATTGTTTCCCACGGCTAGTCTGTTCATTCATATCTCCTAGATGAACACTCATCTTCTTATGCCTTCCATAGCTTCATCAGCATTTATGTCCTCTCCCCCTCTATATTTTCCATTTTCTTAGTAGAGTATCTGTAATTCCGTTTTTTGCTAAAATTCATATGGTCTTACAAATTTTGGGAATAATTTCGAAAAGTTGAAAATTTCGTCTTTTTAATAATAACTTTATAATCAAATCGCCTTACTTCTCGTACGAGAATGGCTTCTTATTTTTCTTCTTGTGGTTGTGGTTTTCTAAATTTTCCTGTTCTAGCTTTTTACTTAACTGTTCTTAAGCTTTGTTTCTAAGCTCTTGTATCTTTTTTATTAAAAATTGAATCGGTGTTTCCGGTATCAGTTTTATTAATTCTTTTTGCTTGCCTTTTAGATGTTTGATAAAATAATTCTCTACGTATAAATTTTTTAGTTTTTGCAACTTCAAAATGTTTTTTCGTCGTTATTTCTTAAAATTTTAAATAGCATTTCCTTGGATATAACGATATAAAAAGTGAAATCAGATTTGTTAGGCTTTATCACTCCTTTTTATCCATTATTCTTTTTATTTTTACACAATATTCATATCTAGGCTTGACAAACGTTACGCGCTGATGAAAACAGGATCTTATGTAATATTTTTGTCGAATTTCATTTTCCTCGACTAAAAGAACTAAGGTTCATAAACTTCTTCATATAGACACCATCTAGGGTAAAATGTACTTCAAAGTCATTAAGTATTGGGTATCCAATGAGGACGGTTACGGGTATGCCATAATCATTATCAAGTTGAAACTTTATATTTGTTGTAATTATCTTTCTGTACCTTGGTTGTAATTGTTCTTATAGTAAATATTTTGTTTCTTGCAATTCCTGTGACACATGTTGATTTCTTCTGGTACTCTTTAATTCGCGTCTTTAATTTTCTTAGTTCAGAATTTCTTATAAGATTAACATCGCTTCCGGTATATATGAGAGATGTGAATTCTACTTCATTAATTTCTATGTCCTTGTAACGAACCTTCTCGGTCTTATTCTTAATTTGTACGCATGTTTCCTTATCGCCTTAATTTTGGACATCAACAGTCATCTTTTGTCGATCGACATGACAAGTGCAAGTGATGGCAATGAAAAAAATCTAAATTTATTTATAAAAAACCTGTTGCACGTCTTTAAAAAATATCACAGAAATAAAATGCAGCAGCTGAAATGCAGTTTCGTTCAGAGAGCACGTTGTTGTCCGCTTATACTGCGCAATATGTTACATACTGTTTAAATTTGTTCTTACCTTTTGTTAAATTTTACTTGTCAATTTGATATTATTTAATAATGTTTGCATTGAAATAATCCAAATTCATTGATACAAAGTTGCAAATGCCAAAATAAATTTAAGGTCATATTTATCTTTTTCAAAGCATGGTACTTGTTACCTTTAAACAATATTAGAATTATAACTTACAAAATAGCCAGGGCGAGGGTGAAGTTTTTTTTATAAATACGAATTTCTATCTTTCATCAGCTTAATATCTAACCGTTTCTGGTGTTACATTCTCTCACTCGTAAGTATTTTGAATCTGTATGCTGAAACCAATTAAATTCGATATAAACTCAGGGATGAAAGCTCATAGCAAGACGTTCGACATTCTGATCTTATTGTTAATTAAGTATATTATTGTTAAATAAGAACGATAATTTGCTCCTGCATGTATAACAGTCATATATATTTATTATTGATAGCTTAACGCTAATTATGATCTTGACAATGCACGTATTCTCCATTAGGAAGTTTTTGGATCATATGCCACCACTCTGAGCCAATGCGGGTTGGTAGGTGGACCGACTTTTTACATGCCCATCCGACGCATGGATCATCTTACTTTTAAGACAATTAGGTGATCCGCCCAAATTGTTCTAACCAACTAGAAAACAACGATAACATAAAGTCGTTTCCCCGCGGCATCCGAACTCACGACCTCCGATTTATAAGGCAAAGGCAGTTTGCTGCCTGCAAAGGCGGTAAATTTAATAAAAATGAAATTAATATACATTTTCATAAGCCGCTGTACCAAACATAATAGCTGTACATTTTATGTGAATCTATTAGAATATAGAATAGACATGCTGTCAAGTTAGAAAAACTAGTACATCAGACGTATTTCAATTTTACACCCAAGGACCTAATATAGCATTTTGTGTTGCAATAATCAGGACCTGTCCTTCCCCGACCCCTGTTCTTTCAGATAACAGCTTTGTAGTGATAACTTTGATAGTAATTTCACATTTCCGCAATAAGAGGCACCCAATCGGGTGTCCTCGGTTGAGGTGAACATATCTCACAATCACACCAGACTAAAGCCGCCCCTTAGGCACTGGTCTGTGTAGTGCCAATGGCTCAGAGAGTTAGATTATTTCATTTAAGATATTTCTTTAAAATGCCTCCTTCTTTTCGAGAGGCTGGGACTTTGGTGTGCGCGTGCGCTTACAATGTGATTGATAAAGCTCTTAATTTCGCCGTCAGCGGGCGTCAGTCGGCAGTGCGACCCTGCGCGGAGCGGACGTATCGCTTGTCGAGAGAGAGGCCAGTGGCTGATATTGGCATGGTAATATTGTGCTCGTAAGGCGGCTGGACCATTCTATACTGCACCGAAACCTACCCAATACGTCCACGGAACCCGGCACCGACGTTGTCCAAGTTATCGGTATCGTATTACGCAATTTTTGTAATGAGAAATGTTAAAATTGATATTATTTCGTGAGCATGCACTGTTTTCTAGCAAAATCTTTATTTTACACTAAAATTCAGATTTGTCTGGTTGGTTATTTATTGAAGTGGTGCGGGTGAGGTGCGGCAAAATAATAATAAAAGGTATACGTTCAATTCATTATAAAGATTTAAAGTAGTCCCTAACTGATCGTGTTTATTTAGATCAAAACCGTCAAACCGTAAAATTATTTCCAGTTGAGATATAAATTATGTTTTGTGATATAAAAAGGGAAGGGACGTGCAATAATATTGTGCGAACGTGATATCGGCAAATAATTTAGTGGCAATCATCCACATCCTCTCGAATAGGGCCAGGGTTATATTCGTTCCCTTATCGAAGTAGGAACGGCAGAAGGCTCGTTTGCGCAACTGTCCGTCCATCGCGAAATTAAACCGTGCGGCAAATGTTTTGGCGTTGAAAATATAAATAATTGCCTCATATCATTCCTTCCTTGTGCTAGTTTATAAGTTTATGTGCCCCGACTTGTAAATTCAAAATAAAATTTTGCTTCATTTCTATTCTATTCTATGTATAAAGTTTAAGTGTAAGTTTAAAAAAAAAATTGTTTCCTTTCTTTTGTAAGGAAAATTATGAAAGGAATATAATTGACAATAACTTTATAAAAAAAATAGTTCAATAAAGTTATGTGAAGTAAACGTAATGACCAAACTGAATTCTTCATATTTTTGGTATTATCAATATTCAGTACCAATAGATTAGTACATGCAAAAAATTGTAGATCGAAATTTCGAATTGTTATAAGAAAACTAAAATGATACGCTTCTACTTAGTACGTCTAGTATTTTTTTATATTTTAAAAATACAGATACAAAACGTATTACATTTACATTAAAAATAGCATACATATATTTTATATTATATTCGTAATACCTGGTCATTGCTTATATTTTATTTAAAAAAGAGTTAATGTGAATTCTTATAATCGATGCATTTTTACACCCCCTTCCTGCTCTTGTACTGCTTCTCGAATATCGATTTTATTCCGGTCAATTAGTCGTCAAAACTATCTAAAAAGAAGTTACGTAGGTGCGAAAGTAAATGCTAGATGTGAATTTTCAACCACCAACTCATGGTGCTTAGAGACTGTATGGTGTGCAGTAACATCCTCTGTGTTATCATACAGGATCTGCAGAGACCATCGATCGACCATAGCTTATAGATATATATAGCATCGTCATTGTCTTCTGTTCTAACCGTTACACATACGGTACTGATTATGTCGTTTTGTAAAGGGCTCTTATGAATTTCATCGTACGAAACCACCAAACAATGATCACCATAATTTCTTGGGTTAATTTTTAGTTTAAGTCACTGGTATGCTGCTGAAATACGGTCTAATCAATATAATATAACGCTATATAGCGATAACGCATGTAACGAATTGGTTCAAAAATTTTTTTTCTGTACTGTCTGTTCATCCTAACTCAGATTGAAACTCAAATGTCATATTTAACAAAGGCGCAGAACATGTTTTATTGATAATCAAGAAATCGCAAATGTGCGATAAATTGGTGAAGTAATGTTATGGGATATTATCTTGTCACCTTTTGCGATAAAATGTTAACAAACAATTTTGGTTATAGGTATTTTATTTACATATTGTTTTATTTTGGCCGGTTTGGCTTAAACTCTGTTTGTTGTACGATGCCTCTGTAAAACAGTTTAAAACTAAGCAAATTACCGTGATTATAATAATCGATCCATTTTATGTTTTTCGTGCTGAAAACGCAAAACAAACAGCGCGTAAACACGCCATACGCGCCTCGCCTCGTGACAACTGAACCACGCAAAGATCACGGAGTGACATAACTGTGCTATCGTTGTTTGTCCTCACATTAACTCAGGATTAACATCGGAATCTTTGCAATTAGATCGTGCTTGTTTTGAGCTAACCTGCAGGTGAATGTACCTTGTGTGTAACGAGTGGTAGAACTTATTCCATCGAACGTCTAATGAATTATGTGTAATAATTTTTAAAGTTAAAAAAGTTTGAAAACTCACCGTAAAACCCTCGATATAATAAGAAACATTGTAAGAGCTTATTCTCAAAAGTCTTCATTACACAAAGAGTTCCGATTGTCGGTCCTCGCGCGTAGCCACAGTGCGAAATGATCATACACATACAAATGTGCGTCAAGTATCTGCATGTTCCGTGATTGCGCTCCGGGTGCCCGCCCCGCAATCAGCACGGAGAGCAAAAAACAAGTTGTAATCCGCGCCACCATCTTATCAGGATTGTCGCTGGCATTCCCCCGAGATGCAGCCCATCGCCCCATTTGCATAACCATTCGTGTTTAATTCCATCCAGTACAGCTATCCTAGCCATTTGCCGGCGCATGTCATTTGCAGTGGTACCAGATCATTTTGTACCACAAACTACCAAATCCGTTACCAGTTTGCTTTCCCACTTTTAAATTTATATAATACTATTTATTGTTAAACGAGGTATTAAATACTTAACAAGTGTTTAATATTTTAAACGCAATTATAACGGATCCTAGGTACCCATAATTTAGTTCCACTATGCTTTAAGCCCCCGATAAACAATAAATATATCAAAAATATCTATATTTAAGTCTACATGTCCTCCCCGCTCTTTTATTTTTCTTTCTAGATCTGTGATAAAATAATGAATATGATACTGTTTAAGCTGCTATCCCGTTTTATCTATATAAACACAACAATAATAAATCTAAATAAATAAAATTGGAGTGTCAGTTTGTAACATTAAAGTAAGCGTTATTAAATTATTACATTGTGATATATAACCGGTACATGTAATAAAATGTTTTTTTTTTAAATAATTGTCTGTTTGTTTGTCTGTTTCCATTATGACGGGTCTTTTACAGAAATATATCTTATGTAACTGTGGAGTAACATAGACAATATTTCTTAGAAAAAAATCTAACAGATTTTTTAAAATACTAATAATATATTCACACGGATGAAGTAGCGCACTTCTAGTAATAAATAATAACCTTATGTTATATTGGATAAAAACCACCAAAAATGTACCAAAGCGACAAGAATAACTTTATCACACTGTCTCAATTTTAGATGATTAGATTTAAACGAAATCGAACCAGTGAATGGGCGTAGGAGCTAACATTCCGGTGTAATTGCAGTCATTGCGTCTGTCGGTCCAACTTCATGTGCTAAGATTATGCAGGTACAGGATTTGCTTTTAGCAAGCTCTGCCTCTGATACGGTATTTAGTTTTCTATTTCTCGTTCATATCTTAATGTCTTGTATACATTTATTATAGATATTTAGGCCCGAAGAACCAGTTTCAAAGTAAATTCAGAAATCAATCTTCGTTTGTGTCGAGCTTAAAATCTTTTTGTCGCTTCTAATAAAAAACTACTATTTTTAATGTATGGTAAACACATGTATAAATCAAATAGGACAAATGCCAATTAAAATATTTGAGGCCTATCGATGTGATGTGATATAATATAAAGATGTTTGTTTTGTATAAATTAAACAAGATGACTTGGCTCTTCTCATAAACTATAAAGTTTGTTCTTTTTACAATTGTAATAAAGCAAATATGTATCGCTTTAATGCATAAAAACTTGGCAGTGGATTGTAAAAGTTTTTTTAACCGACTTTAGAAAAAGGAGGAGTTTCTCAATTCGTCTGTATTTTTTTATGTTTGTTACCTCAGAACTTTCGCCTGGGTGAACCGATTGGGATTTTGTTTTTTTTTTTATTTAAAAGCTGATGCTTCCCGTTTGTTCCCATAGCAATTTGGTCCAGTTCTGACAGTGGCATCCATGAAAAAACTTAATATGTCTGAAATTTATATTAATTATGTGCTCAACAAATCGACAATTAATAACTCAATATCTTCATATTATATTAATTTCGATGATCCACTTTTATTAGTTTATTAGAAAGAATGTAATTCAAAGGCAATTTGATCAGAGTTTCGTTAGGTTCTGATAATGGGAACCATGAAAAAGCGACGGAACTCTTCAAATCTTAGGGGAAAATTAACGATACTCAAAGGAATCTTTAAGGGTTAAGGGCCGTCCGTATATCACATAAGGATCGAAAGGGGGGGGGGGGGGAAGGGCGAAGAGGGATTTTGAATATGGGATTTTTTTACTTTTTAGTGTTTTTATTTTTTAATTTGTTTTGAAATTATTGTATAGTGTTTGAAGTCGGTTTTTTTTTGTTAAAAATTTGTCATTATTATAATAACACAAATGTCCAGTTTAAGTTATTAAATTTTTTCGATTTAGGTTGTAGTTTATATAGGTATGTAGTAAGATTTTATATTGAAATATTATTCAGTGTAATCAAGTACGGCACGTGAACGATGAAATGCATAGGTTAGTATTTATACTTGCGTGCTCATCTAAGTAGCCCTTTCATGCTCTGCCGTGAACGCTTCCTGGTTCGATAACAGCGCTCGTGCTGTTTTGATATACGATACCTCAACATTGCCCTTGTTCTGCTTGAATTGGCGAAGTTAACTCCTTCTTGTGTTGTTAAGACAATCTTTAGTTACTGAAATACGTCTTATTGCGATGTGTTAAGAATCTCTAGGTACATTTACACACGGTACAAAGTTTACACTTTTTACGTACTCGTCACATAACCTTTAGAACCCCGGATTAATTAATTTGAAAAATACCGCTTCCTACCCGTTTAAATTTTGTTTATGTAACCGTTTCAGATTTGAAGACAGAAAAATATATTTATTTATTTTAAATAAACGTATAAATATATATATATTTAAACACACATTAAATGTTAAAAGTAAAAAAAATAATACCGTCAAAAAATAAATTTAAGATATGAAAATAGGTCCAAAATGCCTATTTTTTCTTAATTGACGTCAATTTATTTTGATGTCTTCTTTGAATATTGCTCTGGTGGTACACACTCAAAATGGTGGCGTTGTTAAAGTAACGTACTTAAGCAATTTTGAAACCCACCTTGCAATGACCTTAGTCGTAATACGATCTATGCGTCGAATGGGCATGTAAAAAGTCGGTCTACTCACCAACCCGCATGGACATGGACCAGTGTGTTAGGATACGGTCCAAAAACCTCCTAATGGAGAAGGCGTGCATGAGGGGAGGCCTGTGTCCAGCAGTAGGATAACACTGCTGATGATGATGAAATATGTATGTATCAATGTGTGTAATAATATGTATATTATGTGTGTGGGAAGATAATGGCTAGGGTATAATATAGTAGCCTTGCACTAGCACGCTGAACACAGGGCTGAAAGGTAAGGCCTGGCGTCGAGAGCCTTTTGGAGGTCAGTTATATCAGGTGGACGGTCAATAATGATCTAAGATAGTCAACCCTGGATTGACTATACGGGAAAATAGCTCTTGGTGGGGTTTCAATGGCCTGGACCAAGACCTCCGCAAGGAGTTACCAATCATACACTTGTGGGTTGCGCCCGTAAACCTCGATGTTGGTCGAGAAAATTTGTGCGACTCTTTCAGAAACTGAACAAGGGCTTTATATATATAGCCTAGGCATTGAACGATACATAGGAGTACTTAGCTTCACCTGATCGTGTTCCGTAGAGAGGATCCAACAAATTAGTTATGCATAAACTTCGTCATTGGGTTAACCAATAGAACAGAATCTGTTAACCCAACTCTTAGCGGCCATTGCCAAAGCTGTGAGAGAAAAATATTAGCAATAGAGGGAACCTGACCCAAAAGTGCCTTAAATTACCTCGGGACAATTCAGTGTGGTTCGCCTAAAACTGAGCACTTCAAGACTTGTGCCCAATTTTATTAATAAATTAATAAAAAAAATTAAATATTCTAAGTATTAAAAAAGAGATGTCTATTGGTCTATCAATTCTGAATTAGCCGCCACCTGAACTAGCTGCCTGTTCATCCCTAGATTCGGGCCTGATTGTTTAACGAGCTTAAACATTTTTCTACTAGGAAAGAATTTCGGGAAAATTTAATTGGTGTGAACACAAATAGTACCACCTTGTTATAGTCGGCCGGTTGGTGACCGTAAAACTCGCTTTTCAAAGATACTCAAAACGTTTTAGTACACAATAAGATTATATAAGCGCTGAGAACCTAGAGTTGATGGACTGGAAAGAAATAAATAATGTCTAGTAATAATAGTTACGCTTAGTACGTGAAAAATACGAGCATTTGAGGAATTATTAGTTGTTGAGCGCATTACAGCGAATGGCTGAGCGTGACCAGGTACCGTGTCATGCGATACCCTTAAATTTAAATTGGATGTCGCGGGAGGATTAGTCCTACTTACGAATATTTGTATGTTGCGGTTGCCGACTTCGGTGGATCGATAACCGCCCTTCGGCTCAGCGGTGCGCGGCTGCATGCCGCGCTACAAGTAGACAGTTCTTGGGATGGAACATCTCCAAAAAGGACTCCAAAGACTCTATCAAATGAAAGTTTCAATATATAAGTTATTAATATCATAGTAATTTTAAAAACTATCCAAGTCATAACTAAAGAGTCGAATTATAGGTTATAAGACTATGCTAGGCTTTAGAGATTTAGGCGCGTGCACTTATTTACATTAAATTAATAATCTTTAATAGTCTTTAATAGCTGCCTCCGTAGCCTAGTGGTATGGGCGTGTGCTTTAGAAACCGGAGGTCGTGGGTTCGAATCCTGCAGGGTCGCAACAAATTTTCATTGTTGTTTCCTAGTTGATAATCTTTACGCTACTACTACTACCTACTACCGCCGAACTATATTCACCACTTGTTTCTAATTGAAAAAAGGATTATGATCCGCGGCAAGGCTCGCTGTCCCAGAATTCCTTTTATATTGGTATTTTTAGTGCTTTCAGCTTAAAACTTGTGTATCGTCCAATGTTATCATTCGCTGCTAAGAGTACGTTAGAAGAGTAAAACTATTTTGCATCCTATTTGAGTTAACGGTTCCGTACGTACGACACATATATATATATATATATGCATACATTTGATTGCATATATATGCAATCTACTAATGCAGATGATATTTAATAATACAGTAGTTTATAAATGACCAATATTGTAAGACTACCCAGAAACAAGGGCAGTGTTTAATAAATAGTATACAATAGGAAGTAAAAAATTGTTTCTGCGTATAGTTTTCTATTTTTCTCTAATACCAATTCATTGGAGTGAATGAACTTAACCCAAAATCTAACGAATTTTCCGTATTTGGAACGAAACCGTATAAATTAAATAGGACTTGTGTCGCCTTTCCGCCTAATTCCGATTACTGAGCCTGCCCGTAAGTCCTCCACAAGTGTCTGTCAGTTGGTGTTTTCGAGTGGGGCCGTGTGCACCCACTATGCTGTCACCTCTCGCCGCTTTTGCGCCTCTGGAGGCCTAGAGTTGTGGTTCAATGTGTTGGAAGGTATGTCATGGATACGCAGTATACCTTTTTCTATGTTTTACTTAAAAAACATTGCAAGAGATAAGTTGTCTTTTTTCTATTTCCTAACATTGCTCGGTTTAGCTATTTAAAATCTTCTAATTAATGATTAACCGACACACAAGTTGATATACGTCGAGTTTAAACTTAAAGCCTTTAATAATTTTTTAATCATGTGTATGTATCGGTGAATGAAAATGGCAATTAGTTGTTGGTCAATGTAGTAATATGTTTCAATTACCAATGTATATGATGAATAGACAATCTAAGAATTCTAAATATAAATATGGACTCTAGAATTATCATAGGCAAGATTGAAATGTCATTTTCATGAGGTCGTACATCTAACGCAGTTGTATTATACATAACACCACAGGCGGCTCACGAAATATTATTTAATTGTGCTCAAGAGAGCACAAGTATGCTAAGTGATAAATAATTGAAATTTTCAACTATATGTTTCGTGGCATTTCTTGTGTAACTTACCTAGGCGAGGAGCGCGTAACGTGACCGTGGCATATTTTGTTAAAATCTTATTATCATTCGATTTGGAGCGAACGAAAGACAGTGTCCGAGTCACCTTTGACCACATGCGATGCGTTCGATTCGGCACAATATCCGATAACACCCTGAACCATAGTGACCTGTTTCAATGACGTACTTCGACGGATTGTTGTGCTATAACGGTACGATGATTTACCTTGTGATGTTATTGCGTTAATAACAGATAGGTTATTAATAAGCAGGCCAGAAATCTTAATTTAAGCGCATGAGGACGATTACTCTAAAATAATTAAAACGTATCGTTACGATATGTGTCTAGACTCATACGGCATCCGATATGCACTTTTTGAGAAATTAGGAAATTTTCGGCTTCAAAAACCACAACCTCGTGCGATTAAATTGCAAACGCTACCGAAACTTTAAAAGATAGACTAAAACTATGTTATACACAACTGTCCTTCTTATATATGTATATGTGTGTATAATAAAGATTGCGGGGTCATATATCTATGTTTTAAGAATAACCCACTATAGCCAAAAAAAGAGTAACAAATGGCATATTCAAATATATATCATTTAAAGAATTATAGTGTAAGTTTGCATAAATGTTAATGCATTTAATTTTTTATTTCATTCTCTGTGCAAAAAATGTAATTAATAAAAACTTTGATTAAATTGATACCTTATAAGATATTAGAGATTTAAAATGTAGTGGCAGATATTGCGGATAGTTTCTTGCAGAGGGCACGTTGTCACCGGGTCATATTGAGCAAAATGATCATATATTCATTATCATATATTGCGCAAAATGATCATATAATGTTTGAAGTCGGCCATATTTGTTTTTTGTTACAGTTTCACATGTTTTACTTGTATATTTAATCTATCTATTTAATCTATCCACACGTTGTACAACAAATATGGGCGCGAAAAGTAAACACCTTAAGCGAAGCGTCCCAATTAAGATTCATGCCACAGTTTCCTAACCTAATAATAGCGCAACGGGGTCATCGCACCAACACTAGTTTGTTTACCTGGCGCCGCTCGCTGATAGCTCCTGATCAATCATCGTGATTGATGATCATGCGACACTGGCCTTTTTGTTTTCTTCGTGCACGCTTCTTTTTTAACAAGGCCGTAATCCATATGCATATCTAGGCGTGTTTGTAGATAACTTAATCATCTACTTATTATTTTTTTATACTATTAATAAAAATACAAGGAAGATACATTTATTAACAACTAGAAATCCGACCGATCTTTGCACGGGTGCAATGCTTATACTAATCTTACCTACTGCAGAATGAAAAAAAAACATTTACAGCTTTTTTTAGCCAGCGTATGCAATGTGAGCGCAGGAAAATGTGTTTACTTATGACATTACATTAGAATCCTCTAAATTTATCACAGTTTCCCTACAATATTATGCACGTAATTTACATATAAACCTTTCTCTTGAAATAATTTATCTATTGTAACCTGCTTTAAAATCCTCTGCGTAGTTTTTAATACTTTAGCATGCATAGGGCGGGTAGATAGCGGAAGCAACTTTCTTTTATACTAGGCAGTATAAAAAAAATGTAGAGATTTCTTTTTTTATTGAATAAAGCGACGAGACAAATAGAACACAGTGATACACTTTGCCCACGAGCAATATAAGTTGTCACAAATTCGCTCATCACCCACAGACATGACTTATTAGGTCTCATTTACCCCAAACTACATTGGATATGGTGCTTTTACTATAGCGCAGTGGTGTTTATACACTTCTACTTTGTGGCAGAAATAGGCACATCTTATTTCCCAGGCGGTCCCCTGTAAAAATTTACCTACTACCATTACTTGATTTACCGTATATGTTTCTTTGAATTAAAAAAATATGAAGCTCACTTATAAAATAATTAATTAAATGTCCAATAAATTTGTATTATATTAATCCATAATTAATTCTTTTCCATCTTTTATATAGTATTTTTTTCTTAAAACGACATTTAAATTAATAAACTGGCAACTACTGACAGACTTACAAACACTTGCTATGTGTCATTAAACAATTGTGCATTTATTAAATTCATAACCTAAAAGAAAATGTTTTTTTTGTTGCCTCTTATAAATTTGAGAGCAACAATTATTCCATATAATCACCATAAATAAAACGAAATGGATATGAATTGGGGCGTTCAGAGGTCCCGTTGCGAGAATGGTTATTATCAAAGGGTCCGTAGCCTGCGGGGAGTCGATTTAAACATTAATATTGCCTATTTTTAACTAAGCATTATAACCATCCACACCATTTCAATGACATAGATAAATAAAATATTGGCTTCTATACTTGTGCTAAGTTAATTTATATATTTAATTTATGGTCTTCTTACCAATTAACCTCACACAATAAAGAGAGCACGTATAGTCCTTAGCAATAATACATTTTATTGTATCTTTATTATAGGTGTTAAGATTAGTAAATTTTGTATGATTCATCATTTAAACAATTTCCAGTTTTTAAATACACAGAAACAGTACAATGATGCTATATTTAGAAAAATATTTCAAAGGACGAACGAACAAATATGTATACATGAATAACACATTCAATTTCAACGCAATGACTATTTTCCAGTTCACTAACAAATGAGTCAAACGCGTGCCGCGGTCTGGAAGCGGGTAGGGTATGTGTCTAATAAACCTTTAATTAGAAATGGACCCGTCGTAATAGCGTACTTTGTTTGTTTTTGCAGCTTCTTTTTCTTATTCATACCTACAATATATTGACTGGAGATTTGCTCCTCAGTGAATATATTGTATGAATAACAAATTTATTCTTGGTGATAATCGTTTTGAAAAAAAAAGAGAAAATGACATTTGCATCATCCCACTTGTATGTGTATGTATTGCATATGAGAAAATATCGAGTGGTTTGGGTGTCGTTACGAGTTACGCAAATTGAAGTTGAGGCGCAAAAACATATAGTTAACATTTTAATTAATAAACTTATTTTTGTACAGTAAAACAAGTCATAAAAAATGCTAGAAGGCAGCAAAAAGAAGCAAAAAGTTTTATTTCTCTAGGTTTCTTTTCTAAAATACAATTGTAAAGTGTAGTTAATGATTAAAGTGCACATTGTTTACTTCGTTTAACTGTTGACAGCGCGTGTCGCGTTTGATGTCGCCGAGTGCGAGACGCGTCCACGCCTCCTAATAAAGCTCTCACGATTCCTCTGCTCATATCATTGTGATACATCGCTCTTATAACATAAATAACATTAAACTTCATTCAAAAGTCTAGTTATGGGAGGGATATAGTTAATTCTTTTGACGTACGCAAATATTAAACTTTAATGTCAACGATTGTGAAAATATTCCACTCAACTTAAGGAACAAAGTCTACGTTATCTGTGTATATTTAAACGATTTTTTGTCTGAAGCCATTTGAGCGTTATGCGGTACCTTAGTATAAAAATCCGTTATGTCTTAGTCTCCTGCAATTTTATTTGTCATTCCATACGTTTAAGACTGCAACTAGTGGCACAATTACTTGTATTTTTCTAATAGAAATATTCCAATAACTAAAATAAAATTAATTTTTATATAGTTTATATTCGGACTGTACAAATCCTTGCTTGTGAGATATATCCGTGCTTGATGTAACAAATCAATGAGACATCGTTCATTCTTATGTAAATAAAGAAAAATAATAATTTTGTTAATAAAACCAGTCATAGACAGCATTTTGGTTTAAAAATAGCTAAAAAATATTTTGAACAGGGACTGCAGAATTCGCGAGCTATTTCTTGGAAAATGTACTTAGCTGTTTACGTTAAATGAATTATTAAGCATTCCTTGATTTTGAAGTCGGTCATATTTTTTGTACCATTGTTACCATTGAAAAGTACAATAAACTTATTCTATATTAAAAAAATCCACACGTGATATCCATATTAAAAAAAAACGTCTTGCGTAACAGTTGAAAGAGTATACGCGCGGATTGACCGAGTGGGCATCGTAGTGACCCCGAGATAAGATTAGGTAATAATTATGTGGACTATGTGCCGCTGCAGCTGACCCACCCAATCTAGAACGGGATTGTGCTCAATTTGTCCGAACATTTGCCTCTCGTTTCTCTTTGATGCATATTGGCGCCAGCTCTTTGCTATAAGAGTAAGACGGCAGCAAATTTTTTAATAATAACAACATTATTATTAATTGATTTCACTGTAAACGTCTTCATAGATTTTTTATCTATACTCGATGTATACTATAACCAATATTTTTCCCCTTTAAACGTGCTCGTTACAAAGCGTAAAACGCTACAAGTGCCTGTGAAGACTTTTAGGCCCTGACACTTGACGTTTTTTTTTTCATCTGAGGTACGGAACACTAGAAACGTGCTAGTATAGAAATCTTAGAATAACAAAAAAATATAATTTTATAAACGTCCCATTTTACAGCGAATAAATTAAGTTAAAGATCATTATATATGCAGGTTTGCTATATGTTTATAATTTATATCATGTATAGTGATACGAAAAGCAATATAAAAACAAGTTAGAGTATTACTAAACGCAGTTGTTCCTTCAACAGGCATTGTGTATGGATGAATAGAAAATTGTAAGTGATAACATAACAGGATCCGTTTAAAGAAACAACACTTCTCCCTTGGAGTAAGGATGGATTGTTAGTATAAGGTTCGGTACAAGCGTGTAGTGTGCCCTAATGAGAACGGCATTGGATGGGCCGAGGAAGTTCATTAGGGCTATTCATTTCCAAGTCATGTTTTTTTTGGTTGCATTGAAAAAGCATTCTGTGCGTACGATGTGAAGGATTGATTTGAAATAGGACACTCCAATGTGGTAGGTGGGCCGTAGCACCGTAAATTGATCATTTCTTTTATAGTACACGTTTCAAATTATATTGAATCCTTGTAAAATATCCATATTAAAAGTGCTCCTGTACCGCAACTACTTTTATATAATAAATCAAGTAACATTCTGACATTTTTATGGAGATCAGCTTTAGTACGATCATAGCAACTTGCATAGTTGCTATTAGCAATAAGAAAAAAATATTTGTTAAAAATTTTAATTTCTGAAAATCTGCTTTAAATTTAATTTGGTTTTTGCGCTATACCGACCTATACACATTATTAGGAAAGTTAAAGTTATATTTTGATAACATGACTTCATAACCACCCAGCATATTGTTCACTAAATTTATATATATCGGTTTTAGTTTGTTATATCAAACCCCAGCACTTGAGGTTTTAGGTCATATTAGACTCGTTTTAGCTCGCCTACCCCGAATTATTCGATGATAATATTCTCAGGTACTAATTACAATAATATGCCGTAAATTGCTGTTTTCATCTACATACAATGAACAATGCGATTATGATAGATATTGGCATAAGGAATTATAATGTGCTTATTAAATTAGCTCAGTAAGTGGCTTATTTCATTTTAGTGATTCATATTACTACATTAGAATGGTTACTGTAAATTAATTTTGGTAAGTAGATATTATGTTATTTGCACCCTATTACTTCTACTCTTGAGGCACTTAATACTTTGACGTTGGCGAAATCTACAAGGAAACGCCATCAAGCCAAAGAACTGAACTGAACAGAACTTAATACTTCTTCCTAATTACATTATATCCATCTTGTAAGCTTATGCCCGTATTCACAATATATGGCAATAACAATAGACCTTTATCAAGACATTCCACCCCAGTATCTTACACTGCAGTTTATATGTTGTCAATTTAGTAATACATTGTTTTAGTAATCTACCTCTTAAAGCCAGTTTCTCACAGTACAAAGTAATACGTTTCGGTGCCGTTTTTTTGGCATTTTCTGATCCATTTTCTCAATTTATCAGATTTACCTGAACGATTACGTTAAGCAGAGCGATTGGCGTCAAAGCTTTACAACTCAAAGGGTAAACTGCTACGAATGGGTTATTAGTTCATTTGAAGGCACTGACACCCTGTAACTGTTGTCGAAGATGGTCTTGACAACTAAAACTTATTTAACATCGGGAAACAGCGGTAACACCAAGTTGTTTCACAAGACTTGAAACAGCAATATTCGGTTTGTAAAGCAAGGCATATTTATTATATGTCTCACTAAATATCAATTAAACAAAAAATATAAGAATCGAAGCGCTAGGATCGGAGCTACAAGGTAAATTGTTCCACTTTGGAAAGAAGGCCAATAATTTTTAGAGGTGGTAGGTCTCTTTTTTAGAGGTGGTAGGTCTCTTTTTATAGGGAGCCGCCTGGGGCGGTATCACCGCGGTGCCTATTCCTGCTGCAAAGCGATTTGAAGGAGACAGTAGCCAGCGTATTTATTTACTGGGTAAACGAGACGTAACCTGTGTCTTACGGTAGGCAGCGCGATAGTGATACCTCTGGTATTGCTAATGTCTATGGGCGTAGGTAACCACTTTCCATCAGGTAGGCCAATTGCTCGTCTGTTTTCGTTAGCAATTAAAAAATTAGCCAAGCTATCGCTATCCAATGAAAACATTACATCATATTCAACAATAAATTGTGAAATATAATAAAAAGAATGCATTAAATTGTATTCAATAACTTACTATGATTTTAAGATGCTGTATAAGAATTTTATTTACCTACCAATATTGAAAATTTTGTGTGTATAATATAATAACGTTCCTCACCAACAATTAAAAAGTTTTATCAATATTAAATTATATTATTTTTGTGGTCCAATAAGGGTGATTTTTGTTAGAATGTATCGATTATTTGAAATCCTGCATGTGGTCCAGTAATGTTCTCATCGAACAGCTGCCTAACAACCACCGCGTGAAGCTTTCACTGCCTCGTTCTCTTTTTTGTTTTCATTTGATCGCCCTACAACAGATGTTAGATTGATGGGCGCATAGGATCTTCCCAGATAGTCAGATTTCAGTTAAATTTAAATGGGCCCATATTAAATTATGGACCAGCCTTTGTTTTATTGTTTGTTGAATAAAACAACAACGTGTGCAAGACTAAGAAATGGGCTGTAAAGTAATATTTACCTAGTAGGTTTAATAGCTATAATGATTTCGTTTACAAGTCCTTACACATTTTATCCATTCTTCTGTGGAATGCGCTGCCTCTCGAAGTCAGAATGATGCCTCTCGATGTGTGTATAAAATCATATATATAGATTTGTAAGTAATAGTTATAGTATACTAATTCTTCTTAACAAGGTGTGTATTAAGTTGAGTTAAGTGGTACCAAGTATTATTATGTTAGTGTATATTTTGTACTGCACCTACTCTGAATTTTCTTAACCTACTAAGGTTGGTTGTTAGAAAATGCCTAAAGCATTACTGTGTACACTTTTTATTTGTGCAAAAGTTAAAATAAATCAATAACATATTTCTTGCTTATGCACATGTTTTTTTAAAAAAAGGTGAATTAAAAGAATTCTTCCGTTCTTCTTGAGTCGGTAATGATGAAGCATTACTCGGGAGATAATTTTTGAACATATCTTATAGTGTGCTCAGGGAATGATATAATATTTCGTGATCGGAACAAAAGGAGCGTTACGATTGGTAGCAACCTTTAGAACATTTCAACCAAGGAAAATAAAAAATATGCTAACGTAACTAGAGAAGCGCCCAAATTGTAGAGCTTCGTTTTAATTTGAAAATTGTTCATTGTAATCGTGATTTATTAATAGGATTATACTGAAGATATACACGGAATATGGACCGGCTCGGTATTAACTAGGTGGTCATTTTAGTATCGCAGTGTGACGATGCCCAGGCAGGAGGAAGAGGTGCCAGTGGGCGGTGGTATTCGCGTGACTCACGACCGCTCCGTGCATCAGCTTCCTCGACACTCTGATTGAGTCTTAAACGGCTCAATGCGATTGCTATAAACAACATACATTATTATGTTCATATAAAATATCTTTGCACTTCGACATAGTTCGGCGTACTTGTCAGTCATTCCTACCTTAAATATTTAAGTCTTATATTACAAATAAATTAATTTATTGACCCTTTCGTGTTGCTTCCATCGCGTGCTAACGATATCATGCTTCATAAGATATTACAATTCATGAAACTGACTTATAGATTAACTTATCATACTTCATTAACGGTTGAGTTCGGAACTCGTTTTGATAAATAATAAACTGGGGTCACGCGTCAAGTTGAAGGTCCGTGAAATGCCAAATATAAATGGTGCGCTCATAGTTAAATATATCTTTTACATAAATTCTTATTTAAATTTGACATCTTTCCTCGCGTAGCATCAGTTTGCTTGCATCGCATCTTGACTTGGTATAGCTCTATGTCATTGGGTCACTTTAAAAACGCCAATGATATAACTTCACTCAATTTACGCTAAGCTAAGCGTTTCGATGAACCTATAGCCCATATATATATTATTTTGAACGAATCATTGGGAGATTTTTTTTATTATTTGTAGAACTACGCTCATTTTGATTTTGTTACAATACCATATCTTAAAACAGACACTACAACCTATATACGTAAATGTATTGAATATAGAGGTACCCAGAGGATTGAACCCTGTTGTACCTCTAAAAATTTATGAAACGTTGACCCTTTCTTAGCTGTTGCAAAATTTTTACAATTCACCGTTACGACTAAAGATCTTCCCTTAATTTGACTCTATTTAATTTGTATTACTCTAGAAATAAAACAATTTATTAAATACTAACTTTTTTAGATTTAATAAATGTCTGAATATGTTACTTTTGCTAGATGTTTTGTTGCTTATAATTTATAAGTTACTTATACATTTATACATACATCGAAAAAGTTTTCGTTAATTAGAGATATTTTGACTGTTAATTTATTTTCTATCGCTTTACATAAACTACACATTCGGTGTATGTCAAAGATTTATTAGCGAGCTTGCGTTGCGATCGTGGTACAACTGTTTCCATATTTTTTATACTAAATATAGTCTGCGATAGCGAGTAGCGTCACGGGTCGATGTACCTCGTTATCATTTCGGCACAGATTCCTTGATCCCTCCGCTCCATTCCTCTCCGCGGCCGTTCTTTGTCCATTTGTTTAATTCTCTCACTAATGGCGCTACCGTAATAATTGACTATTTTCCTAACAATTATGTCGTATTGGAAGGACTTCGGCTCTAATATCACGTTGCTATGATTCACGCATTTAGGTGATGATTTATCTTTTAGTTTTTCCCTTTTTTTATCAGAGATCGAGCTTTGTATCGATTGTGTTTTTTAGTTGTATTAATATTTTGGAAAAGTTACTGTGAAATTGTATAATAAGCTAAACAGTTTGGAATATTTAGTCAGTACTAAAATAGTGTTGACTTACAGAATATAAATCTCTTTTAGTATTTACAAGGAACTTTTTAATGTTTTCGCTGTAGTAATATAAATATAGGGTTAAATCTGTGACAAGTGGATTTGAGGGAGTTGACTAATAACGTCAATTACTATTAAGTAAATTATATTTATTCAATAAATTAAAATAAATAAAAAAATCAAGTATCAATTGCTGTTCTCAATTGATAATATTTCCTAAATTGTTCGATTAAACGTTTGAACGATCCACTGTTTTAATTAAGTTAATAAGATTGTAAGAGATGTAATAAATTCGTGGAATGGCAACATTTTTGCCTTAAGTCGAATTCGTTTCAACGATGACAATTGACCTTTAATTCTAAACTGTGATAATGACAACATCGCCCGTTCATTCCGAGTTTAGACTTAAGGCAATGTAACAATTTTACTTTTGTAACGGCCGAAGTACTTTAAAGTCATGTGATGCAACACGGTCACTTGTTATTACCAGTGTTAAAACAAGTGAAATATTAACCGATAAATATGACCGACTTCAAACAGTGTATCACCATTTATATATATAATCACTTCATATATATATATAACAACGTGATTGCTGCAAGAAACTACTGAGCGATATCTGCCACTGCGTTTTAAATTTCTAATACCTTTTAAGGTATTCATTTAATTAAAATGTCATGTATGAGACGTTTTATGCACATAGAATGATTTTTTTTAAATGAAATAACTTTTGTGTACCTGTGATGTAGATGATACCTAATTGTAAATTTAAACAAATGGGACCAACAGGGAAGCTAATTCTATCATTTAAAAAGAATGGGAAAATCGAGTGCTAGGAGCGAGGCCGAGGTAACATATATAAAAAATAAACGCCCCCAATTGAGTACCTCCTTCTTTTAGGGAGTCGATCAAAGAGAATTAAAGTTAAGTTAGAACTAGTGGTAATATATAACAAAGCGGTAGAAATATAAGATCTGTGCGGTTATATTAATTGCGATAAGAGTTTATTATTTCGGCTTGTTCTGAATGTCAATGTTTTAAATAATAGGCCGGTAAAGTGACAAGGGAAGGGGAGGTGCCAGTTGGGCTCCAAGCGTGCCGTGAGCTGAAGGTGTGTCTCGTTGCAGGATGATGGTGGCGCAATGAGTGCGCGGTGGTTGGTAGCGCTGCTGCTGGTGGCGTGCGTCGCCTGCGAGCCCAGAGCACCCAGGGCAGAGACCAGAACCAGGCACTGGCAGAGAGGGGCGAGAACCCTGGACGACCGCGCACCCAGCCAGTTCGTCGGGTGAGTTCAAGGCTATGTTAATATTAAAATGAATGGCTCTCATAAGGGATTGTTCACATTTCAAACTTTCCTGATGCATGTTGTGTCCACTATGAATTATTAGCACCTTTTCTTTGTCTACACGCATTATGGATGGTTGGCTGGTGAACGATTTTAGGATTGAGGTATACAAGAAAAAAACTGTTCCCATTCTTTAAAAATAAATCAAAACTCAAAGGTACATTATTTAATTTAGGCTCTGTCAAGGTCTTATTAACTGCAATCTGTTGCCACTTCAGACGTTTTGACCTGTCTAAAAGAACTGACTAGAAACTATTAATTCTTACAAAATACATTATTTACAAAAATGTAAGACAAAACTTTACGTTCACCGCTCACTGTTTTCAACCTAAGAACTTTTCATCAAGTAGCGCAATGACTTCACTTTGTATCATAAGTACTGCAAATTTTTATAAGCATTTGAAGTAAGTAGAATTGCTTACATAATGACATCAAACATTATTTAGTAAAGCAAAACTTTACAATTTATCATCAGTACAATGCACTGTAACTGCCTCCGTAGCCTAGTGGTATGGGCGTGTGCTTTAGAAACCGGAGGTCGTGGGTTCTAATCCTGCGGGGACTCAACAAATTTTCATTGTTGCTTACTGTTGGTTATGGCAATTTGGCCCGATCACCCAATTGTCTGAAAAGTAAGATGATCCATGCGTCGGATGGGCATGTAAATAGTCGGTCCACCACCATCCCGCATTGACCAGCGTGTTGGGATACGGTCCAAAACCCCTAATGGGTAGCGGTGTATTAGGGAGGCCTATGTCCAGCAGTGGACTATCACAGGCTGATGATGATGATGACAATGCCATGAACATGTCGGTAAAATTATGTTTGTTAGTAATTAACTAGGCATTCTATTTATTTGTTTAGTTTCCTTTTAATTGTTTTGCTTAAATATTTATTAATGTAGAAAGTTAGAAGTAGTATATCATTATATTTAAGGTTTTCATACCTTCGGTAAAGTTTAATTAGATTTCAGATTGAATTCAGTACGCCTAGAAGAGATTGTTAACGGCATCTTTTCTTTTATATGGAATCCATTATACTATCCATTGATAGAACGTTATTTCAGAGCGTTAATTTTTCGACTTGATAATAGAAGTGCATCTTGTTCATTTAAGTTAAAGTTTAAAGTCATTGATATTTTTCTTGCTTGACACTATTAAACAATAACTTTGTTTTAAGTTTACGTAACCCGTTTTTTTTGGTGTGATTAAAAACAAACACGATCGAAAGCGTACACATCTATTATATGACCACATAGAGAGACACAGAAAAAGAGAAAACGAGCGAAATACCGACGGACGTGACGAATGCCAATCGACCCTCACACTGAAAACAATGAAATATGTTATTTAAATAAACAAGCAGGGATAACTGTTCATTGCAGAGATTGTGACATAAATCACTGTTCACTATTTACCGAACAGCAAAAAATAATCATCATACGAAATGCTAACCCCTGCTTATCAAAATGTTTTCAGTGACACAAAGCAACAGCAGACAAAGCTGTATTTGCGATTGCTGTCATCAAAGATTTAGATTTTTGTTTATTTTCCCCGTTTTTTTTATTTCATGATTAATGAATTTTATTATCGTAACATTTCATAACATAACAAAATTAAAGTAACACAATAAAAAAGTAAACTGTAACCTATGTCTGTTCCAAACAGTCATCGGCTTTACAAGGAACCGCTGCTTTAGCTACTAGGAAATTCTTCAGAGCTTTAGCTTCTCATGAGACTTTCGACCAGCGTTAGACCTGTATTAAGAAATACAATAACACGGCGAGAGGAATGTGTCGCACTGTTCGCTCAATCATATGTACATCTCGGGACGTGCACGGAATGAGCCTCCAAACGGACGCCAGATCGTCTATCAACTGTCTCAATGTCCTATCGGCGCAATAACTATGCATCAATGCCGCCAATGCAGCCGATGATTCATCGTCTATACCAAAGACGTGTGAGGTATAGAGCAAATCTTGTGTTATTTGGATCTGAATGAAAAATTTAAATGAAAATTTGAATGCGGGTTGCATTGAAGGGGAATAAGCAACACGCGATTGAAATGAGCACGTCGCAGCCTGTATTCGCGAAAAATTTGTAGAGAAACTTTTAAAACCACTTCTAAGCCTAAAACCATCGCTTCTTTTAGTTAAAGAAAACTTAGAAATCACTAAACGCCAACAAAAATATGTTAATGATCATGTCATGATATCTGAACAAATCACAGTTATATATTTTTCAGAAAAAAATTTAGTTTCTCAGGTATTTTGATATTTTATTCTATAACAAAGTCTGCTTTCAATTTGAACCAAATTACTTTCTCGAATTATTCCTGATCGCGCGCTCCCGCATTATATCTATCTAGAGTACAATCTCTAAATATCACCGTATCTAATGATGAATTGATGCCATTCGATTAATAGATACTCGAATCGCTCTCTTCGATTAAATACAAACATAATTTATTACACAACTGTTCGAGGCGATTGCCGAGGTATCGGTTAATGCAAGCTGCGCTTCGTGAAGAACGTATACCTGTCAATTAGCGCTAATGAGCGCTGGGCCCTGAATAGGATCGATTGTAACTGTACAAAATAATTAACTAAGATCCTTTCCATTATTTTTATTACAACACCTTCTTTCTCATAGAATCTTGCCATGAGTTCGTTCACTCTGCCGTTAGGGTTCTGGTGATAAGTATTGTTGCTTATATAAGATAGAACTTATGATACAAGTAAACGTGCTGATTTTGTGCAAACAAACTTGCAATTTTATTGTCTGTGGAACAAAGACGGGAATATCTTCGGTATTCCTATATCAATCTATTTAGCCCCTTGTTGTATGTTATATATGTCTTATAATAAGTTATATTTAAATATTCTGATTATATTTTATCGTAGGAAACAGCTGGGTGCAAAGGGGTTAAGAAATTTAGATTATTTTAGAAAGTCTATTACTTTTAATCACCGCACAAATATTTTTTTATTGTTTTCGCAAGAAACAGTATGTTTAGGTCGTATAAGGATGATTATGTATTTCCGGTGAATAGTAAAAGAACATTTAAAAAAAACGATAAAATTTATACTTATCGAACATTCCGCGTTCTTAGCATTATATAAAGCGTACTTTTTAAGTGTGTATATCCAAATTAAATATACAATTAATTAAATGTTAATGGATGTAGGTACCCGAATTTATATAGAAACGGCGGGATCTGCTAGATTATGCTTTATTGATGTATAATATAGAATAGTGACGATGTGCCCAGTGGCATGTTCGAAATTAAATCATGATTAAACGTATCATTTTTATCAAATTATTTTGTAAATAAAATAATGCAGAGTATAAAAATGATATGCCATATAGCGTGTAATAAGGATACAAATCATACAATATATAATTTATAAATTAATATATAAAATACATATTATATATTTTTTAAATATTGTATTGTGTAACACAAACCATTTTAAATTTTCGCATTTAATATAACGGTTTAAAAACTTGTATTGAAAAAAAGTGTAAACCTCCCTTTTTTCATTGACAAAAAAAAAGTAAATGATTCATTTCCGTAAATATACATAAATCCGTAACATGTCAACGTGACAACTTTTTTCTGGATTGACCACAATTTTTTAAAAGCTTGCCATGAAACAGCATTGTGTGCTCGTAACGTATTTAATGTAGTACTAAGGTAACACGATTCCATAATAGGCAGGAGGTGTCGCGCTCAGTCGATTTCCACGCTTGTAAATTTGGGAGCTCGGGAGCGGAACCGATGTCAGGAATAAAGCCTGCGTAATTAGATAGAGGGAACGACCCACTTTTTGGAGGCGCTCTCGTTTTTCTTATATTTGTTTACAGTGCCCGACGAATGGTATTATTAATTAAAAAAAATAATTTGGGGAAATAGAGTAATGTAAGATGTAATTAATTATTGCTAAAAATTGTTACGCCGGTAAAGCGATGAACAAAACTGCCCGTGAAACAAATGGCAGAGAAAGTTTTGTAACAATTTAATTTTGAAAACTAACGATGTAAACGTTGTTGAAGGGTAAAATTTTATGTAACGGAATCGTTATGAATAAGTTAAAAGAAATTATTTAAAAATATCTACATAGCCGAGTAGATTTCTTCCAAGGTTTGAGCATGATAATCCTTTCTTAGTTTAAAATAGCATATCTTTTAGTCATCCAGTTTTACAACCTAAACACAGTAAATGTATTTGGAGATTGCATTACATTTTTACATTTGATGTTTGACGTGATCATTAGAACGGTAACAAATGACTTTATAAAACAACTCTTAAAGGTGATTTACCCAAATTCTTTGCCATAAGATTTACTTGGTCCCCATTAACATCACTACGGCCATAGTAATTGTTAAGACATATTTATCTATAACCAAAATATAGTATAATAATGCACTATCGAGTGTGATGTTTGCACAAGTGTACCAAATTAGGTCATGGCAGAATTGAGGCCGCTGCAGTGACAAATTTTATAGCATTACATATAACAAAAGGTACTTATTATTTTAAAATATAATACCAATGTGTGACTGAAACTAATTCGCGGAGGCCAATATTATCAAGCCAAGGCAAACAACGTAAAAGAACGATAAATATTGTTATATTTAGTGTGTCTAGATTCTGTAAATAGTTACAAAAATTTATGAAATGATCAGGACGTGAGCAATTTTTTGACCTTTGAGAAATGCTATATTTTGCATGTGAGCTTTTCGCTTTCCGCATGTGGCGTGCGGGTCGAAATAGTCGTATCCGCATCGTGTGACATCTTTGACCCAGAGGGACAAATTAGTCCACTAATGACCTCAAGAGGCGTAACAAATCGTTCCGCACACCCTAACATTGTCACAGCCGGTCCCACGGACAATTGCAAAGGTGATTTTAGTTGCTCTAGTGAAATCTGAAGGCCGTTCTTTTATTAATTCTAACGCACGTTAAGTTAAGTTAACGAATAAGATTTACAGATAGGTTTTTTGGATTTGTAAAGCCATATTTTTAGATCATTAAGTCAAGTAAGAATAATCTGAGTATTTAACAGCAAACTGTAATTAAAAACAAAAAAAAATAATTTTACTTATTCATTACGAAACGAAGCTTCTTTTAAATGTCGAAAGTATTTAAAATTGTACAATTTCCCTATCAGCTAATTATATAAATAAAAACAATTCTTAGCCTCATATTAAAATGAAAATAGCGTAAATAGTTATTACCGGGGCCTTGATATTGAAAGATAAATTAAAATAACGTTTAAATTTAAAGTAAACCGAAACTTTTTATTTAAACTTAAATTTTTACTGTATTCTCATTATTTCTACAGTAGTATTCTTTAGTAACTTTTTCTACGTTGCGTCCAACTACTCTAGGCCAAGGTAGAAGAGCAAGCAATTTTTGACCACGAATCGAGTGTTTCAAGGTAATGTATGGCAAAACAAAACAAATAATAAGTGCAAGGCGTAGAAGGATAGCGACCATATGATATGTAAGTGAGAAATGCATTGAAAAATTACGAAAAAAAAACAATTAAATTAAATTTCTGAGCCTTTATCGATAGTTTATACACCTTATGAATATCCTGTTCTGGTCTTATACAATGTAACGGAGAATTTGAGTTTTATCGTATAAAAAATTGCATGCCTTTACCCAGACGTGATCTATGGCGAACTCCTTAGCTCGAGCTTTAGTTTTATTTGGCATGATTTTGTTTTCCAATGTAAAATGTTCATTGATATAAATCTATTCCTCACTGGGTGGTCGGTAGCGTTAAACGATTTACTCTTCTGCAGCGGCAACAAAGTCATTCTTTTGTTAGCAGTTGTGCGCAGAATATATTATTATGATTTTATTGTTGCTTTCAGTCCGCGACGGTAGGTAATTAATTTGATTTCTGTAAATAGAAAAAATTATCTTCTCCCCGATCCAAACTATGATGGAAAACAATATTTTAGAATTAGTGATGCTATATACTGTACTTTTTTAGCCTCAATATTATTGAAATGAATCTGTGCTTATAGTCCTGATGCAGATTCTCAATTACGGTGATCTCTGTAAAAGTAAAATTACATCCTTTGACTTTTGTAATTACAAAATATTTCTTAAAGTTTTATGTATAGAAATGCTTAAATTTTTATGGTTAATGATTCCACAGACGTATATACAAATTCAACTGAAGATCTTGAAAATATTTTCTAATTTCTTTTAGCTCAGATAACTCCGATTCCAGAGCATTGACACTGTCAGTCAGGGATGGCAAGGCCTTCATCATGGTCGATAGCAGTTTAAGTTATTTTGAGATTGCTCCGATATCAACAGTAGGAATATTTAGCCTATTGGTCTGAGGATTTACCGCGGTCTGAATATTACATTTGCTACATTGCTAAGTGACTCTTCCACCTCCAAGTTTTCTCTAACCTGCCTCTGCTATACTAGCGCAGGGTAAAAAAATGGTCCCGTACATATAATGCTTAAAATTAATTATTTAGATCATATTCGCCACGGGTCCCAGGGTTAGTGCATTATTATTATCTATCATCATCATCATCATCGGTCTGTGATAGTCCACAGCTGGACATAGGCCTCCCCTAATACACCCCTATCCATTAGGGGGTTTTGGACCGTATCCCACTACGCTGGGCCAATGCTGGTTGGCAGGTGGACAGAAATTTAACATGCCCAGCCGATGAATGGATCATTATACTTTTCAGACAACTGGCTGATCAGCCCAAATGGCCCTAACCAACTAGGAAACAATTATAAAAATTTGTTAAGTCTCCTTAGAATTCGAATCCACGACCTCCAGTTTATATAGCGCACACCCTTAGCATATATATCTGAAAGTAACTTAGGCTGCTTTTTCTTTCGAAGAAAACGTTATATATTACGCGAATTAAGTCGCGGGCAACAGCTAGTTGTTAATAAATATATGCTTTTTCTTTCAGACCTCATGTTTGCAGAAGCCGCAATAGCACGCATTGCTGTCCAGGATGGTCTTCGAGGCCTAACTCCTTATTGTGCGTTGTGCGTGAGTACTTGTGTACTGTTAAGCTACACGTCATATCGTTACAGCTAATGCAATAGTTTTATTTAGCCTAATCCGGATATGATGGAGTTTCGTGAAGTAAACAGTTTATAAAAAATTAAAGGTTACGTATGTATTAATACTTTAAAGGTTCATACGCAGAGATGATTAATCTTGACAGGTTATTTTGGTCCTTATAGAGTACCGTTAAAGTTTAAGATAATAATTGACTTCTTCTATGTATAAAAGTACCAAACTAATTAGTAGTTCTGGTAGCATGTCCCATTGCAGAACTTTACTCCACTTTAGTTCAACCATCTCGAACTCTCTCGGTAGTTAAGAATTCGGAAATCTATTGCATCCGACATCAGACCCTACACACCACACGAGTAGGGATAGAACACATTCACCTGTAGTTCGCCCTCGCTTACGAGCACAGCGAAACACACACACCGCGTACACTAGATACACCAGCGTTCCAGGGCAGTTCTTACCGCCCCCAGCCACCGATTAATACAGTCGCCAGACCGTCAGCGTCCCGGTTCGTAAATCGATCGTCGACGATCCTTAGGAGACATAAACAAATGCCTAACCCACGTACCTTCTGTACGTGTGCCCCTCATTTGTAGCAAAAAATGTTGGCCACCTAGTTCGTGGGGACAGAAGCTTCCCGCGAACTCTGTGTTAGATGAAGCTTATCAAAGACAAGAGTCTGGAAGCATAACATCCAAGTCAAAAAATCTATTGCATGAAATAATATAGTTAACTTTAAGTAATTGTTATACTATTGTACTATTATATTCAGGTAAATCTGAATGAATTAGAAGCCGACCCCATGATAACATGGGAAAAATGACGAGACGAAAGTTTGCCTTAACATGATTATTCTGTTTAAGTATTTGTGTAATGAAACTGTAGCATCTCGATCATAAATCAATGCATTAATTATAATCTTATCAGGCGTCGGCCTCTTTATTGACTTAATCAATTTTGCATTGATGTTAAATGTTAAAAATAAATGTCGGAATTGTATAACGTCATTTTATGTGGTAAATAATGATTTTAAATAGGCACGCACTATACTCTGTTTTGGTCTAGGAGTTCATATTTTAATTGTTAATTTTGTTGTAGCAATATGCCGACCGGATTGCGGGTCCCCGGGCTCCTGCGTGGCCCCCAACATGTGCCGCTGCCCCAACGGCATTGAAGCGCCCTCCTGTGGCAACGGCGCTGGCTACTATCCCTATCCTGGTGACTTTTGTAGCCCTTAGCACTTTTGTACAATTATACAAATCGTGTCACCAAAGCACAATTAAATCTGAATATGTCCCCCAAAAATGTTTGTTAGGAAACATTCTGATGTTTGTAGCCACTTTGAAGTCGTGCGTTTATAGGGCAGTTTGTGTGGTGGCACCTGAATTATTTTTTGTTCTCTAATGTATTGATAAAATATTACCAGTATATTAAGTATACTGCAAATTGCTTTATTTATTTATTTATTTATTCTTCTTGCACAAGTAGTACAAAGGCGGACTTAATGCCATTGGCATTTTCTCCCAGTCAACCTTGGGGTGGTGCAGAGATTAAAGGTGGGGAGGTGCATAAATTGATTCTATACAGAGAAGTCACATGACTGTAGCAAATATACCATAATATAAATATAATATAATATGTAAAATACATAAATTAAATGAAAATACTATACACTTACACACAAATATACATAGTCATAAGTAAATATATATATATATATATATAACAAAGTAATACATACATATAGTATACAATAGTTAAATAAGAAAATACATAAATAATTGACGAATTTACTGTTCTGACGACAAGTTTTTTAGAAGAAACTCTTTGACTTTTCTTTTGAAAGTGATGAAACTTTTGGCCATCCTGATTTCTAAAGGTAGCGAATTCCACAGAAGAATGGACTGAATAAAGAAAGAGGAATGCATGAAGTCAGAACGGTGAATGGGGCATTGAAGGAGGCGATTGTGCATCAAGCGAATTTCTTTGTTGCAGACTTCACATAATACTGCAAATAGGGAGTTATATAAGACGGTGTGGTAGATGAATTAAGGAAAGAATAAAGAGTGGTTAGAGCTCTCAACGACCGACGTTGGCGACCACATAAGTTGAGAACGGTATATAGAAACGTGGTAAAATTTACGCAAATTAAAAACGAATCGGATGCAGTTGTTCAGAAGTTGGTCAAGTTTGTTGAGTTGATCTGCATTCAGGTCAAAATAGCACACGTCACCATAGTCGATTAGCGGGATGATCAAGGTCTGTACAAGCATGGTTTTTGCCTGAGGAGGCAAAAAATGTTTTAAGCGGTACAAGCAGCGTAGGACACCAGTGACTTTTTTTACTACACTAGCGATTTGTGGCCTCAGGCCTAGATTTTTCACATCATATTAAAATTATTAAAATTATTGAAGGTTATTGGAGGAAGCGTGATAATATCCAGTTTGCTCAAAGTGCGCGGACTTCAACCAAGATAGCTTGACATTTGGAAGGATTTACAGCCAAACCGCATTTATCACACCACCTTTTAACCGAAGTTAAGTCTTTGTTTAACATATGGATTGCTTCTGAAAGTTTGTCAGCACGTTGTTAAGCATATAATTGTAATTCATCGGTGTAAAGATGATACGCACATTGAAGGTCATAAAGGATAAAATTAATAAACAAAGAAAATAGAAGTGGAGAAAGTATTCCGCCTTGGGGTACACAGATACAATTTTAGCCAACGTGACAAGGATTCATCAACATTAAGTGATTGCTGGCGCCCATGAAGATACGAGGAAAACCATTCTAGCACTTCATTCGAGACCATTAAATGGGAGAGAATAGCGAGAAGGATGTCATGACTGACGGCATTAAAAGCGTTCGTAAAATCTATAAGAACCAAAACAGTAACCATGGTTGATTCCATGCCCGCCTTTATGTAGCCAGTCACTTTTAATAGGGCTGTAATGGTGCTGTGACCGGGTCTGAAGCCTGATTGAATTGGACTTATCACCTTGTTACTGAATATGAAGCAAGAAAGTTGTTTATTAACACAAATTTCGAGCACCTTAGAAAGGAAGGGCAAAATAGAGATAGGTCGAAAATGAGAGTAAAGTAAGGGATTAGAACACTTAGGAAGCGGCCGGACAAGAGCATTACGCCATAAGGATGGAAAGGATCCAGAATCTAGGGAAAAGTTAACAATATGGGTAAGCGCAGGAACAATAAAATCTAGGATGGGAACAATTATACGTCGGTTAATTTTGTCATAACCAACTGCATTTGATTTAATGGAAAGGATGGCATTTTTGATCTCTTTAGAAGCTTTCCGTAATGATTGAAAATGTTTTTAATACTTCACGAATCTGTTCGACAATGCATTAACCTTTCCCATATAATTAAAAGGTATCAATAATATTCAAATATCTTTTTTCTGAATGTAGAAGCATTACACTTTTATATTGATTGTCAAATAAACTACCACCGGCGTGAAGATCATCAGAACGTTAGTCTCAAGTCGCTCTCAGTCGATCAATTAGTCCTCGACTATAGTTTGGGCAATTCAAACTCTGAATAAATATAAACAAATCTACTTTCAAGTACTAATGGCTGCAGAAGTGAACGCGTGAATTAGTTAACGGCGGCCATTTTCGATTCCCACGTGATATTTAACAAATGAGATTGCCTACTATCCAGCAACGACTGAGTTCAACATTTAGACTTCGTTTACATAACCGTTTAAACTGGTAAATCTATAGTGAATGCCATGGATTTGCAGTTCGAGCCCGCGGCGGCTGCCGGCGGATCTGCATGAACGGCGGGACTTGTACCAACGGGACTTGTGCCTGCGCCCCCGGATGGAGCGGCGACTTCTGCACCGAGCGTACGTATACAGTATACTTCGAGAATCGGGACTTATGTAATAACATTGAAACATTAGCCAGGCTAATGTTAGATTACAGGTAGATATTGGTGTATGTATAATTCGAACTTGCGAATTATTCGTTATGAATTGAATTTAAATAATTGATTCGTAACGAATAATTCGCAAGTTACCCCTCCACACTGCATCAGCGGTGCGGCCCCGCAGAGTCGCGAAGGATAGGAAGAGCGGCCCACGAGGGCGTCCTTGGCCATAGTTCAACCCTCGTAGGAATTAAGGCTGTGTTGAACTGAGACAGTATTTTGACAGCGTACTTTTCAAAAATAAATTAAAGTCATTCCATACTTCTTGAGTTAATTTTTCATGAACTTATTATATTGCTATAGCTTCTTGTGTCATTTTTTTCTATCAGAGATTGTTTTTGAATTTTATCCAGTTATTAATATTTAAATTATATTATTGCATCCTTGGTTGCAGTTTTAGGTAAATATATTTTGTTGCTAATCACGCTAACTTATGTATAAAGGAGACTTAGCAGATGAAAAAGGACATTTTCTATTTTATAATTGCATTCAATAACATATTATTGCTAATGCCGCTGGTATTTTAATTAATAGATTGTATTGAACCATCTTTGTGGTATTTTACTATATGTTTAAATTCAAATTGATACATTTATATGGCTTATTAAAAAAAACTTGTCGATACATATCAAAAAGCTTTTTTATTTATTCTGCGCTAATAATAAATTTATAAATTTTTAGCTCAAGATTGCGTATTACATATTGACAATAGTTTTCTGGTTATTAATTAAAGCATATCATCACTTGTTTTATTTTACTTTTAGTTCTGATATCGTAATTTTTTAGCAATCTGTCGGGAGCCATGCCTCCACGGCGGAAGATGCATCGCTCCGGACAGGTGCGTCTGTTTCCACGGACTGTCGGGCACGAGATGTGAGATCGACCGGAGGACGGGTGCGTAGTGTTCTCTATAGTAATAATGAATAAAAATATAAATAAGTGTTTGTAACACGTGTGCGCTTGTGGCGGCAGGGCCTTGCTACACGGACACGAGGGGTGCGCTGTGCACGGGCGCGCTGGATGGCGTGGTGTGCACCAAGCAGTTGTGCTGCGCTACCGTAGGCGTGGCCTGGGGGCACCCCTGCGAGCGCTGCGCGGATCTCGACTGCCCCACGGGCCACCTCAGGAACCTCGCCACCAAAGAGTGCCAGGTGAGCCCCCACCTCCGCCTTAAATGGACCCACTGACGATAAGATGTACGAATATAGTTCGAATTGAATCGTAAATCAATATTCTCTTCGAAATATTTAAAATTACAGGAATAATTTAAAAAAATCGAATTATTCGAAAAAACATACGATGAAAATTTTTAAAAGAAATGTAAGGGAATTTCAAATTTTCGATTCGAGTTTCGAATGGAATATTAACATTCCATTCGACGAATATTTCGTAAGTTGTAATTATCTACGTGTGCATTTGGCAGGACATAGACGAATGCGCAGCCGTGCCGGGCCTCTGCGAGGGAGGCAGATGCGTGAACTCGGTGGGTTCGTTCGCGTGCGAGTGCCCCTCGGGCCAAAGGCGCCACAGGCTCTCCAACAACTGCGAGGACGTGGACGAGTGCGAGGACCCGGACATCTGCCCGGTGAGCCGTTCCTTCACTCCCCCCCGCCCCCGAGGCTTTTACTGCGCACAAAAAATTTGCTAATTTCACTTGTGAATTATGAGTAAAGTCTTAATATAACAGTAAAAATAGTAATAGTTTAAAATTATTAGACTGAAGTATAATTTATGAGTGATATTTTACAGGGAATTACAGCATGTTCTTAAACTTTTTCAGTATTTGGTATCAAATAGTTTACCAACACTTTTAAACTACAGGTTATGAATATAAATAATTTGAAGTGGTGGTCTTTTTCAGAATGGAAAGTGTGTAAACACGGAGGGAGATTACTATTGCCTGTGCAATCCACACTTTATACCTAGTCCGGATAAGAAATTCTGTATTGGTGAGTGAAATGAATCTTGTGTCAAAATATCGAATACGACCCATGATTTTTAAATATCTTTGTCAGTCTTATTATCAAATTGCCAATTTGCTTACAATTTGACAAAATAGGATTTATTTAATCTTTAACTGAGTTCGAAAAGTAAGATAAATGTTCGTTTGTATGTTCTATTTTTGATCCATCATCATCATCATCAGCCTGTGATAGTCCAGTGCTGGTCATAGGCCTCCCCTAATACATACCTACCCATAAGGGGGTTTGGTCCATATTCCACCACGCGGATCTAATGCGGGCTTTGAACCGATTTTGTTTTAAATTTATGTTGAGATTGTTGACTAAATTCTTAAATTTGCATCACGATGCATATGTTTGGAGTAATAGGCCAAAAATGTAATATAAAAATGTTGTATCATGAGTCTTCTACATTCATTTTGTGTTGAGTTGTTGAATATGATTTAAGCACGGAGTAATGAGTAAGGGTAACAGTGCCGGTGTGGTTGCAGACGGGCGCGTGGGCGCTTGCTTCGCGTACCTGGGTGAGACGGGCGAGTGCGCTGACCGGCTGCCCGTGCCGCTCTCCAACCGCGACTGTTGTTGTGGCTACAACATGGGCCGTGCCTGGGGCGACTTGTGCGCTCCGTGCCCACCCAGGGGATCCAGTCAGTACATTCAAAATCAAATATCTCTATATAAATATCGGTTCGCTGTACCGTCGCCAGCGTATTTACTGCGTAAACGAGACGCATTATTCTATGATTAACGATGGCATCCCTGGTATAGCCGCAGCGACTGCTCGTCTGACTTCGTGGGCAATAAAAATAATATACAATTCCGCAGCGGAGTGGAGCCACCTGTGCGGCGGCGGTGTGGTGCCGCCCGACTGGAGGCGCAACGACACGAGCGGCCTCAGCGGGGGCGGAGAGGCCGCCCAACCCATCGCCAAGATCAACGAGTGCATGCTCCGGGACGGCATCTGCGGCCTCGGGGACTGCCTCGATAAAGACATTGGGTGAGGACCTTCTCGAAGAATGCTACACTACACTATAATTATATAGCGAATCCGTATTTTAAAGTTTAATAGGGATATTGTAATATATTGGTAGTCAGCTATGTTCTAGAGGGGATGAATAAAATGTGTAGGTTTCCCTTGATTTTTACCTATCATAAAGTTTTAATCAAATTACTTAACCGCCTGTTTTGAAATCTAAATAAAAATACATTCGTTTTTAAAATTATTGAAGGCTTCCGCAATATAAACGCATGTGTTATAATCTGTGATGTATTGCCAGGTACCAATGCGAGTGCTGGGAGGGCGCGGAGGCGGCGGAGCAGGACGGCAACCCTACCTGCATCGACATAGACGAGTGCGCCCTCGAATACTGCAAGGGCGGCATTTGCGTCAACAGGCCCGGCGGCTTCGAGTGCAGGTGAAATCTTTGCACCTTGCGTGACGCACAGTTGAGACAGGGGCAGGAATTTAGTGAATAATTATCACAATTTAGTTTAAAACCATCAGACATGATATTCACCTAAATCATTTAGTATAATAATTACAGCTTCGTGAAGTGAAGTTTTTAGTAAAAGTTCTATTTGTAACTTAGATGTCCACCCGGCTTCGACCCCGTCGAGAACGGACTGCGATGCAGCGACAAAAACGAATGCGAGATGACGAACGGGGGCATGTGCACCAACGGTGTGTGCACCAACGTGGACGGCGGGTTGGTTGTTCGTCCGTAAATCATTTCCCGTGTTCTTAACTTTGGGTTCGCTTAAGACAAGGGTGCGCGGCGGCAGGTTTGAGTGCAGGTGCAACCCCGGCTACGAGGCGACGGAGACGGGCACGCGTGCCGCGACGTGGACGAGTGCCGCGACAACCCGCGCGTTTGCCGCCGCGGCCGCTGCCGCAACACGCCCGGCGCCTACGAATGCACCTGCGAGCCTGGTTTCGCGCCCACCGCCGGCGGCTACTGCGCTGACATAGACGAGTGCGCCGACCCCTCCGTGTGCCAGGTGCGCCCACATTAAATCACTCGTAATTGCTGTATAATATTCGAAACTAACATTAGAATCTCCTAAGTAAGGTAAGGGTACCTAAGGGGATAAGTTGAAAAAGTTAAGATGGTCCTAAATGCCAGAGAAGATCAGAGCTGCCGCTCGTAGTTGTCCAAAATTTAGTTGCCGACCATCATGAGTAACGAAGCCTCGCACCTACATTCCCGACAGGGCGGGCGGTGCGTGAACGGCGAGGGCTCGTTCCAGTGCGTGTGCGAAGCAGGCTACCGCGCCACGGCCGCGCGCGGCGCCTGCGTAGATGTGGACGAGTGCGCGGAGTTGCGCGTATGCCGCAACGGCCGCTGCCGCAACTCGCCCGGCTCCTTCCGCTGCGACTGCCTGCCCGGCTTCACGCTCTCTAACGACGGACGCACCTGCCTCGGTAACGATCACTCCCTCTATTGCTCACCGCTCACAGTCCGTACGTCATAGAGCCAAGTAATATCGTCCGTGTTACGCTAAGAGCGGTTGCAACCGATGAGAGTAAAGCGCATATTAAAAACGTGTTTTTCTGTTTCCTAGATTTATTTTTCAAATGCCAACAATAGAGTTATACCAACAAAGCAATAATCGAGAATGAGATAGCTTTATTTTGAAAAACTTAGCAATTACATAAATATGTGACGTTGAGCACATTATCGCTTTTTTCAAAATCATATGAGCCCTAAATGTTAACCACACTGTAATGGTAAAAGTATAAAAAAAAGTGTATGGTAATTGTGTCCATGATCCAATGTTTAACAGACGAAGTGCAAGATCTGTGCTACGAGAAATTCGAAGAGGGCCATTGCACCGGCCCCGGCACCACCCCGGTCACTAGGTCGCAGTGCTGTTGTAGTTCCACTAAGGGTAAGTTTTTAATGCGCTAAATATATTTAGCTATAAGCTTATAAGCAGTACTCGATTTTGTCTACTTAAAGTTTAAGGAACATATTTGTAGATTCTATAAACTTAAATACGTCTTGTTTGTTTACTGCTTCCGTAGCTTAGCGCTATGGGTTTGCGAAGTCGTGGGTTTGAATCATAAGGAAACTTATTTATTTCTTAGTTATTTCCTAATTGGTAAATGGCAATGCGGACTGATTGCCACATTACATGTAAAGTAAGATGATCCATGCGTCAGATGGGCATGTAAAGAGTCGGCCCTACGCCTGACCTCTCTTTGGTTGTGTTAGTTATCCGTCCGATCAGACTTTGAGAATGAAGGAAGAGAGGAGCATCTGTGTCTACGCATTCACTCGTACACTTTAATATCTCCTGCGTAGTTGGTTGATATAGCCGGCTCGGATACAATATTATTTTACTCTATGCTTTAAATATTTCGGGAATTTTAAAACATAATAGACACCTGTAATGATATTTAAAAAAAAAAACTTCTTTTGCAGGCTTCAAACTAGGATGGGGCGTTTCGTGCAAGGAGTGTCCCAAGCAAGGAACCAAGAATATGACATCCTCTGCCCCGAGGGCCCAAGTAAGGACAACGGAGGCGCGGACATCAACGAGTGCACCATGATCCCTGGCATCTGCGCGCACGGCTCCTGCGAGAACCTGGAGCCGGGCTATAAGTGCATCTGCGACCCCGGCTTCCACCCCGACGCTGACGGCGTCTGCCGGGACGTGGACGAGTGCGACATGCACCAGTCGGTAAGTTGTCTTTTATTTAAAAAAAATATTCAAATCATAAAATAATAATAATTTCATGCAAAGACTTAAATATTTCGGTTATAATAATATAAAAGAATTTAGGTTAATCAGGAAAATTTGTAAATATGTATACTTTATGCTATATGCTAGAATTTGTGTAACAACTCTTGATCAAGCCTCCGACCATTGTGTATTCCCGCAATACGGTCGGTGTAAATAAACATGGTTCCATTATTTAAGGTTACGCAATTCTTCAATATCAATGTGTGTTTAATGAACCAACTAGATTAACACCATTTTGTGCCTCTTGTAAAGATAATGTTTTGTAAATTGTAAAATATAGATCAGGCTCATAAAGCCTTAAAGATACAGATCTCATTAAGTACTCCTATAAGTATCTTTCCTATCTTGTATAGACCTATTACCAAGTACAGGATAAAACAATCTAAGTATAATGTAAAAGCTAAGCTTCCAAACCTAAAATTGACTTTGGATCCTGATAAAGAGTTTGGAGCATATATTGTATATTATTTCTAAATACATTGTTTAATATTATTTCTAAATGCAATGCTGTTTTTACTAAGAAAGTTACTTCAAGTAATGGCAATTAGGCGTAGCAGGGATTATTTATATCTATTATACCATCAAAAATCATAAACATTTAATGTAAAATATCATAACTATGTGAGAACATACTCAAAAATTATTTAAGCAAGATTATTTGATGGCTAAGGCAATTTATGTAAATCATAAAATAAAGTCATCCTCTAATAAAATCAAGTGGCAAGTTATAAATACGGAAACAGGTAGAAACACAAAACAGAGAAATGACCTAGAATTAAATATAGGTGGTAAAACTGTTAAGGAAAATGCTGAGGTAGCTAATGAGTTCCAAAATAATTTTACAAACATGGCTCATGAAACTACGAAGCAATTAAATTCTAGTTCTAATCCAGCATTTTTACATCTAAAACAATTGGATAGAGTATTTTTCCCTGATTTTAATTTCTGTAACGGAAGACTTTTGGGGGTTATCAACATAGGCAATAAATTTAATACTTCAAGATATATTCCTGATATTGGCCATAATATACAATGCATATATAAGTACCTGTAGATGTCCACAGTTAATGAAATTCAGTAAAATATTACCAGTCTTTAAATCGGGTTGTACAGTTAATGTTGAAAATTATAGACCAATCTCTATAATGCCAGCACTTTCGGAAAAATTATGTTAGAACAACTTTTAGGAAACTTTTCCAAACATGATATTTTAAGTGATCACCAATTTGGCTTTACCAGAGGTAGATCAACAGTAAATGCTGGTATGAAGTTAGTCTCTCATGATCTACGGGCGTTAGGAGGATCGCTGTGATTCTATTGGATTCTTCCAAGTGATCTTTCCAAGGCTTTGACTGTGTGGACCATGACATATTAATCAATAAGCTAAAGTATTACGGTGTACCATGGTTTGGTCTTGATTTTCTATCTTACCACCGAATAGAAACAATATGTAAACGTGAATGACACTCTGTCATCTGACTCCATTATTGCAGATGGGTGTTCCTCAAGGATCAATTGTGGGACCTTTTCTGTTCGTGGTCTATATAAATGACTTGCCTCTGGTAGTAGAGAGGCTCTCCGAAGTTATCTCTTTTGCAGATGACACTTCTCTACTGCTGAGGGTAAAAAGAAGTGACCATAACATAGAGATACCAAATAGGGTTATTGATATTGTATCAAACTGGTTTGTGTCAAATAATTTTGTACTAAACGCGAACAAAACCAAATATTTGCATTTTACTCTTTGTAAGTTGCCGGATTTTTAAAATATTAAAATTGCTTACGAAAGCTCTACTGCATTTCCTGGATTTCCTGTTTATTACAAGATGCAGTGGGGAGCACATTTTGACAAACTTTCTACGAAACTAAGTACTGCAATCTTTGCCATACGCAAGATTAGGCAGCTGACTGACGAGGCAATTGCAAAACTATTTTATTACTGTATGTTTACAGCTTTATCCTATGGATTTGTTGTGATCCCACATATAATCCATAGGATATAAACTGGATCCAATAAAATCCATAGGACATAAAGGCTGTGAAAGTACACTGTAAAAAATAGTTTATATCTGCACAGTTAGAACATATGTGTACTCATGAAAATGTTCCCATGTTTGCTAAAACAGATTATAGGCCGCGCAGGGGTCGAATTGAGCCCCTAGAGCTACCCAGATTGAGACTAACCAGAACTAAAAAAACTTTCTTGTTTAATAGTATAAGAATCTATACAAATTAATAAAATTCGAGTATTTGTTTGTAATATTAAAATAACCGCTTTCTACTACATGCATATGAATGTATATACGGTACGCATACCAAGAAACATACTTTTTAAATTTTTGTCTGTCTGTTTGTTCCGGCAAATTTTTGGGACGGCTGCACCAATTTGGACGGGACTCTAATAAGGAGTAACTTAGACTTATTTTAGAACTTTTTTTTTAGAAAATAAAGTAATTTTGCAATATCTAAGTACTGTCCAGTACCGACACCTCCAACCAACCTTCTCCCACCAACGAATCAATGTCACAAAGGTTGCCTTAAATGATAATTAAAATAAAAAGGTCAAAAACAACTAAGTAAACTAATTTTTTTATTACATTCCACGCGGACGAAGTCGAGCTTGTGTACAATAAATAAAATGACTCCCAAATGCAACAGAATGATTCTTTCATAAAGTTCTCAAAACAACGCTTATAGAAAAAGCCTACTATTCTGTTATAAATTATATTGAAGACCAAGATGCGTGGAAGTAGTTTATATTCTGCACTTGCAAATTCCCTGGTAACTAAAAAAATTTGTATTGGTGAAATTTTGTAAATGCTATATATATTTAAATATTTATATAATGAAAAAAAAAGACCACAGAGTGTCTTGCCGGTTCTTCTCTGGACGGATCTGAGTTTGTGAAACAGTAGTAAATGGAAAATTTTCGACGTTCCTAAGTGCTCAGTAGAGCCTAAATTTAATAAATAATTTTGACTCTGATTTTGACTTTTAATGCATTGTTCTAATGACATGTAGTTCTAATTCAAATATCTTTTTTCAACATAGAACTTGACTCATACTCATCGTCAAGAATGCTATTTTCTGTTCTGAAAAGAAAGTTTCTGACATGAGAAAAATCAGCGAGAAAAAAACTCAGCAAAGCTATTTTTTTACCGTGTTTTACAATGATATTAATACAATAATAATTAACACAATCTATTTCAAGTATACAAATGCCATGTTGAAGAAAACATGAATCGTTTCTATTACCAGATTGTGTTATCATTGAAAAAGTCTTTTGCTTTGTTATAACCATCAGCACACACACGTTCCTTTATAAATGTGGTCGGTTGCAGTACTGCACTGGGGGACAATGTCGCAACTCGCCGGGCAGCTTCAGCTGCGTTTGCCCACCCGGCACCCGCTACGAGCCCGAAGAGCAGCTCTGCCGCGACATTGACGAGTGCGAGGGTGAGACTATTTTCATCGTCAAGGACTATGACAGGGGCGACATACCGCCCATGTTCCCAATGCTCACAGGTTACGGACCTTTTCAAATAGTATATCACCCTTCACAGCCACCCGGCTCTCTTCTGACGTTGCCAGTAGCGCCCTTCATACGAGATGCAATCATTAGGGCTCATCACTTGCCAGCATCGATATAGAAAGCATTGACTAAAGCATGGACTCACCTTTATGCTACATTTTAAATCCAAACTACACGTAAAGTCGATTATTTTCATATAAAAGACATTAAATCTTTTCTGCGCCAGTATTAACGCGTCTTAATCTATCAATAACATTGTATTTTATTGTATTACCATCTATCATTGGGTGTATAAACAAGCTAAAACTAAAATCAGTAACAATATTTAGCCAATAAATACAGTAAAAATTACTAAAAAGAGGAGTAGTATGACAATTTTGCATGAGGTCATAGTCATATTTAAAATAATACAGCTATAAACATAGCAATAACACAATAACGATTAACGCCATAAAAATAAATAGTTAATTCCAGTATTGACTATAGTAAAACAACGATTCTTTAGTAAAATCAGTATACAAATCAATAATTTTAATATCGAATTATTTTCCTAATTACATAAGCTTGGTGTAGCCAAAACAATTGTTCAATTGTATTGGTGGTGCGAAACACGGATATTGGTTATTTTCCCTTTTTGAATAGATAGTATAAATTTAACATCTTTTGCGTCGTGATGTTAATCTAAACAAACTTTGTTTTACCCTTAACAAAAGGTCAGTGGGAAATTAATTGTATTCTGTTACAGAGCAATCTAATCCATGTGATAATGGACGATGTATAAATACACACGGAAGCTATGAGTGTGAATGCGAGCACGGGTTTGTGTTGGACGCCACGGCGCAGCATTGCTTAGGTGAGAGTTTATGAAGTCATTTGTGATTGGTAGTCCATTCACATCCCATCCACACATAAAAGAGTTTGTTTTTTCACATATGATTTGTTTGCAGTCGGTATATAGGTGAGAACCACCTCCTTGCTTTATATTGGCCCTCGCTTTATACACCGTAGGTCGTGGGTTCGAATCCCGCCGGGTAACTACTTTGAGTAGCCGTTGTTGGTTGGTAAGGATAAATATGGTCTGATCTCAACTGTCTAAAAAAAAAGTAGATCCATGAGGCGGATGGGCTTGTACAATGTCTGCCCCGGTTGTCAAGACCATCTTTGGCGATTGCTATTGGGTGTCAGACCCATTAAATTTGGTGTCAACTAATTCATCCTCAAAATGTAGTTCACCCTTTGGGTTGCGGTGGTCTGTGTGAAAACTGTCATTCTGGTAAATCTGAAAGGATTTGAAGCCAACCCCATGATAAATTGGCAAAAAGGGATAGGTGAAGGCTTTGGCACAGTCGCATATTGTGATATTGTGGGTGTGGACAGACAACCGGCGCGGCTCGTGCTGGCGGCGCGCGGTGGACGGGCAGTGTGAGGGCGCGGCGCCGGCCACGCTGCTGCGCCAGGAGTGCTGCTGCGGCGTGGGGCTGGCCTGGGGCTCCCCCTGCGAGCCCTGCCAGCCCGACGACTGCCCTTGCCCCAAGGGCTTCGCCAAGGTCTGTCCTAGTACTGGGTTATTCAGAGTTTTGCTGAGTGTCCCATTTCCTTGCGAACTTTTTTTTAATAATCTTTACTGACAAGACGCTTCTTTCAAGCCATGTTTACATACATAAGTAATTTGTACATATTACTACATTTTTAACGTGTTTGCTTCAATTAACCTTTGAATTGTTGCTATCACACCAGTTGGACGGTGCCACTTGTCGCGATCTGGATGAGTGCATGCTAGACCCGGAGCTGTGCGTGGGCGGTTCCTGCGTGAACACCGACGGCTCCTACCGCTGCGACTGCCCCCCGGGTCTCACCCTGGACTCCACCGGTAGGAATTTATTGTTATTAAAGATCTTAGCATTCAATGTTCCAATTCTTTGTTTAACACAGATAAGGTATTTAGTACTACCGCAAAATAATTAGTTATGATCTTAAATGTGCTGAATTACAATAAACCGTAAGAATTTTCAAAAGTGAAAACTCCGCCGTCAATACGAATTTACGTAAACAAAGTATAAAGTAAAAATCAACAGGCGTCGGCAAGGAGACTTATAGGTTACGTATTACCGGAATAAAAATAGCACGATACGCTCCTAAACTATAGTCTAAGATTAACTCCACGGACTTTATCAATCTTAAGATCTTCACCAAACTTGTAATATTTTGTTTCCTTTCCGCTTTAAGGCAATCGATGCGTGGACACCCGAAAAGAGTATTGCTATACGGACTATGTGGGGGGAAGATGTTCGAATCCGCTACAATTGGAAGTTTATAGAGCGATCTGTTGTTGCTCCTCCTTAGGGAAGGCTTGGGGGGATGGCAGGTGTGAGCCATGTCCCAAGAAAGGTGATTTTAACTTATAGTTTCGATAAATTTTACGTAATACTTTTTTTACAGTTAAGTGTTTAAAATGTCTTATAACAGACATTGTTAAAATCAACTTTATCTTATATTTGCCTGAAGTTAAATGTAACACTGCACGTGTTGGATTTTAAATTTATCCATAAATGGATCACACTAAATGTATCCAAAATGTTTTCAATGATTAAATAATAATATTTATATAATTACAATATTTTTGTAGTTAATTATATTAATTGTAAATCACGCCGTAGGTACTGACGCTTACCGCAACCTGTGTATATCCGATGTAAGTGGGCCTCCGACGATTTGGGACAGGCCGTATGCGGGAGGCCCAAATAGGACGGACGGAATGAGCCATACGCTCCCTGGCGTGACTGTAGCCGGATGGGACGTGGACGTGGAACAATTTCTTGAACGACTCGCTAGACTCGTGGGGCCGCGGCCTCGGTCTCGTGCCCGGCCAGATGGAGGTCAACGAGTGCGCCGCCTTCCCCGGCCTCTGCGGCCACGGCCGGTGCCGGAACATGCTGGGCACCTTTACGTGCGACTGCTTCCCTGGATATGAGAAGGTAGCTCCACTTCTAAAGAAAGTTCTATGATTAGATAACTAAAAGTTTACCGTGATACACGTGAACATTGTAATTTTGTATCCATTCCTCGCTGATATCTGATGTATTGTACTTAATAATATATAAGTTCTCACTTTATCAGGACAACAAGAATCACACTTGTATTGATGTGAATGAATGCGAGATAGTTGACGAAGTTTGCGGTGCTGGCGAGTGTCGCAATACGGACGGCAGCTTCACTTGCCACTGTCGCGACGGGCATCGTGCCGATGAGTTATCAAAAGTCTGCGTGGGTCAGTGATTACAATACTGTTAGGTACGTTGGTAATTTGCATCGCGATGGGTAATGGGCAAGAACAATTGGCCATTGGCAGATATCGACGAGTGCGCAGAAAACCGCGCCCTGTGTCGCGGCGGTCGTTGCGTAAACACGGCCGGCTCGTTCCGCTGCGAGTGCGCGCCCGGCATGGAGCTGGCCCCCGATCGCCTCTCTTGCAAGGACGTCGACGAGTGCTCCATCACATCAGGTATTCGCTCACCTTAGGCAATTTTCAGTTAATTAGGTAAGAACAAGAATATACTGGGATACTTTTCTGTAAAACAGCTCGCGATATGATATTTAGTAGTGTATACAAAATTTGTTTTTGTTGTTTTTAATGAAATGTATTTTAATGATGGTGACGTTTCTACCTAATGTGACGATGCAGGCATCTGCAGCAACGGCGCCTGCGAGAACCTGATGGGCACGTACCAGTGCGTGTGCGACGAGGGCTACGCGCAGTCCACGGTGAAGTCCCACTGCGAGGACATCGACGAGTGCAGCGAGGACCCCACGCGGTGCCAGCACGAGTGCGTGAACACGCCCGGCTCCTATCACTGCACGTGCAGGTACCAAAAGTGTTTCCCTTACATATCCCTTACATATTAGTGCTAGTGTGTGTTAGCTGTGGGCCGCGTCTGAGCGCGAAGCGTGGTCGCAGGGAGGGGTGGCAACTGCGCGCGGACGGGCGCTCGTGCCGCGACGTGGACGAGTGCGGCGGAGGGGCGCGCGCGTGCGGCGGCGGCCTTTGCCGCAACACGCCCGGCTCTTATCGCTGCGAGTGCGCCGAGGGGCTGCTGCCGGCCCCTGACGGCGCCAAGCCCACCTGCATCGACATCGACGAGTGCACCGACGTAAGTTTTAATCCTCATTATTGTTTATATTTCATGCCTTGATAATTCAATTATTATGTAATTAAATATATTTAGAGTAAGTAAGTCAAGGGACCCTCTGAGGTAGTATCTTCGCGGTGACTATTGATGCCGCAAATCAGTAATACGTAAACATTACTTTGTTCCGGTTCAGATGGCCCCGTTGCCAGCGTAATAACTGGGTAAAAAAAATCACAAGTCTCCGGCCGGTGAGCGGATTTGTGGCGTCTTACGCTGTTTTTCTTAAGGGCATGGCAGATATCACTTACCAGCAGGCGAATTTCCCGCTCGCTTCAACGATCTAACCAAGAAAACTGCCCACCCGGCCAGATCCCCGAGCTGTGCGGCGCGGGCGAGTGCCGCAACACGATCGGCAGCTTCGTGTGCCGCTGCCCCGACGGCTACAGCGTGAAGCCGGAACTGGGCCCCGCCTGCTCCGACGACGACGAATGCGAGCTCGGCACCTGCGACTGCCATCCCGCCGCCGACTGCATCAACCTACCGGTAAACAACTTGCCATCAAACTATGTAGGGTAAAGGGAGATATATTGGTGATATAAGTAATTTGGTGATAGTTTTTAAAACACTTTTGTTTGACCACGTTAGCGAATTGCTTTGTTCGCCAAACGCTGAGACAAATCACCGGAGCGAGTGAAAAGGTTTTTTACCGTTTACACTTGTAGCAATTCGCTAACGCGGTCATACAAAAGTGTTTTAAAAATATCACCAAATTACTTATATCACCAATATATCTCCTTTACCCTACATTTATATTCGTTTTTTTATTTATTCCTTACTTTCTTTTATCAATATTCTGTTCCTGTATTTCATATTTTTCGTTCAATGTGTATATACTAATAATTAGTTAATTAAATTATATATATAATTACGTAACAATCAAGGTTTAGGCTAAACAGCTTACATTAAAATTTGATAATTATTTTACATAAAATTAATATTCTTTGGCAATATCTAATGTATTTAACATAATTTTCACGCACAGTGAGAGAATCTAATTTGAAAACCCTAAAAATAATGACTACTAGTGGTAGGCCCCACTTTAAAGGGTACTGTCTGGGTTGGTACCACCGCGGTGCGTACTTCTGCCGCAAAGCAGTAGTGTGAAAACACTGCAGTGTTCCGGTTTGAAAAGTATAGTAGCCAGCGTATTTACTGGGTAAACGAGACTTAACGCCATATGTCTCACGGTAGGCATTGCGTTGATGATACCGTTAGTATTGCCGGTGTCTATGGGCGTCGGTGGCCACTTCATCAGGTGGCCCGACTGCTCGTCTGCCTGCGTAGGCAATTAAAAAAAACTACATTAAAAAAAAAAGTTTAATTTTCAACGTATTTTTTATTTAGTTTGCTAACAAAAGTGTAATATAAAGTATGAGTATCATAAAATAAAATAATATATAATGTATATAATACTAGTTCAGAGAGAGCTGGTTAGTTAAGACTCGTTCCAGACTCACCCTGACGAAAGAAGAAGCGGTCGGTTGTCTCTATTAATTGGTTCCGTTGCGCACGCAGGGCTCGTTCCAGTGCCGCTGCCGCGACGGTTGGCGCGGCGACGGCGCCGAGTGCGAGGACGTGGACGAGTGCGTGAGCAACAACGGCGGCTGCCATCCGCGCGCCTCCTGTCGCAACACCGACGGGTCCTTCCTCTGCCTCTGCGACACCGGCTACAAGGGCGACGGGTAAAACCATTCATCTATCCTTAGAATCCACAGCATTACAGTTGAAATTCGAATATATTCATTCAACTCTTGCAGTCTGTCCACGGTTCTCCATCATCATTCTCAGCCCCTAACAGTCCACTGCTGGCCATGTCATCTCACCTGGTCGGGGGTCGACCGTCACTCTGTTTTAGCTTATTAGCCCGTCGGCCATTCGTTCTTTGGACCACGTGACCGGCCCACTGCCTCTTCAACGAGCTATTCCTTTTCGCTATGTCGTTAACTTTCGTTTTTACCACATGAATTCATTACGAATTGTATCTAGGAGAGAGACTCCGAGCATAGCACGTTCCATAGCACGCTGATTTACGGCTTTTTTAGGTAAAAAGTAGCCTGTTTTATTCAAGTTACAGTAAATAAGTATAGATAGAAACGATGCAAGGCGAACCGCTAGGCGTAGAGGTTAAAGTCAAAGGGTTCCCACTTTTTTGTGCGAGAACCATAGCGTTTTTCTTGTTTCTGGGCTTTCATATCTATATAATATGTATTTATTCGCAAAAGAAAAGAAGGCTTTGTATTATAAGATATCTAGTTTCCATAGTACGAGCTCTGCTTAGTTTAGGACTAGACGATGTTGCTATTCGCCCAGCAATATTATTAATATTATACACGTATTGATCATCAAAAACTACCAATTGTATTGTAAAAGACGACTCCAATCTCAGAAGAAACGGCAAAACAAACTCGGCAGGATTTATTTCTGTCATCTTTTGCAAAAAAAAATTATACTATAAACAAACAATTCTAAGTATAAAATTGTCACCTTATTTAAAAATCCGAAGCGAGCATTGTGTGTTGGTGTTATTAACCAAGACACAAGTGTAATGCGGTTCCATAACTTCGTATTTACTTGCTAACGAGCCGTCTCCCTCGGCAGGTACTCGTGCGTAGACATCGACGAGTGCTCGAACGACCCCACGCTTTGCGAGAACGGCCACTGCACCAATACGCCGGGTGGCTACGAGTGTGACTGCGACGTCGGCTTCACCAAGTCGCCCGACGGGCGTTCCTGTTTGGGTGAGCCTCAATCTTTATTACGTCCAAAGGTTAACTTGTACATTCAAATTCTTATATTACTTATTATGCAAACCGCAGAAGATATTATTGTACACCAGTGCACGCCCAAATACAGGTGCACACCCTATTCCATCACACTCTCATAGACCGATGGGACGGACACGACACGGCCAGAGAGTGATCAGGTGCAGGACCGATTGTCGACATGTCTATCCGACGCATGGATCATCATATTTTCAGACAATCCGGTGATCAGCCCCATTGTCCTAACCAACTAGAGAACAACTTATAAATGTATTTCATTTTTCTCTGAAACCACGGTCTTCGACTTCCAAACGCAAGCCCTTACCACTAGGCTACGAAGGCAGGCAAAATATCTTGTTTTAATTTGAAAGTATTACACTCGCTTATGGATTGTCAGGGACGCTAGCACCGGTTCGGAATAGAACGCCTTTGATCTGAGAAAACCTTGAGAAAGAAATTGAGCAGGCTTTTTGAGTCATCTTTTAAAATAATCAAACATGCTTATACAATTATATAATTCCTACAGGAAATTGTTATTCTTCCATGCTCAGAACGGTTCGTCTCGTTTGAGACAATAATTTAATATTAAAAGTTGGCATATTGTTTCGTAGACATGGACGAGTGCGCCACATTCGACAACGTGTGCGTTTTCGGGCGCTGCGTCAATACCTACGGAATGTTCAAGTGCATCTGCGACAAGGGATACCAGTCGGACAGCGTCGATGATCGTCAGTTCCAAGTTTTTTGTTTAATTACGGATATTATTTAAAATAAAGTTTGATTGCGAGCTTTATAAAGCACCATGAGATTATTCTGTCTCAATAGTATGCATTACAACTTTTCAAAATTATTTCAAATTGAGTATAGTGTTCAATATTGGCAAGATTTTTTCTTATGTTAGAGTAATGTAAATAATTAAATTTAGGCCTATGTCTCCCAAACCCTAATCTGTCCGTTGCAGTGATGCCGGGCTTCAACTGCACGGACGTGGATGAGTGCAAGTCCCCGCAGTCGTGCCAGTACGGCACGTGCGTGAATACGCAGGGCTCTACCTCTGCCGCTGCCCCCCCAACTACGAGCTGGTCTCCGATGGCACCGCCTGCTACGGTCAGTATCTATTACGGTTCGCCGTGTATCATGCTGTAGCAGAGATTTTATTTATTTATTTAATATTCGGGCGCAAAATATATACAGGCGGCTTAATGCCTTTGGTATTTCTACCAGTCAACCTTGGTGTGATGCAGAGATAAAGTTGGGTAGGTGCATTAACGTGTTGAAAGTAGAAAAAAAATGTCAAGTAATATAAACATGTGCTCATACCTAAAACATAGATAATATAAAATCCATAATATGTATTAAACATACTGAATACATGCGTAAATGAACATAATATATATATATGTATATATCCATAAATATAAATAAATAAAATGTACAATAATAATATTATTATTCTGACGACATTTTTTTAGCAAGTGCTCTTTCACCTTTCTTTTAAAAGTTATGATACTTTTGGCCATCTTGATTTCGAGAGGTAATGCATTCCACAAGAGGACAGATTAAACGAAGAAAGAAGAAGGTGTGAGGTCGTAAGTAGAACGGTAAAAAGGGCATTGGAGCAGACGTGTATTGTCGAACGAAGATTCTTGTTGCTGACATCACATTAATATCGAGAATGAGAAGATATATAAGATGGTGTATTGGAAAAATTGAGAGACGATGGAATTAAGAGTGGTTAGGGTTCGTAAGGAGTCTTAAAGATACGAAATGGTTTTGTACAATACATCGGGTAAATGAAATAGTTTAATACTCCGTTGAAACTTTTATTGACAACATTAATATTTTTTAGATTCGAGAAAAGCCCGTTGCTACGCCAAGGTGGACCTGAGGTCAGGCACGGAACACTGTAGGGATAGCGACGAATTGTCTGAGGATGGAACTATGGCCGCCTGTTGTTGCTCAGTCGGTGAGGATTTTCCCAATACATAAAATATTAACCTAAGCATATAAAGAAATTTTGATAAATGAAGTAATACTTTTTAAGCACAGTAAAGTAATTTTTTGTACATTTCATCTTTCGGGGTTATGGTTAGCAATTGAAGTCATATAGTCTACATTTCGCAGCACATAGGGTAATGTATTTAATTACAGTTTTTGGGTTAATAGAGAATTTGAAATGAGATATTTCGTATTTCGATAAAAGATTTCAAATTTCTGTCTTTTTAAGGTGCTGCTTGGGGCAATTACTGTGATCTATGTCCGGAACCGGGTTCGGAGGCGTATAGACAACTGTGCCCCGGTGGCCCTGGTTACCAGCCGGTGCTAGAGCCGGTAAGTTTTTTTACTTTGTACGATTTTTTTTAAGAGCTTAAGCGAGGCAAGTTTTAAGGATTGTGACACGGAATATTAATTAAAATAAAGGCACCTATGTATTTTAAGCTGATATTCTTTCATGGGGGTTGAGGGAGGTTATTGAAGGTCCTTTTGCTGTTGAAGACGTAGAAGCATGCAAGTGTGAAGCGTAGGAAACGTAGAAGATTATTTATTGCATAAAATTTTATAATTATATACATATATAAACTGCCTCCATAGCCTAGTGGTAAGGGCGTGTGATTTAGAAACGGGAGGTCGTGTGTTCGAATCCTGCGGGGATTTTCATTGTTGTTTCCTAGTTGCTTAGGGCAATTTGGGCCCATCACCCAATTGTCTGAAAAGTAATATGATCTATGCTTCGGATTTGTATGTAAAAGTTGGTGGGATACGGTCTAAAAACTCCCTAGTGGACAGGGAGTGCATTTGGGGAGGCCAATGTACAACAGTGGGCTACAGGCTAATGATGATAATGAACTGTATACAAATTCTGAGCTGTACCTACTATTAGTGAGTTTTATACAACTTAAGTGGCGAGTTATTGCCGCACAGCGGAATGGCAGACTGTCGCGGATGTAACGCAAGCGAGTTAATTGCGAAGACGACGGATGTTTGTCGCATTGTGTATGTATAACTGCCGCTAAATATTAATTAAACGGTAGGTACTATTTTTAGAAGAGACCCAGTGGGAAGTACGCGATGCCTATTTCTTACTCATAAAAAGTGAGTCCAAAAGTACTTTTAGTTTTAAGGACAGTAAAGTTAGCGCAAATAACAAGTATGGCGTTGCACTAGCTTCGGTGCTGCACTGAATGGAATGAAAAATGGCTTCCAGCCGTCGTACGTGGTGACACTGGCAGACATCGACGAGTGCGCGCAGCACCCGGCACTGTGCGAGCACGGAACATGCACCAACACGTTCGGATCGTTCGTGTGCGCATGTGGCGCAGGCTGGCGGCTGGCTGACGGCGCCGCGCGCTGCCTTGACGTGGACGAGTGCGCCGCGCCCGACGCCTGCGGGCCCGGCGTTTGCCGCAACCTACCCGGCTCTTACGTCTGCCTCTGCCCCGAAGGATACGTTGCCATGCCCAATGGGAGTGAGTACACTGCTATATACAGTAAACATTTAGTAACATGCATTTGAGTGCAACGTTTTAAAATCTTCTTGAACAGAGGAATGTGTGGATGTACGCCAACGGCAGTGCTATATGGATTGGGATCCGGAGACGGGGCATTGCAGCGCGGCGGTGGGCGTGCCTCAGACCAAGTACCTGTGCTGCTGCTCCGTGGGCAGGGCGTGGGGCGCGCCCTGCGAGGCCTGCCCCGACAAGGGCTCTCAGGTAATCCTCTTCAATGGTATAAAAGACAGAGGTTTATCCAACATATTAAAAAAATGTGTGCGTGTACTAGCGTACACTCGTAACAAGTGAAACTTCTTTTTGAAAATTGGTTAAATAAAGTTAGATTAGATAAAGTTTAATAAAAGACTTTTATTATCATAGACATAAATATTAATTCTACAATTATTTCATTTAGATTATTACTACAAAGATTATAATTGAATTTCATTAATTGTAATAGAATTATTACTATCATTGATGTCGTAACAATAACGAATACATCATGGAATGGTACACTTCGAATCACGCGTGGTAGGGATAAGAAAAGATGGCGCGTAACGGAAAAATGTGACGCGTAACGAAAAATGTTACACTATTTGTATTTTTTAACAATGCTTACATTTCGTAGAAATCATTTTTACGTTTACTGTAATTTGTAACGCATGAAGTTAATGGATTAATTATGAAAAATTAAGTATTTCGCTATTATAATTTCCGTATTCCTAATTTTAAAAACTCTGCCATCTAGTTACAAAATGTAACAACAATATGAACCATACGCTTAAGTATTTAAAACGGTTACTACAAAATTTACATAGATGGGGTTAAATTTTAAATTTATACAAAAAAAGATAGCGCGTATCGGAAAAAAAAAGATGGCGCGTAACGAAAAAATGTTACACCAAATTTTTTTCCAATTCCGATAAAGAAGTTTCACTTCAAAAATAGTAATATTTATTACTTCGCCACAATTTAAACATGTCTTATACGGGCCTATAAAACAGACGTAAAATCTTTTCGCATTCACTTTTAGTGAAAACTCCACGGACTCTTGTGTTAAGCTCAGATTACTAGAAACTACTAAAAACTAAGTAGTTTTATTCACTGACTGCTGTAATACTTTTATTTTTCATTTACTTAAATTTATTTTTTTGATGGTGCACTGCCAAGCAGATACCCAGATTTTTATTGAGTTCCGCAAGTTGTAGACGAATAGTTTCGCCCACAACTCACACCCATGCACTGCGTGATTTCAGGAGCACATGGCATTGTGTGGTGAGAAACCAGGCGAGTACATAAACCCGATGACCAATGAGACGAAACCAATCAACGAGTGTGACATAATGCCACAATTATGCAAACCTGGTTCGTGCCACGACACACCCACTGGCTTCCAGTGCGGCTGCGACCACGGGTAAATGAATTGTACTATTTACTATTTAAATGTTAGCAATATGAACAAAAAACATTCACGTTTAAAAAATAGGTTTTCAGCCACTGAATAGAACAGGCATTTATCAATGGAATTCATACAGAAGTATGCATATATCTTATCAATATACAACGTAATTTTTCGTATAGTACAAAATCAGTAACATATTCCAACAAACTGATTTTCAAACTAGGTTAACTTCTGTCGCAAAACTCCGTTAAATTCCAAACGAAATTGTTACTACTATAACAAGAAATTAATTGCATCATTAGTGTAAAAAATAATAGCGCGAGCTCGCATTTCGCCTTGTTAGTATTAGCTTTGTACTAAATGAAAAATCACGTTGTATATGGTTAAAATCGAAGTCAATTTTACATTTGTGTACAAACACAATGTACATATTTTTTCAATGATTAAGCGATTTTATATATTAATGACATTAGGACAATTTGGGCCTGTACAAGTAATAAAATATTTGTTCGAGTGTCGTGCTGTTCATGTGAACTGATCGCAGGTACGAGCACGACAACGCGTCGCACCTGTGCCGCGATATAGACGAGTGCGCGCTGCAGCGGTCACCGTGCCGGGGGCTCGCGCAGTGCGTGAACCTGCCCGGCGCCTTCGAGTGCAAGTGCCCCGCCGGCTACCGGCTCACCGCCTCGCTGGACGAGTGTGAGGACGTGGACGAGTGCGCCGACCAAAGGCTCTGCGAGCACGGCGACTGCCGCAACACCATTGGCTCCTACAGGTCGCTACCCATGCTTATATATCTCTTGCAACTTCGTGTCTAACCTGATATTATCTATATCACTGCTCATACAGAGCATTTGGCAACCATCCTTAAGTACGGTAGGAACGAACAACCTGTAATTTCACAGACGAGGTAGAATTTTAAGTGAATCGTAAGACGTGATAAAACGATAAGCGATATAAGGATTTATTTAACTAGCTTCATAATCTACGACTGACCCGTCCTAACGCTTTTCTACGTCAATTTCAGGTTCGAAACCGTTTCCGTTCAGCCTACTTGTCGTTTTCAGTTTAACGGCAAATTAAGCAAGTATTACCTTAATATATGGGACTACATGGTGGGGTCTTCCCAGCGAGCAAAATAAACAGTTAGAACAATTTAGTAAGACCCATAAATATGGTAAATAGTGAAGTAATCGGTGGCAGGTGCGAGTGCGCGGCGGGCTACACGCTGCGCGAGGGCGCGTGCCGCGACGTGGACGAGTGCGCGCGGCCGCGGCCGCTGTGCCGCAACGGCACCTGCGAGAACCGGCCCGGCTCCTACCTGTGCCACTGCGACGCCGGCTTCAAGCCTGGCGCCAACAACGACTGCATCGGTCAGTACAATACTCCACTCTTAGGAAACCGGTCATTGTGGATGTATTTGCATAACGTCTTTTTCTTAAGCTGTACGAATGGAACTTTAAACAACTGTCGTTTACGAGGATTAGAAGTTAAGATTAAGTACTTACGACCGCAATGAAATATGATTAATGTGTTTTTTTTTTCTTAGTTTTGAACTGACTGCGATGTGTAAAATTTTCATGTAAAATTAACAAAACGAATTAACAATTTGACGTTGAGTACATTTTGTTTGAATGCGTTCAATCCTTTTTGTCTAAAATTATTTTACCTTGTCCCTAATTTTTTGGTTAGAGCAACAAAGTGAGACGGACGTTCACCGACCGACGTGATAGTAAGTGACACACCCTGCCCACAAAATAAAATCACTCACCGCATTCAAGGTGCCGATCTAACATACAATGAGTTTTTACGTCTCACTTACCCAGTCACTAAGCTGCATACCGTGCGCTTCTAACCGGGTGACAGAATTAGGACCGTTATGGTAACCCCATTTATGTAACATTGTGTTGAGTATATTATTATAAAATTAAATTCAACTGTGTTTGCTATCGAATTCGGTAATGATAGTGATTACCGCCTCCGTGGTCTAGCGGTATTGGCTCTTGCTTTATAAACCGGAGATCGTGCGTCCGAATCCCGCGGGAAAACTACTTAGTATTATCGTTGTTTTCTGGTTAGAGAGTGAGTTGGTTGGAGTTCAGAAAATTGGGTGATTGGCCCAAATTGTACTAATCTGGGCCATCACCCAATTTTCTGAAAAATAAGACGATCCATGCGTCGGATGGGTATGTAAATGTTGGTCCAACCACAAACCTACATTGAACCACCGTGGTGGGATACGGTCAAAAAATACCCTAAAAGAGATGGCGTGCATAAGAGGGCACCTATGTCTAGTAGTGGACTAACACAGGCTGATGATATAGTTGACGTCATTATTTCTAAATGTGCAGAAATATACTTCTTTTTATTGAGTTAATATTTACTTCGATTTGTAGATATAAACGAGTGCCGTGAAGGTGGTATGGTGTGTCGCAACGGGCGGTGTCGCAACACGGTGGGCTCGTTCCGCTGCGAGTGCGCCCCCGGCTACACGCTTACGGCCGACGGCAGGAACTGCCGCGACGTGGACGAATGCACGGAACTGCCCACGCCCTGTGGAAGGGACGGATCGCCTTCCTGCACCAATACCAACGGAGGGTATGTCACGAATATATTGAGCCCCGCTACCCTGGGATCTCCTTGAAAGAAACACAAGTAGCCAGAATATTTTTTTACACGTAACAAATCATTACTCTGGAGTCGGTCTATTTAAATAGGCTGTAAATATTGAGTAGTTTTAGGCACACGCTAAGAACTTACTTTATAGTTAGTGTTCAGTCTCTGCTAGGTGTAAACTCTAGAACCGTAGGGATATTTCATCATACCAAGTGCAAGTAATAGCAGCTAATCATTGATGTACGTCATAAGAAACAAAGCGGAATAAATAAATTACGATTTGTTTAAATTATATTTTGAATTGAGACTTTCTTTACGTAATTATAGATGGAAAAATTTTCTTCAATCAAAAATAAAAATAATTACTACTGTAATCTTATCCTACAATTATATTAAATTATCTAGATACGAGTGTTCTTGTGGTATCGGCTGGCGGTTGGCAGGGAGGCGGTGCGTAGACAGAGACGAGTGCAGGGAACTGCCGTATGTTTGTGCTGGTGGCGATTGTCACAACTTTAATGGAGGGTAAGTTATAACATGTTTTGTTACTTCAAAAATTATGCATATTATTTTCTAATTCTATAGGTTATGATTAAACTTTTACTAGGTTGACATACCTGGGCTTAACATGCTCCCTGATATTGTCATTTTGGGGCCATAGGGGCCAGGTAAACTATCCCTTTAGAGTACTAAGACTCTGCCTCGAATTTGTTGTTAAGCTCTACTGTTGGCTTCGATTTGGACACAAAAGATAAAGAGCAATATGGAGGTGCATAGGACAAGATAGCAGTTTGAAAAATACAGATGCTACCTTTTTTGTGTATAGGATTTTGGACGAACCTTCAGCCGGGCGGCCAAGACTTTAGGCGATCTATGTTTCATTTAATATAATATTATTTCTGAATGAATGAAGTCTCAAATTTATCAAAGCTGGCTTTATAGACACTAGATAACTGATAAAACATAGGCTTATTTTTCTTTTGTAACTAAATCCGTTTAATATACATAGATGCAAACACCGTGAAAATCGAACCGTTTGGCGTAACAGTCAGGGTCACTAATCAACCAATCAATAATTATAATATGTACAGCGTGAATAAAAATTGTCTGTCCTAGTGGTTAAGAATATGTTGACCGGTTGTTTCGGTTTTTTAAAGTAATTCATAGTTTTTTATTATTATTTTTATAGGTGGTCCTTAGGGGCTTCTCTCTACGGTGCTATTCGCGAAGCTAGAACAGTACGTCATTAGACAAGCATTCGAGCAATCATGTCTCACGGTAGCGCGTAGGTGATACCTCAGGTATTGCTGATGTCAATAACGATGGCGTCGGTGACCACTTTCCATCAGGTGGCCCGACTGCTCGTATGCCTTCGCATGGAAAGGAAAAAATAATGATACAGCTAAATCTGAATTAATATTTCCAGGTACCGCTGCGATTGTCCTTCCGGTTGGAGGTTCGACAAAGCGGCGGCAATTTGCGTGGACGAGCGCAAGGAGCTTTGCTACGAGCAGTGGGACGGGGGAGGTGCCACAAAGCGCGTCCCCTGCAGCTCAGCAGGCCGGACTGTTGTTGCTCAGAAGGTCCTTAACATTATTTTTCCTAAGCCTTTACCATGCATTTGTATCTATCGAAATATAATTTAGTTATAAAAGGTGTAATTAATGAAATATTACATATAGTATTTAAACATAATATATATGTATTATTTTTAAATAGTATATGTAATATTTCATTATATTCAGATATAATTGTTGTATTTAAAAAGAAAAACATGTGGAGGACGTTTTGATGGTAATTGAGAAGCATAGCCTCCGCCCAGTGGCATATGCTTGTGCAATCTGTTGAAGGTAGTAACTTTTTGTTGCTGTTCTATTGTTCAATAATCTTATATAACTGCCTCCGTAGCCTAGTGGTAAGGGCGTGTCCTTTAGAAACAGAAGATCGTGGGTTCGAATCCTGCGGGGACTCAACAAATTTGCTTTGTTGTTTCCTAGCTGGTTAGCGCAATTTGGGCCGATCACCCAATTGTTTGAAAAGTAAGATAATCCATGAGCCGGATGGGCATGAGAAAGTCGATCCAGCGCCTACTCTTCCGGTCGTGTCGTTATCCGTCCCAACGGATTTGAGAGTATAAAGGAAACAGGAAGTGCGTTTCTGTTTGCACGTACCTTGTGCACTATAATATCTTCTGCGTAGTTGGCTATCTCAATATATCGGCCGTAGTCGAAATTGACTGAGAACATTATTATAATCTTATATGGCTCAATTGACGATCGATGACCGAAGGCGAATTTGAAATATCTGTAGAGAAGTATAACCTTCGCTTATTGATTGTCAAACACACTACCACCGGTTCGGAAAAGGAGCCTCTAGACCTGAGAAGAACCGGCGAAGAAACTACGGGCATTTTTATGTCATCTTTTAAAATAACAAATAATTTGATAATTACTATCATATACATAGTAGTTTAAATTTTGAAAAGACTCTGAGTGAGATTCCATTAACAGGTCTGTGTTATCATTTAAAATTAATTATATCGTCAATAACTTTAAACATAAACGTTTGACACCTTTTTAAATTTATCAATAGTTAAATTCTGGACGTTTACTGGGATTTTGTTATCCCTTAAAAGATTTACATATCCTTCGAGTCTAGTTGCTGGAAGAATTAAATTATGTTCGATTCTAGTGTTTGTGGTATGTGCATCACAATGCCTGGGAAAATCATTTCTATTTTTCTGCACATAAATTAGATTTTCAAATTAGTATTGATAATTAACGGTTAGTAATTGGATCTCTGTAAACAATTTTCTAAGATGATTTTGGTGATTATTTAGGGGTCCAGGTTATAGACCGCTCGAACTGCTTGTTTATAGCGGACAAAGATCGTATTAGTATCCGTCGTACTTCCCCACAGAGGAATGTTATAAGGCAATTAACGATTACAATTTGCCGGTCCATTAATATGGGGGCCCAAGTGCAATCTCACATCTATTGTTATTTCCAGGAACACGTTAGTTTCAACAACATCTAACTCTTCCCCATCCATAACCATTTTACATTTACCTACTCTGCCTTACGTTTGGAGTCAAAAGTTCAACGCGTTTGGTCTTCTTCTAGTTTAGTAGCAAATTATTAACACTAAACGAGTGCTTCACTCTACGGATTGGACGCTTTTTATATGATCAATTAGATACACTTTTTAAATACCGAAGTTATTGTTAGCTGGGATGCCTGCTTAAACGGAGATTTAGTTTTTTATTGGCAAAAGTTTATAAACAAACCAGTTCTTAAGAGTTAAACTAAACTGTAATTTTTCGTTAAATCTGGAAACCAGGACAGGAGTAGAGACAATGTGTAGGCTAAGTATAAATATATTCTAAGTATTTAGCAACTCATTAAATATTTATAGACACTATACTTTTTTATTTGTGGTCTGCTCAGTTTCTCCCTCTTTTAGGTGCTGCTTGGGGCAGATATTGCGAGCGTTGTCCTTCGCCTGATTCCGCTGAGTTTTTAAGGATCTGCCAAGGAGGAATGGGTCGGCCAAATTTGACACAGGTTTGTGCGCCTTCGTATTTATTTGGTTGCTATTATATACAATATAATTATTGACATTGATTTCTTGATTAAAAAATTAAATAGAATTTAAATATAATTGTAATATGCTTCTACATAATATCATCATATATAGCCTTTAGAAGTCCGCTTCTGGCCATAGGCCTTTTTTGATGAACGCCAAGACGGGATCTTGTAGGCGTTTATATATAAAAAAAATATAAAAAGATGCTCAAAATTGCTACGATGAGCAGGTGAAGGGCAATTCACTAATTGCAGTACAAGTGCAGTATTTTACTCGCAGTATCTTACTTCCACTGTAAGGCAGATCCACCGTCAAGTAGGTGTCAATTACATACTTTGGCTGCTTGAGGTTTTTACTCTAAAGCATTGACCTATATTGAACTGTAACTGGATCATGACATAAATAGTTTTTATAATATTTATTTTGACCAACTCTATACGAACACAACACGGCAGATTAAATTGTGTAAGCGTGGTATCGTGTTTATTGGACTCTTTCTTATCACCAAATGCGGATACTTGGCTCGGTCGTCTCCAGCATCCGTAGATCTCGTCAAAGATAGACTATTGAAATTGCAACTTCCAGGACTTGGACGAGTGCAAAGTGCGGCCCGACGTGTGCAAGGGTGGCCGCTGCGTGAACACGGACGGCTCCTTCCGCTGCGAGTGCCCCCCCGGCTACGTGTTGGACGCTACGGGGCTGGCGTGCGCGGACGCTGACGAGTGCGCGCTCGACCCTCGGCTCTGCGGCAACGGCACCTGTTCTAACACGGCGGGCGGCTACGAGTGCCGCTGCAACTACGGCTTCACACAGGGCCCGGACCAGGTAAGGGCGTGCAGTCTGCATGCGCTTTCAATGCAGTCAGTATTCTAAAGCGCGACGAACTTTACTCATACTAAGTTAAAAATTACTGGTTGATTGAATCATTCCAATTGTGGCATGTAGTTAGTTCAGAGTCTTCTTCTCCTTATGCTAATGTTTTTCAGTCATTAAGCTGGTTTCTGTACATTTTAAACTTGGAGATAACATGGTCATATACTATATCTATCGGGCGGGAAGGGGCAGCAAGTAGGCACCTCTCTAAGTGGTCCTCAGTAGCAAAGAGACCTTTAGTATAATGTTTGATTTATATGACATGGAGTTAGACTGTTCTTAGATTAGACTTTTTGTATATATGCAAGTAAATGGATGTTGCAGACGTGCGTGGACATAGACGAGTGTGCGGAGGGACGCGCCTCGTGCTCGTTCCGCTGCCACAACACGGCTGGCTCGTTCCGCTGCACGTGCCCGTACGGGTACCGGTTGGCGGCCGACGGCACGCACTGCCGCGACGTGGACGAGTGCGCGGCCTCGCCCTCGCCCTGCCCCCACGCCTGCGAGAACGTCGTCGGCTCCTATATCTGCAAGTGTCCGGACGGTGAGCTAACTTTCGTTGCAACGTCTAGCGGAACAAACTATAAAGAGTATAGTTCGTTTCGCCAGACGTTTATTCATCATTCAGATTTTAAGGGTGGTACCTCTTCTCGTTAGAAGGGATCATCTAGGGGTGGTATCATCACGGTGTCTATTCCAGCCGCAAGTTAGTAGTGACCATACATTTGAGTTCTGCGAGAGCGCCGTAGCCAGTGCAATTACTGGACTTATAAACATCCTCGACATGCCTTGGGGCGGTGAGAGGATTTGTGGCGTCGCACGCCGCGATTCATCATGCAATCTCATCATCACTGTTAGTCCATCAGGTAACATAGTGCTCTAATCTTATCGCATTAGGACAATCAACACCTGGTCAAGCTTTGGTGGCTTGATTTGTACAGATCACGCAGGAATTATTTCGATCAATGGTGACGTTAAAGTTGTTTTACTAATCTCAATGAATGTGTTACAGGCCCATCTGACGGCACACGACGCCGGTAAGCGACGCCAGGACCATAACGAGTGCGCGGAGAGCATCGACAGATGTAGCCCGGAGTGCATTACTACATCGGAAGGCAGTTTCTCTGCGATCTGCACAGCCGGCTACTGGCCATGCGAAGATCGAGAATTAGTCTGTCGTATCGTGTGTGTTTTATCTTTTTCATTGGCAACGAGCCGTACGTGCGACATAACTTATCTTTAACGAAATGAGGATTATTAAATATTCTTTTATATGAGCTACGACACAGACTTATGTTGCTACTTCATGATAGTCATCAATACTATCTTAAGGAATTAAATAATTCTTTACTAAAAGATTAAATACCTTAAAAATACTTATAATGTCTTACATAACTTAGTCAAGATAACTTTATTTAAATGATAAAGTTACATTAGTGCATTTCTGTTGTTAAATGTGGCTAAATAGTTACTAACAAATCCATTTACAATGCCTTACATACTAGAATTACTTCATTCTGGCATAGACACTTTAATTTTTTTGTATTTGACTAAATATAACTATTTCTAGATAAACTTGCATGTAGACTGTATTTTTTAGTTATATTTCTGTTATTGTTAATTCTGTACATATTTTTGTCATAGAGGTAATGACAGTTACTTAGTATGGTGTTAATGTGTCTAATTAAATAAATAAATGGAATTTTCAGACCGAAGGACGGGAATGTGCCACCGATCTCTAGTGTCAGGCCGGTGCACGCCGGAACCTTGGCCAAGATATATGTCCTCCACGCCAGCGTTACCATCCCAAGTCACTAAGTGAGTTATTATTGGTTTTTACGACAATGCAGTTTTATGAACATAGCTTAGTATATATAAAGATAATATAATACAGATAATGAATTCACACATTTCCGTGGTAGCTCTCCTTCTAAATTTAGGTTTTCTGACCGAAAATTTATGTTTTTTGCAACATTTCACTAAATATTCACTATAGAGAAAAAGTTTCAAACAATAAGCTGCTTAGCTAAAGTTACCACAAAAAACTATTCTTGTTTTTCCATAAGTGAGAGGAAATCGCGATTGAAAGTCGTATTGAAAATATCATTTTCGTTCTTTGTAGTTTCTGAATTTTTATAAAAGGTCGATTTAATCTTTAAAGTTTTATATTTCTAGGTTCTTAAGTTAATACCAAACCTTATCAGACGAATTAACTTTTAACCATCCCTTTGCCCTTACTCCGCAGAAAAAACTAGATTTTTTTTACTGATTTTTGCGTATTTTATTTAATTTCACCTTCGTGTAAGACTTCTCTTAAACAGCCTTGAACATTTAGGATCACTTAGTCTTCATACACAAACTCCCCCGTAACCTTATGGTAAGGGCGTGTGCTTTAGAAACCGGAGGTTGTGGGTTCGAATCCTGCGGGGACTCAACAAATTTTCATTGTTTCAACAAATGTTCCTAGTTGGTTAGGGCAATTAAAGATGATCCATGCGTCGGATGGGCATGTAAAAAGTCGGTCCACCCACTAACCCGCATGGGATCAGCGTGGTGGGATACGGTCCAGAAACCTCCTAATGGAGAAGACGTGCAGTAAGAAAGGCCTATGTCCAGCAGTGGACTAACATAGGTTGATGATGAAGTCTTCATCCTCAAACATTAACTAAAATAGACGTTGATATCTATTACCCATAAATCATCATCATCATCATCATATCAGAATTACTAGAATACTTTTTTATGGTAAATTTTGAAAGTTGTCGTTTTGTCCAGAACTTTTTTCTGTATCACAAATATTTTTTGAGATAATGCAAAACAACCTTTTTTACTGCCGAAAATCACATGTCATTAATACAATAAGGATTAAGATATTTAAACGTTAAAAATAGGTTGTATGTACAACTATTTTATGAAAAAAATTAACAAATTAATATAGGGCAATATAAGCAGGTAACAACGTGCTCTCCGTACGAAATTGCGTCGCGTTTTTTGCCAACGCGTTTTGAATCCTTTATAACTTATAAGGTATTCATTTCATCAAAATATCGTCTATGACACGTTTTCTGTACATAGAATGAAGATTTTTTTAATGCAATAACTTTTACGTGAACTTAAACTATTTTAAATAAGATTACTGATTGCAATTTTTAAAAATGTTTACATTAAAATGCTTATTGTGCGGTATTTTTAAAACATACATATATGCTATTGCGGACTTACAAGTAGTACAATTATGTGAAACATACTTTATGTCTATCTTTTACGGTACTGACAGCGTTTGTAATTTAATAGCGGACTTGATATCAAATTAATAAAATAAAACAAACGCTCAACTAATAGGAGTAATGCGAATGTTTGATGCTCGTTTGTAGGGCCCAATGTTGCTGTACGCTGGGGGTTGCCTGGGGCCCGGAGTGCGAGCTGTGCCCCTTGCCGGGCAGCGCGGAGCGGCTAGAGCTTTGCACGCAGACCAACCTGGTCACCAATGGTGGCGGATCTCCTGGCGCCGGAGACAGCAGCATCGCGGGAGTACTACTAGGCGACGTGGACGAGTGCGCCGCCATGCCCGGCCTCTGCGCGCCCGGCCGTTGCGTCAACACCATCGGCAGGTGAGATAACTATTTCCCTTTGAATTTTAATGTCTCCTATCCATTTACCTAATATTGGGCCAGTTTCTAAGCTCTTTGCGCGTAAAAACTGTTATTCAGGTAAATATAAATGAATTCTTAACAGTTAGAACAGTAACAACAGTTTTATGCGTCTGGCATCTGACATCTGACCTCCACGATCTAGAGGGAAAACTGTGTTTAATGGATGGATTTGTTGTAAGTAAATTTCAAGGCACTGTTACTCTATAATGACTGAAATAAATGGTCTTAGCAACCGAAGCCGACTCTTTAGATGCCTTAAGATGCCCATGCGATGTGATCAGCCTTTTTTGTCGTTGGGAAATTCCAACTTACGGACTCCCTGGCACCAGAGTGAGAGGGCAGCAGGGATATGTGGTGGGCCTCTTCTCTCGCATGCTCTACCCACGCTGGGTAGAGCATGAGAGAAGAGACTCCTTCAACGCATGCTGGGCTGTCTTCTATCCATATAAGTCACAGTGGTGGCACTCCTCAGTGGGCTCCCTATCGGCCTTGCGGCACAAGTATCGCCCGGAACGGTCGTTTCTCAAGAGCTGTTTTTACTCTCATCAGTTTCCGTTGTGTTTGCGGCCGCGGCTACAAGCCGGCGGGCGAGATCTGCGCGGACATCGACGAGTGTAGTGTGCGACCTCCACCCTGCGAGCAGCTGTGTCGAAACAACGAGGGCTCTTACGAATGTCTGTGTCGAGTTGGGTACGAGCTAGACCCGGACGGTGCCAATTGCCAGGATGTGGACGAATGCGAGAAAGGAACCCATACTTGTCAGCAGACTTGCACTAACACTGAAGGGTCTTTCGAGTGCTCCTGTCAAGACGGTTATGAGAAACGAGGAGACGCTTGTGTGGGTAAGTCTATCATTAACCGCCATCATACATTAAATACCATTTATGCTACTAGCTAAATGGCCACTGAAACTTAATCTTTGATTTATTTTGCTTTCATTACAATGTAACGATAGTTTATTCATGGTGCTATATTAGGCTGCCGACGGCCGAGCAATTGAAACATGAACCATTAAATGCACAGACATTAACGAGTGCCACGAGGAGGGCGTGTGCCCGCCACCCGGCAAGTGCGTGAACCTGCTGGGTTCGTTCCGTTGCGTGTGTCCGCGCGGCTTCCGCCTTGACCTCGAGGGCACGCGCTGCCTCGACCGCGACGAGTGCGCCGACGGCCGCTGCCAGCCCGCCTGCCGCAACTACGCCGGAGGCTACCGCTGCGACTGTCCGCCCGGTGAGCACCACTTTTTAATCGTACTGCACGAACTAAGACACTAGACAAACCCTATGTCGCACAATAACAGCGCCATGAACGTTCGTAATTTGTCAACCTTAAATATATAAATGTTTGCATAACATAATTTGTATGGCGAATTGCAGGCTCTGTGCGCAGCGCAAGCGGCGCGTGCGTGCCGACGGATGCGTGCGCGGCGTCCCCGTGCGGCGCGTCGCCCTGCTTCCCGGTGGGCGGCGCTTTCCGCTGTGGCTGCCCCGCAGGCTACGGCTGGGACGCAGGACACGGGGTCTGCCTGCAGGTGAGTTATGCGGCAAGATGATGTTGGCCTCTCCGAAGATGTTTTCTTAATGACATATAATGGACGTTTCAGTTGGCGGGCGGATGTGCCTCGGCCAGCTGCCTGTTCGGTTGCACCGCCTTTGGAGAGTCGTACCAGTGTGGCTGCCCCGCCGGCTACCAGCTGGTGGGTGCCGGCCATTGCCTCACGGCGCTGGACGGCGCGCTGCCGCCTGACGACATCGGCGACGCCCCCGTCTTCCCCGTCCGAGACCAGTACAAGATCGGAGGCAAGAACGAGCTCATATCCACCGAGGGATGCTTCAGTTGCAAGGTTTCAAAAGTTTTAAACGGCAACGCATATCTAATATAAAACAATATTTTTTTCTATTTGGAAGCCTAAAAAGCAAATCACTAGTCAAGCATTTTTCACGCACAAACACAAACAATTCCAAACCAAGATAAAGAAAATTAGTCCAGTCCTTCTCGAATTTAACCGAATTAACAAACTTTACAACATTTACGCGAATTTTAGGAAATTAATCTTTATGAATCTAGCTTTAACAATAAGTAAAGTTAAATGAAATTTTAAGACATCCTAAATTCAATAAAAGCATAGACATTTTCTCAATTAAAAAATATATGCCACTCATCATTTCAACATCTATTTCATATGTTTAACACTCAGCTGTGTGAATTGAAAGTTGTTTTAAAATTTTGCCAACTATTCCAGAGGTTAGCCAACACAAACAGACAGGCGGAAAAACAAAAAAAAAAATCAATATGTTGTTTTCTTATATTAGGTACATGTTATATATCATAATTTACTGATTTAAAAACAAAAAATCAAATTTATTTATTAGTATACATGATAATGTTTAATTTCAGATGAACGGCCGCCATAGAAGGGCACCGGAGGAGGGCATCGTGTACGCCAACGGGACCATTCACGTCAGAAGGCGCAGAAGGCGCAGCAGGCGTAAGTTTGTGTTGAAATATCTCCTGGATTGAGCGGTCTCAGAAAAAAGGGCTAATTCCATGTGTAGAACATGTTAATATACTGTAACGTCTGGAAAAGTTGGTCTTAAGAACCTGGAACGGCTTTTTACGTGCTCACCCGAAACATGGCTCGTCCTACTTTTAAGAAATTGTGTGGTTGGCCCATAATTAGGACAACCTGGCGAACTTTAAAACAACGGCAACGCTTACTAATTTGCCAAGTATAAATTTTAAGTTTTTAAACCATTTAGAGTTTAGCTCAATTACATATCATGTCTAGATGACAAAAGAAGTAAAAAAAAACTGGAGCTTTTCCTGCTTCGTTTATCCAAGTTTGTTGTCTCCCTGAATGTTTCGTTTCTCCTCATTGTGGAGATCTGCTTGCTCTTATAGCAATTCGATTTAATTTGTGATTTGTGTTTGAATAATGTTGCCAGGCCGCCGGTCTCTGCTGGAGCCGGAGGCGGAGCTGGTTGTGGTGAAGGCGACGCCCTCACAGACGTGGGGCCGAGCGCCCATCCTGCGGCTGGTGCAGGCCGAGGACGGCGCCAGGGTGCACTACAAGCTCACCTTCGGGGACGAGGGCAAGGACTTCGTGCTGTCCAAGCGGGACGGCACGTGGGCGCTGCGGCTCAGGAAGCACCTCAAGAAGAACGCTGTACTGGACAGACAACTAGAACTGGAAGCTAGATCCGTCCCCGTACCGCAAATAGGCAGGAGCCGCAGACAGGCCGACGCAGAAATACCGTCTCCCCTGAAACTCTACGTGTCGATTCAGATCGCCCCGAAACGCTGATCGATACCGTTCTCTACAATGTATATTATTTTACCACATTCTTTATAATAGATTCAAATACACTGCCATATTTATTGTTCACTGCGTCTCTAAACTGTTGTGGCGCATCTTTATTTTCTGATTTTTTTTAATGAGTAGACTTATTCAAACGTTATGATTATTGCACTGTCACTATTGCACTTTTGCAAAAAGTCATAGAATATATAATTGTCTTTTTTTTATAACAAGTGGACAAAAACTAAAAAATAACATTTATAATAATCGATAATAGTTTTTTTAAGCGTGGTGCAATCTTGTGGGCGGGCAGTATTAACTTGTGTAAGAGGATTGAATGATTGAGTAAAAACGAATGGACAATGGATTGGATATAGTCTAATAGTTTCCACATACGTCAACAAGTCGCCGATTTCTAGTAGTTAGAATTTTGTTGTTATAATTTAAGTGAACTACAAATAGCATTTTATACTTACTATGCCGCATTATTTAATGACCATATATATGCAAAGCAATATATACAAATGAACTTGGAAGGAGATCATTACCAGTGGTTTGAACTTAATCTACAATTCATAGGTAATAAAGAAATTATTTATTTTCATTTCTAAAAATGCAACGAGGCTATAACATGAACATTAATTGCATGCTTAGCATTTTTTATAATTTGTATACGAATCGATGCAAAGGTTTTTATTTTGTAAATATGTTTATACAGATTAATATAACTGCGGTTTTTATAGTTAATGACGTTTAACATAACTTTAAGCACAGATAAATGATACAGATAATAAATTTCTAATATAAAACTCATTTTTTTTAATTATTCAGTATTGATTCTGCAATGGAGCAGTATAATTTTTACAATGGTAGGTCCTCCTTACAAGAAACGAACGAGAAAGTACCTTTGGACGCCTTTTAAGGAAGCATTCTTCATAAAAATGTTATTTTTTTCATTTATTTATTTAATAGTGACTTCCTTGGTGGAATTAACCGCTACAACTCTATCAGTTCGAGAAACGCTGTAAAACTTTTAGTGTTTGCCAGATCTGTGTAATAGTGTGGCTTGGCTCGGGCTGCCACTTATTAATAATGTCCTCGTAGACGAGTCTGAATTCCGCGGGCAACTGCGCAGGAGATATTATAGGGCACTAGTGTACGCGCAAACACAAGCGCACTCCCTATTTTTTATACCCTAAAAGCCCAATGGAACGGATAACCGGCACGACCGGAGAGAGATAAGGCGCAGGACCGACTTTTTACATGCTTTTTCCATTCGACGCATGGATCATCTTACTTTACATGCAATCGGGTGATCATCCCTTATTGCCATAACCAACCAACTAGGAGACAATGAAAAGTTATAGTGTCCCCGGAGGATTCGAACCCGCAACCTCCGGTTTCTAAAGCGCAGGCCTGTACCAGTAGGCTACGGAGGCAGTTTAAAATTACTGAAATGCCTTCAAATTTACTGACAACTAGTTTATTTTTAGAATGCAGTTTGAGAAATTCATTACGAGCCTTAAAATAATTCCTACTCAAACAAATACCTTTTCTTTGCCATCAAAAAAAGGGATACGGTCCAAAAAATGGTAAGGGGTGTATTAAGGGATGCTATGTCCAGCAGTGGACTAACACAGGCTGATGATGATGCCATCATAAAGATGTGATATGGTAATACAATGGTTAATTTGTATCGACCAATGCATTACAATATTTCACTTATTATTTACATTAATTCGTTTTAACTTCTATAATATTTATAATTATAGAAGTTGAATTATAAATTAACGCTCTGAAGTTAAAGAGCAATACATTATAATTTAAGAGCAATACATAGCCCGCGCTAAAAAATCTTTTATTTTTATTTTGTATGACTTAATACAATTAAAAATAAAGAGTTTGCATGTACCCTTGGTTTTGGGACTATTTCAAAAAGGTTTGTAATAATGTATGGGAAGTGTGTTTTTTTGATAAACTCTGTTATATACGATTAAAACAACAAAAAACAATTTATGTGTGATAATTATCCAAAGCTATCTGAGTTGATAACACATGCCTATTTGTGTTTTAATTGCAAGTAATTATTTTTGTTCGACTGACAAAAGAAAAGTAACAGTTTGAAATAGCTTCCTGTAATATATTATTAATAAAATACCTAAAAACCAGTGATATAATGAGTATTTTTCGTTACTAAATAAGTTTATTAAGTTTTATGAAATACAAGTGACAAAATTCAATGTAACTGCAATACAACATGATATTTAGGTATTTATTAATATTTATAAATCCAATGTATGTGCGATACCTGATTAATTATTTTTATTTGTTTTTTTTTGCACAAATTTATTTGCATACAGGCGGGCTTAATGCCTTAGGCATTATGTAACAGCCGACCTTTGTATAGTTATGAGTAACAAGGTAGGTGCACAAACAATCTCCACAGCTCATTCCAAAGAAGAATAGATTGTACAAAGAAAGATCGATTTACAAAATCGGTGTGATGTTTTGGGACTGAGAGAAGACGGTTTTGCGTCGAACGAAGTTCTTTATTACCAACTGTACTAAGATATTGGAAATTGGAAGACAAATAAGTCGGTGAAAGGAAGTTTAAAGTGGAAAATAGAGTAGTTAGAGCCCTTAATGATCGTCGAAGACGCATAGGTAAATACTGAAGTTGAGACCGATGTAATGTAATATAGTCATATTTACGAAGATTGAAAACCAATCGAATGCAGTTATTTAAAAGTCGGTCTAGTTTATTGAGTAGAATATTTCACATAGTAACTAGCTTACTTTAATGATTCAGAATTCAATGAAGTATAATCTATGTTCATTTCCGATTATTTTACGTCTCCGATGGCTCCGTGGTATTCACCACGAAACTGTAATTCGAATGGATGGACGTTACGTACGTTGACACATTTCATACAATCGATTTGATTATTTGGTGTATGTTTACTTTTTAATATTCTTAAAAGCATAGAAAACTTTTAGTACTTGAAATATATAATGTATAAAATGAATGGACGCTTGAAATTAACAACCAATACTTTACGTAAAATTATAGTTCGTGGTTGTTTGAATCTAGATGTCGGATAAGTATAAACAGCAAGTTCCGAAATAATATTTTTATTCGTAATATTAGTTGGTTCAGGTTTCTGACAACAGTGAAATTGATAATACCGTAATTTTTAACAAGATTTTAATATTTAAAACACAAAAAATAAAATCCAACGATAGTGAGTATTTGTGTGAAAAAAATCGGCGGTGCATGTTACCATTACTAAGAATAGAATACCTTTACGCATGCAATAGTCAATCTATGACGTAAGAAGTTCAAATTAATTTTTATAGAAAAGTATTTACAGTTTGGTAAAATCTATTTTCCTTTTTTATAGTTTTGTTTTGTTTTAATGGATATGAGTATTGTGTACATTTTATAATAAAATAATTGTAATGGTAATATGTAGCAAAAAAAGTGAGAAAAAATTACGAAATGAATGATGAAAGTTTTAAGAATGAAAGGTTTTAGGTTCCTAAGTGCAAATCATATAGCTGTGGTTGCTATCGAGTATTAAGGTTATCTTAAAAGAGGTTTTGTTTTCTAATTCGTGAAGGAATTATAAATGGTAGAGAGATTCTGAATATTGTGAGTTGTTGAGAAAAAGTTTTAAAGGTCATAGAGTTTCTGAATATTGAGTTGTCGAGAAGGAGAGTAAGGTTTTTTATTAAACTCAATCAGTTCATATTGTGAGAAGTCGAGAAGAAGTAAAAGGTTAAAGATATCATAATGAAGAAGTCGAGTAGGTAAAATAGATTTTACAATCTAAGTAGTCGAAAAGGGAAGGTAAAATAGATTTTCTTGGAGAAGAAAGGGTTAAAGGTTGTTATAATCGAGAAGGAATGGGTCAAAAGGTTAAAGATATTTTTATTAATAGTCGAGGGGAGAAGGTTGAAAGGTCTTTTAATTGGAGGAGTGGTTGGTTTTTAATTAAACTAGTTTATCGAAGAATTGGAAGGGAAGATAATGAATTTGTGTTTTAATGAGTTGAGAAGTTTTTGGTAGGTCCCCTTTTACAGGGACCTCTGGGGGTCCACCCGGGTGCCTATTTTGTAAAAACGTGTGGAAAACTACCTTTTCCGGTTTAAGGGCACCAAAGGTTTTTAGGATGAGACTTAAATCCTATTTACGGTGGAGGCGTTGACGATACCCTGGTATTGAGTCTATGGGTTGGGGGATCACTTCCAAGGTGGCCGACGTCGTCGTCATGCCATTAAAAAAAAAATGTTCGGTAGGCCCGCCAAGAAAACAATTATAATTGAATGAACAAATTCCAATGATGTGGCTGATTTTTTCGGACTTCCATCTAGAACCCGACTATAACATGTTTGGTTCAATAAATGTGTGAAAATTTAAAAAATGAAAGTGGTTTTGAATATATACGTTTACAATGAAATGTTTTAAAAACACCCCATCTTGATCAATTAATAGATGAATCTACCAAACAATTTTTTATTAATTTTTACTGGTGGAAAAAACCAAAATGTTGAGCTTTAAAATGTTTCACATACAACAATTACAAAAATTGTACATTTGATGTTTATTTTATTATTTTTTGTAGGAAAGTATCAGTATCGATAGGTCGACAAACTCGGTATGAGACGGGGGTCGTGGTCAGGTTAGGTTTAGTAGACGTTCCGCCCGTGGACATGATTAGGAAGGTTTGAACTTTTAGGAAAATTTGGAAATAAAAAAGGGAAATTCTACAAACAATTAAAACTATTTGAAAAACAAAAAAAATACCCAACCAAATTCCCTAAATACCCTATCAAGCATCAACTTTTTTGTTTCTAAACTCCGCCTCTTTTGACCACTGTTTTACGCTTCCGGGAACGCAAGTATGATATGGTTCCTTTTCCCAAAGAAAGTATTCATCCGAAACTCATGAGTAATGGTTTGATCCCTAAATGCTATGAGCCCCTTTTAAAATTTTTGACAGACCAAAATCGGACCCCCTTTTCTCGGAGGTGTTTGGGGGGCGTTTCGGTCGGGGCCGTGCCTGGAAGGCTGGGGGCTGGGCGGCGGGGGGCCCCGGATGGAGGGTTTTTCCGATTGGAGGTCAGGTTTGGGACCGGGGAAGGGGGGTAGGCAGGTGGATTCCCGCGGCCATTCGATGCGGTGGGGACTAGGCGCTCCGCCCAGCGTCCCCTTTAGGGCTCAGTGTTAGGGAGTTGCATTTAAAATAACTTCAAAGGTTAAAATCTTTTAAATAAATTTGTTAATTCTTGACTTAATTTAAATTTGTTACCAACCAATACATCTAGGGAGTATTTAAATTTGCAGGGTTAACTTCATTCACAGTCCGATGGGTTTCCTACCGGTGGGAATAAAAAAGGAGAACTGGTTAATCAGGCGGTTTGGAACCGGGAAAGCAAATCAAGAATTGGATATCATGCAGTTTGCAAGTCCTAGCTGTAATAATAAAGTTGTGAAAAATGCCTTTTGATTTCCGGGTGAATCTAAATTTTGTGGGATTTATTATCATAATTAATCAATTAATAGAATTGTAAAATTAAATCGTTGTCTTAAATGATAAAAAGATAAATATAAAACGTTATAACGTTTAAAAAAGATTAATTGAATTTAAAAAAAATATATTAAAACATTTGAAAAGATACGCAAATATCTATTAACGGATATCCGTTAATCGGAATTAATCGTTTATTAAAACCACAAGGGTGCAAAAAGAAATAAATTAAGGGTTGAAGAAATCCAAAAGAACCTTTGTCTCCGAATAAATGGTTGATAAAAATTGTTTGTTTTTTATTAGGTTTATTATTTGATATTATCAGACATTATATTGAAAAAATATTATTAAAAATATAATTATAAGTTTTTTTTTTTAGGCAAATTTTAAAATATCACCCGCATTGTCTTTTTTTGATCTTTCTGGGAATGCGGGGAATCCCAATGCAAAATTCATGTTTAGTATATTTTTTTGGATACTATAAAATATAAATATTTATTTAAACATAACCCACAACTGAAAAAAAATTGATGATGATTATCAGCCACCCTTTCCTCCGAGACCAAAGGGGCCAATGCAGTCCCGATGAGAATGGTAACGGGGCATGAGGTCAGAAGATCATTCAAGAAGGATAATTATTATCCCCTTTATTTGGCTGAGACAGGGTTTTTATCCCGTCCCGAAATAGGTGAGCCATCGTGGAAAATAGGTCGCTAAAGGTTCCCGACCCCCCGAAAGAGGTAAGGTGACGTCTGTCATTGTTTAAGCCTTCAGGAGGCCGACGGTTAGGAAACTTAAAAATACATGGCATTTTAGGTTTGCAATCTTATTCCATACCTTTTTTACGTAAAAAAAATAAAGCTGTGGTTTTGTGTGGTCCTGTATTTAAATTCAAACTTTTTAAACGGGCCAAAAGGGGAGTTGTGTTGTTAACTAGGTTGTGCGGAGTAATGGTTTTTTGTCCATCTCAAAATTAACCAAAGTTTAAAAGATTTTAACAAAAAGCTGAGTTAGGCAAATGGATTAATTTAATTGATTATTTTTTAAAAACTTATACAAAACATTACGTCTTATATTTATTTTGGGCTGGTACAAGTCTCCCGGGCGTAATCTAAAATAAAAATTTATAATTGACGGGTGACAATGATTAGAACATCACCTCCCGAATTTCTTTCATGATAATTTTCGGTTAAATAGAAAGCTAAGGGCCCGTACTACTTTGCAACAAAAGGTGAAATAATATTATATATAATGTTACTAATTATACATCCCAACGATATTATCATTTTGAAAACTTTAAAATTTTTGTTCAACCGTCGATAAGTTAAAAAATTTATCCCCGAAAATTTAAAAAGACAAATTAAAAATATATATATATAATTGGTAAGACTATAATTTATTCCAAGTTTAGTAAATTTTTCAATATATGGACGTTTAGTGTCCCTAAAACTTGGACTAATTTTTCAGGTATCATAATGAAGTCTTGTGGTTTTATGTCAACCAAGTGCCTCTTCCTTTTAGAATTAATAGATTTTTTTTTCTTTTTTTTCCCGGTTTTCAATTGTTAAAGTCTAAAAATTTTTTTAATCATTGTTTTGTTCAATTCCACCACCTGGAAGCCAGAACATTTTGGGATATAGTGGACGGTTTTATAGGGAAGACGGGATTGCCGCTCTAGGATTGGTCCATATGTCAAGGGTGGAGGCCGTGAACCACAAAGAAATTCTATTATCGCAGAAAATTTAAAATGTTTCTCCCATCCTGTTTCTTGTTTACATAATTGCAGGGCGATCTTTTACTGGTCAATAAAGAAATAATTGAATTCCAAATTAATTCGTAGATTTAATAAGTGGAAATTTTTGTTTTTAGATTACCGAGTATCGTTTAAAAACTTGGAATAACGGGTTAAGCCGTTGAAGGGCTATAGATTACCACAGCAAGGTCCTTGAACTTATTAGGCCCCAAACGGGTTCAAATTGGTAAGGGTTTTATCTTACACCTTTTTGCCATACCTTTGGTAAATTTTTAAAGTTTTTTTTTATAAAACAGAGGCCCTCGGAAATCCACCTGACTTAACCTTGGATTCGAAATAAGGGGGTGTATAAAAAGAAATTGTTTTATTCATTTTAATATTTGCCAAGTTTAACATGGGGACATCTTTATAATTTATTAATATTATTATGATTGAAATTAGAAATAAATTTGGTTTCATTATTTTTGTTTAAAGGTATCCGTCCTATCTTCGACATGGATATTAAAGGCCCAGGCAAAAATGATCGTGACCCAAGGCATCACAGGAAAACAAGTCGTCTCTTCCAATCTAAAAGAAATTAAAATTTTTAATCTTTTTTTTATTTCATTTTTTTGTTAAACATTCCTCTTGACAAAATTTTATTTATGAATGAAAGCGAGAAATGAGTTTGTTTTCTTTTTTTTTTAATTAAAAATAAATTATTCGATGAAAGTTACGGTGGTTCTAGAAAAAAAACTATTCATGTTTAATGTTTTTTTTTGGCTTTTAGACAACTTTGCCGGTTAGACGTGTCCCTATGTTTCCAAACTTTTAAGCGGCACCCTGCACGATATAAACAACGGTGGATAATAATCAGACTTGACTTTATGGTTTGTAAACCGTTTTGTCGTTAAAGCTGAAATCACAATAATTTTGTTTTGGACAAGATCAATGAATACCCAGGATGCAACCAAAACGTCTAGGATTATTGAATAAATGGACATTTTTGTCCAAAAAATCTAATAATTTGTCAAAAACCAACGTAAGCCCATAAAACATTTACCCAGGAGAATAATAATTTATTTTGACTGCATTTCCTTCATTTCAAAATTATTAGTTTGTTATTGTAAAAAACTTTTAGATACATTTTAAGGGTTTTTTATTTTTTTTTTAAAGGGTAAGGAAATAATAAAGAGAACTGTTAGAAAACAACAAAAAAAACAAAAAATTGTTGTCATAAACATAAATTATTTAACTTTTGAAAACGCAAAAAAAAATAATAAAAAAAAAATATTTTGAAAATAGTTTTAGGAATTATCAAAAGACAAGAGAGTATTATTTCAGACTTCATGTCAAAAAAATATGTCTATTACACGTTTTCAGACACCAAATTAACATATAATTATTTTCTTGTTATTTATTTTAAATGCTTAGAAAACAAAAATGTACATGTTTCGTATTTCTTTTTCATAGAAACACAACAATGCCAAACTTTTTATGCCATTAATTAACTTTTATTATTGTTGGTAAGATATGTAAACTCACGGACTTTACCTTACAATTTGGCCTGACGGTTTGTGATGGTTACATGAACAGGGTTTCCTCACACCAAAATTTTTTCCCGGTCTAAAATTGTTTTCAAAAATTTACATAGTTTAAAAGGCGATTTATTCAAATTCTCTTGGACAAATACCATTTTAAAATAGAGGGCCTAAATTGGATAGGCGGAAGTCGTTTTCAAATCCTTATACAAATAGTGACTTAAATTACGATATATCAAAATTTTGTTTTGGGAAATACTATTCAAAGTGTCTGCAAAAAACTGTCTCAGAAAATAAATAGGCAACTATTCTTGTAAAGTCGTTTACAAAGCGAAAATTTAGGCTAACTTTTATCCCATTGTTTATTTTATAAAATTAAAACAAAATTTTAATTATAATTAATATAGCCTCCTTCCTAAATGAATGCTATGACCATTTAATAGAAAACATAGCCATATTATGTGATGGCGGGCCGTTTAAACCAACCGTCGGGGCTGGAGCGGGTGAGTCAGGGGAGAAAGGGTTTTGGGTTGGGACCCCGGCAAAATGTGTTTGCCAAAAACGGCGTGGGCGGATGAGATCCCAAAAACGGAAATTTTCGTGTCTGACTGACAGACTGATATTGATGAGGATGATGTATTTATAGACATTAAAATTAAAATAAACTTTAAAACTTCATCAATTCTTTTCAGTAAAGTTGGGCCTTGAGATGAGAACTCAGAATTGTTTTATAATTAATTTGGTGCTCGACAAATCAAAAATATAGCATATTTGATAAGGTTCCGCTGAGTTTATTTAGTCTCTTCTTTTCAAGACAGAGGGTTTCTATATCCAATCGGTGGCATCGTTTTTAACAATCGATTTTAAAGTTTAGATTTGTATATATTTTTGTACGTTACGTGTAAACTTATAAATTTCTGAATTGATTTCTAAAATTCTTTAATCATTGTAAAGATTAATTATCACTGAGTTAATAAGCTATATTGATTCATCATCATCAGCCTGTGCCAGTCCTTTGCTGGACATAGACCTTCCCTTATGCCCGCCCTCTCCATTAGGGGGTTTTTGGACCGTATCCCACCACAGGGCTTAATGCGAGTTGGTGGAAGTATATTGATTACTAGAAAATTTTTTAAGCGTTAAAAGTATATACAAACACACAATACAAAACTAATCAAGATGTAAAATAAAATTCCATAAAATTTATTTAAAAATAGACGCAATTTATATAACAATCAATATAAAAAAAAGACATATTCAACATTATTTTGCTAGAAGGCAGACAGCAGTTGGGAACAACAACCGCAACTACTGTAAGACAGAATGTTCGTCTTGTTTCCCAGTAAAACTGCCTCATACCCGGAAATTTAAACCGAACCGGGGGTTTTCAAAAATAGCGAAAATTACCTCGTGGACCCCCAAAAGGGTTCTATTTTTATTTTTTTTTTACTTAGAACATTTTTTACATTCCAATTTTTTTTAATAAATGTCCAACAATCATCCGGAAAGATTCCGATACGAAAAAGATTTATTCATTCAATTATTATAAACCGTAAATTCACTTCATCAAACGTGATTAATCTCATTTCTTTTAATACATTATTCTGGATAATTACTACAACGATTGATAAAAGATTGAGCTAAATTCAATTGATAAAGTTTTTTTATCTGTTTGATAAGGTTTTGATAAATGATTCAAAGCCGGAAGGAAGCCAGGGAAAGGGACGGGAGGTAATACTGGCGTCCGCCGAAGAAACCAGGACATCGGGGGCAACCGATCGGCTGGCACCGAGTCCCATCAGTTGGCAAGAGGGTGCCTGGTCCAAAGAAGGGCTTAGGGTATGAGGTTTGTCCAAACCTATGGACCTCCGGCGGCCCAATTTGGAGGGAAGGCGCACAAAGGACGCGGCGTGTGTCCGCGCCCGCCAAAGGTTTATCGGCCATTTATTACAAAAAAAAAAATAAATACGTTTATAATTTTTCTGCTTTGTCAAATTAATTAGAAAAACAAGTAGATAATTTCACTGTAACTGTCCGACTTATAAAGAATATCAAACTTATCCAACTAATAACAAGATATTAAACCAAAATTTTAAATAATACTAAAATCTTTTATCTTTCTTATTGATTGTCAAAATCTACCACGGTTCGGGAAATGGAAGCTCTGACTAGAAAACCGCAAAACCGGGGACTTTTTTTTTCCTTTTTTTTTTCCAAAATTTTCAAATTTTCATAATACATTTTTTCCTGGGAACAGTTCATTACAGGTGTTTATCTATCAAGTGTCTTTAACAATTCTTTAACAAAAAAACGTTCAACAACTTTTTTTAATTTTTTACAGAAAAACAATTTTCGGTTTTTTTTAGAAGAGATACATTGTCCCTGAAAAGATTTCATTGTTCTTCGGGCCTAGTTTTGGAAAAATATTTGGTTAAGTAATATTATTGTTACAATGTTTTAAAAATCATTTTTATGATGAACATAATACCCAAAATTATAATTAAAAAAAAAATATTCATTGTTTTTAAACATTTTTGGGTTTTTTGCGTTATCGCTTTTAATTTTTTTAATTTTGTAACACTTTCCCGGAAAAAATAAAAATTAACGTGAAATAAAAAATTTAAATTTCCAACCGGTTAATTTCAATTTTTTGGGGCGTTTTAATGTTTCCGGTTATTAATTAAGGGCCCCATTCATTTGAACATTTGGAGCCGAGAACAAGGGTTATTCCCCCTTTTTTAAACCCCAAAACATTAAAATTAAGGGAAAACCCATAATTTATTTTTTTTTAAATTAAATTTTTGAAAACCTACTTTACTTTTTAAAAATTATAAAATTTTCAAATTGTCTTAAAATTTTAAATTGTTTATTTAAAATAAAGGGAAAAAAAAAAATCCCCATTTTTTAAATTGGGGTCATTAATTGAAGGAAAAAAAGGCCCAAGACCTTCCCCCATACCAAAAAACCCCAATCTTTGGTTTCATAACTTTGAACCCCTTGGGCAATTTTCGGGAAAAAAAAGAAAAAAATTTTTTTTTGAAAATAAAGATTGGTATTTTCCTATTTTGTTTTAAAAGATGGGCAAGATTGGTTGTAAACGATTTAAAAAACCGGATTATTCTTTTTAAATAAAATAAAGTAAACTTTAAAATATTTTCCAAAAAAAAGAAAGGTCAAAGTTAATTCTTTTAAAATCCAAAACTTTATTTTTTAAATCGAATTTATAATTAAATACTATTAAAAAATACTGAAATATAAATTAATAAAAAATCGCAACAGTTAAAATTTACGTTTTTTAATCCAAATTTTAAACCCCAAATCTTTTTTGCTTAATTCTAAATAAAAATCGTCATTTTTTTTTTTTTTTAACTAAAAATTTTAAAAAAACAAACTTTAAGATAATGGTTAAAAAATTTTAAAAAAAAATCAAAATTTTATTTATTAAATTTACAATTTAAAGTTCGTTTCGTTTGTTTATAGCATTTTTCCAGATTTTATTTTTCCATCATTTAATTTTTTTTTTTAATACCCCCCAAAGCCCTTTTCTTTTTTTGGAAAAAACCCTTGTACAAAAGGTTAATTATTTAAATTTTTATAAAATTCTTAATTTTTTTTGATTCCCGTGCCCCCAAAAGGGCGATTTGATGTTTTAGGTTTTCGAAATTAGTTGCTTTTTGTAATTTTTCAGTTACCGTCAACTAAATTTGCGGAAAATTTTTAATTTTGAATTTCTAAAGTTCAATCTTTCTACTGAATCTTTTTTTCCTTTTTTTAAGCTATTTAGAAACAAAAGGGGGAAAATTTCCCTTTTCCAGTTTAAAATTTTTGGGGAAAAGGGACATTCTAAAATAATTAAAATTGTTTGTTTTTTTTTCTGATTTAAATCTAAATTTGGTTAATAAGAAATTGGAAAAATACCCAAGACTACTAATTTTATTAAAATGTATTTTAAATTTAAAAAATTTCAAAAGATTGGTTATAACATTTAAAAGGTATCCATAAATTATAGTGGTGGGTTTTTAAGTTTAAGGGGCCACTGATAAAAGTTTTTTTTAAATTTAAAATATTATTGAGCCACCCTAAGTTTTTTGTTGAACATAACCTGGGTAAATTGGTTTTAAATATTCAATAAAAAAAATAAATTGGGGGGTTACGGAAGATTCAAAAAGGGGGGGCTGAGGGGGGGAAAAACCCCAGGACCCGGGGTTATTTTGGGGGGTTTCTACAATACTTTTGACCTGGGGGAGGGGAAAAAGTAATTTTACTCCCTTTCTTCGTGGTGCCTTTTTTCAAAACCCAAGTTTGGATTATTATTTCCCCTCCCAAAAAATTAAAGGGGGCCCTGTTTTTTTCCACCGTTTACCATTCGGGTTTGAAATGACTTCCTTTCCCTAAACCCCTTTTCCCTCCGGTTTCAGTCTTTTTCTTGTTTTTTTTAAACTTTAAAAAATTTTGAATAAAAAAAACATGTGATTATTTAAAAAAAATTAAAACCTTTTTAGGAAAAAAAAAATATTAAAACATTTAAAAGTAAGGTTTTAATTTAATTTAAAATTCCATTAATTGGGTTTAACTTTTCGTTCAATTTTGTTAACAACCAATAAAAATTTGATTAAAGTAAAAATGAAACCGAATTTTTAAAAAAAATTTAAAAGAAATATTTTTTTTTTAGTGTTAATTTGAATTATCAAATTAATTAAAAAAATAATTAACATTACTTTTTTCAAAAGTTAAATTCATAAATTGCTTTAGTCTTTGTTTTAAACTTAACAGTAAATAATTTAGGTATATTTTTGGTACTATAAATAAAATTTATTTAAACATTTTTTAAAAAAAAAATTAGAATTAATTTCGACGTAAATTTTCCTCGAAAAGGGGTGTAAAGGGACTTAAAAAATATAAGGAATATAAAAGGGGCCCAGAAGGAAATTTTAAAAATAATTTTATCTTTTTGGAAAACATTTTCCACCCAAATAGGAGGGGTTGGGTAAAATTTCCCCGGGGTTTTGATTTTTTGGGAATAATTTTTTTTAACTTTAAAAAATTTTAAAAACTTAAAAAAAACATTTTATGGTTTTTTTTTGCTTTTTGAAAAAAAAAAGGGGTTTTGTGGTCCGTTTTAAATCCCAAACTTTTAAAATCCAAATTGGGGTTTTTTTTGGGTTTTAAAGGTTTTTGCCCATTCAAATTAAAAATTTAAGTTTAAACAAAAAAATTTAGGAAAAGGATTAATTTAATTAGAATTTTTGTTTTTTACCCAAAATTCTCTTAATTTATTTTGGGTTAAGCCGGGGAAGAACAAAAAAAATTTAAAAGCTGACAATATTAAACAAAATCAATGAATTTTTTTTTTATTCGGATAAAAAATTTTCTTTTACTTTTTTTGAAATTTTATAAATTCCTTATTTCCCAAAAATAGAATTATATTTTGTTTAAATAAAAATTTTTTTTCACCCTTTAAAAAAGTAATCCTAAAAATTTTAAAAGAAAATTTTAAAAATTTTTATTTTAAAGATATAATTTAACCCAATTTGTAAATTTTTTAAATATAACGTTTGATGTCCAAAATCTAATTTTTCGGTAATTAAAACTTTGTTTTTTTGTAATCCTTTTTTTCCCTTGGTTAAATTAAAGTTTTTTTTTTTTCCTTTTCAATTATTAAATTAATTAAATTTTTTAACAAATTTTTTTTCCCCCCCCCCAAGGTTTTAAATTTTGGGTATATGACATTTTTTGGATAAACAAGGTTGGTTCCCAATTTAACCATTTCTGAAAAGCTGGGTATTGGAACTCAACCAAAAATTTTTTGCAGTTAAAATTTAAAAATATCCTATTTTTTGTTTAAAAGCAACCCCTAAAGGTCAAAAAGAAAGAATGCTAATTCCCAAATTTTGTAAAATAAAAACTTTTTTTTTAATTACCGTCAGGACTTTAAAATTGGGTAAGGGCCCCTTTTTTCCGATATGTTTTTAAACGATCCTTTGAATTTTTTTTTTGAAACAGGGAAAGGGAAGGGGCTTTAAATTTTCAACTTTAAAAATTTTTTAACTTTTATTTTTTCCATAAAACGGGTTAATTTGAAATTTACCTTTAAAAATTTTGAAAATGGGAGGAAAGTTATAAAGAAATTTTCCAATTTAAAAGGTTTACATTTTAAATTAAATTTAACTTCATTATTATTTAAATTTCTTAAAATTTTTTATTAATTTAAACAGATTTCCCCTTTTTTTCCCTGGTATTGCGGGAAAATGCTGAACCAAAAATCCAAATCATTTTTTTCCCAACTAAAAGAAATTGATTTTAACCTTTGTTTTATTTCTTTTGTTAATATTTTTCCCGTTGCCAAAAACTTGGCTTTTTATGTGAAAGGGAATAGTTTTTTTCCCTTTTTTCTAATTAAAAATATTTTTCAAAAATACTGTTTTAAAAAAATCAAACCATGTTTTAATTTTTTTAGCCTGTTTTGGAGCAATTTTTAAAACTTTCCAAATTTAACTTTTTGCAAAACCTTTAGATATCAAAGAAAGGGGAATATAGTAAACTCAATTGCTACGGATTCAAAATTTTTTGTCGTTAAACAAATAATTTATTTTTTTTAACAAACAGTATAGGATAAACAAAATTAAATTTATTGAAATCCTATTTTTATAACCAAAATTAAAAATTTTTCTAAACCAACCTGATCCAAAAATATGAAAAGGTGACCTTTTTAGATTTCATTTTAGAATTATTTTGGATTTAAAAAAAACCCTTTTGGGTTTTTTTTTTTTGAAAGAAATGCAAAAAAAAAGGCTGTGAAAACTCAAAAAAGAAAAAAAATTTTAAAAAAAATTTTAAATAAATTTTAAAACCCGGTTTAGACATAAATTAAAAATTAAAAAAATTTTAAAATGTTTTAAATTTTTTTGACAACAATATTATTTAATCGCTGTAATCCCTTTTTAAGGGAAAAGTTTTATAACCCAAATTAAAATTTCTTTTAAACTTTTTTAAAAATTTAACGTTTTAAACCCAAAATTAAAATAATTTTTTTTATTTTTTTAAATTTTGGAAAAAAAACATTTTTTTTTTTTATAAAACAAAATTTGCCAAACTTTTTTAAATTAAAATTCCATCTTTGGGGATAAACTCATTTAACTTTTTAAATTTGTGATTGTAAATTTTATAAGAAATTTTCCTACAAAAAAAATTTTTATTAAAAAACCCAAAATTTATATTTTAAAAAGGCATTTTTTTTAAATTCAAAATGACCGAAAGGCCATTTAAAAAAGAGGTAAATTGGACGAAATTTTTCCCAAATGTTATTTGCAAAAATTTAACTTTTCCAAATAAAAAAGTTGTTTTAGAATTCCTGTTAAAATTTAAAAATTACGAAAAAATTACAAATTTTTTTTGAATTTTCTTTTTAAAATAACATTTAGGTTTTATAAATTTTTTTTTTAAAAAAATTTTTTTTTAATTAAATTAATTTTTTAAAATAATCTTACCACATTACAACATCCTTATTAAATTTTAGGGACCATACAAGGATTTAGAGCTTTAGGGAAAAATTGGAAAAGGTTTGAAAAGTTGGGGGACCCCGGAAAAAGGGGGAGGCCCAAAGCGTCGGGCGGGGAATAAGAAGGAAATTTTGCCCTGGGCCTGATATTGGAAGAGTGGAAACATAAAAAAAAAAATCTTTTAGGTTCCCTTTTACAAATTGCTGTTTTAAACATAAACCAGGTTTTAAAAATCTGACAAAAAAAAATAAGTATTTTAATAATTCCCGGGTTTTTTTTTTTTAAAAAAGGGATTTCTTTTTTAAGGGTTTTAAAAATTTTAAATTTAATTTTTATATTTAACAAAATTAAAAATTTATGAAATTTTTAAAATTTTAATATTTAAGTTAATTAATGTTATATAACATATCAATATAAAAAATAGAGCATATATGCAACATTTTTTTGCATACGAAGGCAGACGAGCAGTTGGGTATCAACAACGCGCTACCTACTGTAAGACAGAATGTTACGTCTTGTTTACCCAGTAAATACGCTGGCTTCACACCGTAGCCAAACTTTCAAACCGAACACAGTTGTGTTTTCAAACTAATGCCTAGCGAATAATTACCGCGTCTGATGGACCCCTGAAAAAGGGTACTACTATTTTTTATTTTCTTTTTTTACTTAGAACATTTTTACACGTTCCAATTTTTTTTAATAAATGTCCAACATGCCTATCCGGAAAAGATTCCCAGTATACGAAAAAGATTTATTCATATCAATTATTATAAACCGTAAATTCACTTCTATCAAACGTGATTAATCATATCATTTCCTTCTTAATATATTATTACTGGATAATTACTACGTAACGATTGATAAAATGATAGTTGGCTATAATTAAATTGATAAAATTGTTTTTTTTTATCTGTTTGATAAGGTTTTGATAAATGATTCAAAGCCCGGAAGGAAGCCACGGAAAGGGACAGGGAGGTCAATACTGGCTGTCCGCCGAAGAAGACCAGGACATCAAAGGGTGCAACCCTGATCGGCTGGCACTGAGTCCCTGATCAGTTGGCAAGAGGGTGCCTGCCGTCCAGAGAAGGGCTTGAGGTGCTGTACGGTTTGCTCCGGCACGGCACCTATAGCGACTATCCGGCCGGCCCAATTTGGAGGGAAGAGCGCCACAAAGGCCACGCGGCGTGTGTCCGTGGCCCCGACCAAAGGTTTATCGGCCATTTATTACAAAAATAAAAATAGTACGCATTATAATTTTTCTGCTTTGTCGTAAATTAATTAGAAAACAGAGTAGATAATTCTCACTGTAACTGTCCCGACATATAAAGTAAAATCAAAACTTATCCTTAACTAATAACTTAAGATATTATTTAACCAAAAATTTAAAATAATACTAGAAATCTTTTATAAATGTAATTAAAGGTTCATTAAATTCGTTAAAACAAAATAAAAAATACTTCTTTGAGTAAATTGATGAACAAATTACGCGTTGCATGAATATTTTAAAACAAATTAAATTTTACCTAATCCTTTCCGAAAAACCGTTATAATATTAATGGAGGAACACAGATGGGGTGTTTATCTAGTTATATGACTAAAAAAGTCAAAGTCAAATATCTTTATTCAATATGGAAGCATTACACTTTCTTATTGATTGTCAAATAATCTACCACCGGTTCGGAAATGGTAGCCTCTGACCTGAGAAGAACCGGCGTAAGAAACTCAGCGGGACTTTTTTTTTCCTTTTTTTTCAGTAAATTTTACAAAATTTTTACATAATACTACTTTGAAATAGCCTGGAGCGAACAGTTCATTACCAGGGTGTGTTACTACAACAATAATATCCTTTACCAAACAAACGTTCAACAACTTTTTTTAATTTATTTACATATAAAAGCTGAACGTTTTTTGGAATTTTATTTCAGAAGAGTATACATTGTCCCATGAAAGATTTCATTGTTCTTCGGAGTTTTTGGAAGAACATAATTATGCTTATTCCTAGTATTTATATTATGTGTGTCACAATGTTTTACAAAATCATTTTTATGTTTATGAACATAATATTTTCAAATATATATTAAGAAAAAATAGTCATTACATTGATTTCTGTAAACATTTTTCTCAGCGATTCTTTGGGGCCCAGGTTATCGACTGCTCGAATCGCTCTCTTTTGAATTATGAAAATAGTATTAATATCAGCCGCGTTTCCCCACAGTAGAATACCATAAGACATTATACTGTGAAAATAACTAAAATATACTAAACGGTCTGTCTCAACATCGGTTAGCTGTCTAATTTTTTTGACTGCATAAGCCGCTGAGCTAAGTTTACTCGCCAGTCTATTAATATGAGGGCCCCATTGCAGTTTAGAATCTATTGTGATGCCGAGAAATACAGTGGAATCTACGTGGTCTAGCGCTTCTCCATCTACGACCACATCACACCCAGCTTGAGGAACATTAGGAGTCATAAACCTTATACATTTAGTTTTATTTTTGTTTAACACTAAATTATTTGCACTAAACCAGTAATTTACTTTTGAGAGGGTATTATTTACATCGTCATTTTGCAAGTTACGTCGTTTTATTCTAAATATTAAAGAAGTATCATCAGCAAAACATACAATCTCGTTATTGTTCTCAACTTAGTGTGGTAGGTTATTAATATAGACCAGAAAGAGAAAATGCCTCAAAATAGATCCCTGTGGGACCCCCATACCTACCTACGCCCTGGTGATCTCTTCCGTTCACGTCAATTCTCTGAGTTCGATGGCTCAAGTACGAAGTCAGAAGGTCGAGTACGGTATTTTTGATACCATAGTGAGCTAATTTCCTGACCAAAGTAATATGTTGCTACACAGTTAAATGCTTTAGTTAGTCACAGAAGACACCTAAAGCATCGTGTGACCGTCCCATGCCTCAAATACCTGTATCGGTTGTAGAACGACCCCGTGTAAAAACATACTGTTTGTTATTAAGCATATTATAAGAATTGAAATGTATTAGTAATTGGTTAAGAACTATTTTCTCGAAAATTTTACTAAGCGCAGGCAGTATATAAATAGGTCTAAAGTTATTGGGGTCTGTAGTACTGCCTGATTTAAATACCGGAATAACTTTACTGTGTTTCATAAGGTCAGGAAATTTACCATATGTAATACAATCATTAAAAATAGCTGCAAGGCAAGGTGATATAACATCAATAATATAATAAATCAGCTTAACCGAGATCACCCACAAATCTACAGTTTTTTTAATATCCAGAGATTTAATAGGCGGACACAATATCTTTATCGCTTACATTATTAAAATAGAAATCTTTCATTCAATCTTTCAATCTGTACATTCTTTAATATTTTTTTAATAAGGTCTCTGCAACAGTTGGAGAAGAAACAAGTGACTTGGTGGTAGAGACAGAAATGTCTGAAAAAAAAATTTCTAAATAGGATGCAACATCGTGATCAGAATTTATTTTACTATTATTAACATTTAGCTGAATTTCAAAGTTCTTGTTTACAGCCCTTCCTGTTTCACTAGCAATTATTTTCCTAGTCATTTTTATTTTGTCCGATGCACCTTTAATTTTGTTTTTTATGTAGAGTGACTCCGCTGTCCAGCACACTTTTCTTAATGTTTTGGAGTATACAATAACATATGTCACAAAGGATTGAATGTGATTGTAAGATTTTTCACTATATAGTTCATATAATCTTGGTCTGCTCTTATGTATTCCAGCTGTTGCCCATTCACTAAAAGCTTTTTGATTTGACTGTTTTAGAAGTAAATATACTGATAAATTCAGTTGTTCTTAATTTGAATAATTTACTATACAGTATATCCGTCTATCTATTATAATGCAGATAACTAATTTTAATTATTGTATTACTTCTAAACGTCTCAATACGTTTTCTATACATAGGAATAACCATTTTTTTTGCACAATATTTTTGTGAAGTCTATTTTCAGAAACAAAAGAAGCTAATTGTCCACAATGATAAGATGATAACATATTAATGATGGATTTATTAATAGGGATACAATTTGTAAACACGTTATTCAAGAAATAAGTTTAAAGGTTACATGAATTTTACAATGATCTGAATTTAATAGTGTTGATTGAACTATCTAGCAAATTTATGTTAAAATCACCTCAGACTACTATATTTTGAATAGATTCAGATAGTTTTATTAAAATTCATTCCAATATAATTTCAAAGATTCATATAATCATGGGAGGTCTGTATACATACAATTATGAATGTGTATACAGACCTCCCAGTTCAAACTCTGCACAGGCTTTTTCAATAGTCTGGTCAACTGAGAGGCTCACTGTATCAGTACGATTTTTATATTTTAAATTATTTCAAAATATTATTGAGCAACCAGCGTATAGCTTTTTCTCGTTGAACAGGCTAGAAACCTAGTAACATCCAAGGTTAAATATAATCTGTTTTCATATAGCCAGTGTTCTGTAATACACATGATATCTATATTACAATTGTTTAAAAAGTTCAACTTCTAGTTACTTACCGGCTATTCCTTGAATGTTTTGATGTACCAGGCTAATACAATGAATCTTATTTTATATTTATAATTTGTCTTGTAAATTTATTGTTTTCTCATTAATACATTGATTCTTATAATTAAATATGCTAGAGACAGCGTCTGTTGTCTTAAAATTTAATTCAAATTATTTGGAACATATTCCAAGGCATTACATGTCACAATATTTCTTTGCTCAAAAGAAGCAGCGGACTTTATAGCAAAGCTGTGTTAATAATATAATAATATAGCAGCTGTGCTAACTCTTTTTAAAAAAGTTTGATAGGTTAAACCTATCACAAGGCAGGTTACAGTTTCTATAATTGATTTATGTCAATTACTTGTATTTTATTTACAACGTCAGAATATGCTAAGGATATGCAATTATTTTTATATCGCATTGATAAATGACTATTTAACTTATGCCTATATATATTTTCTTGTCGCAACTCCTTAAATAAGGAAATGTGAACAGAATAATTTTCTTTCATTGAGACTATAAAGTTTGGTATGAATCAATTTTAAATAGTTACTGCTTACATCTCCCCATCTCCCAATGAGAATAATTAGGACAGTGTTGGGGCAATGAATATCAGTTACTACTTTATTCATTATCTGTGTGTAAGTTGCTCCTAGCAAGCAGTGGTTTGATACCATTCTCCACACCTGTCATTCAGCAACAAATTCATTTTCCTTCCCATTTCATCGCTATAAATTTTGATTATGTCATGGGAAGAGACATGTCCTGTCTTGTCCAGTCCAGTGTTGATCTGAGTCACTTCTGTCTGGGATGTGGGCATAGAATTGATATTAATATTCAGATGTGGAGGACCAGAACTTAGACACTCGCATGTACATGCTTTTAGTTAAGGAGTCAAAGCGATCATTGTTATTTTTACCCAATTCAAGCAGGTCATTCAAGCTGATATGTGTTCCGTTATTAAATCCAAAGACTTAGTTAAGGATGAGATCTCAGTCTGTAGCGACTCAATATTAGCCTCATGAGTCAGATGAGCTTTTTGCCTGATTATAACATAATAACATTTTGATTTTCATAAATTTTTCTCTGGACATATCTTTTAATATTTATCGTTAATCTGCGTAGACAAAGTATTAAATTAGTTATTCTAATGAATATATTGATTTTCCTTAACTCTTTTAACTTGTTTCTACTATGAACTGGGTGGGAGGTTCCTGAGTCATCACCAGTCAGATCAATTGTACTTAAGTTATCATTATAGGCAGTGACTAAGGAAGGCATGTCAGGCATTTTCCCAACCAGTTCTGTGTATAGACTTTGGGTCTTAGAGGCTTTCATATTAAACTATTATTTTCCAGAGATTTAATATTTCATGAGCCTCATTTAGTTTTGCTCTCAGCACAGAGGTGAGACTGAGGGACGTCCTGAGGAAAGCCCGACACGAACGGAGAGAGTAAGGCGTAGGACCGACTTATTACATAACTTATCGCTTGGATCATTTTACTTTTCAGACAATCAGGTGATCAGCCCAAATGGCGCTCAACAACTAGGAAAAAACAATAAAAATTTGTTGAGTCCCCGCAGGTTTCGAAACCACGACCGCTAGTTCCTAAAGCACACGCCCTTATCACTAGGTAGCCTAGTTTAAAGTAATATATAATTTCAATAACAGTATCTTTATTACTAAAACCTCCTCATACTCATCCCTGCACTGATCAAACCCATCGACTATACTTTGCAGATTATCATTACTTTCTTGTAAGTGTACATATTTACTATGTAATTGAGCTAGTTCCTTTTTCAAATCTTTTCAAGCTTTTTCAAATTCAAATCGCGATTTTATTGATAATCTGCAAAGTTTCCCTTTCATTATCGTCACTCTCCCTTAACAATTGCACACACTGATTCTTTGCGCCTTTTAACTTCTGGAGCGCTAAATGGACGTGTTCCTCTACCTGTCGCGCCTTGGTGTTACGGTAACGGTTAATAAAGTACATACATTAGGTTTTTTTAATTACAATCAAAAATACTGTGACAATCACAAACAAAGTAATAAATTTGATATAAATATTTCGGTGACGAATGTTACTTAAATACAATCTTATTTAAGCTGAATAAAATTAAGTTTTATCACATAACCAGCCTTTGATAGTCCACTGCTAGACATAGGCCTCCCCTAATACACCCCTATCCATTAGGGGGTTTTTGGACCGTATCCCACCACGCTGGTCCAATGCGGGTTGGTGGGCGGACCGACTTTTTACATGCCCATCCGACCCATGGATCATCTTACTTTCCAGACAATTGGGTGATCGGTCCAAATTGCCCTAAGCAACTAGGAAACAACAATCAAAATTTGTTGAGTCCCCGCAGGATTCGAACCCACGAACTCCAGATTCTAAAGCACACGCCTATACCACTAGGCTACGGAGGCAGTTAAGTTTTATAAAGAATTATAACTGTACCGTACTAATTAAAATAATTTATACGCAATATATTGAGACAGAATAAGGGGATTAAAAAGTAATGACAGCACTATTCGTTGTCTACTTTTTTAGTATCGAAAAAATAATGTATATTAACACGAAACATTTCTACACGTGCCATCCATTCAAGTTCAAGCGTGCGCCCCCTCAAAGACTTACCGATCGTCACAAGGCGGGACCAGTGGTTTATTAATGGCAAAGTATGAAATGGCTTTTATTTGCAGTATATATAAAAAATGCATTTATATAAAACAAGTTGAAAAAAGTTCTATCCAGAGTAATTTTTTTATACTACACATTTAGAAAAACATAATAAAAGCTAAAATCAGGTTTTTTTTTTTAGAAAATCGTTTGTGTATGTGTTAGTGTTACAAAACTACTTCCTTCACTTATTTCGCATTCTAGACGGGTAATAAAACGTGAAATTGGCATAATTTTTATTACTCAATTTTACACTCGTAGGTCATAAATATTTCTTTACTAGTACTTCAAAAGTAAAAAAACTTGTTCATTATTATTTAAAGGTTACGAAGGCACATCAAAATGTATTTACCTTTCTGTTGATTTTACCACGCACCAATGAGAAACAAGCTCAACCAATTAAAAAAAAAACCAATTAAGTGCGTCTAATGTGGTAATTTAGTGCGACTACTTATAAAAAATACTAGTAATTCGTATCAAAAGACATTAATTTGAGTAATGTAAAAGAAAAAATGAAGTATTTAAAATAAACCCTGATAAAAGTACACACCGATTCCAGACACTAGGGCAACTACAACTTGAACAAGAATTTATAAGGTGGTCCCACAAAGACGTCCCCTTTTAAAGAAGGCTGTCTGGGGCGGTACCAAGGCAGTGCCTATTTCTCCGCTTAGCAGTTGGGTAAAAACATTACAGTGTTTCTGTATGAAGGGCACTGTAGCCAGCGTATTTATTGGGTAAACGCGGTGTAACATTCACGTAGAAAGTTCGTTGGTGATAGCCCTGGTATTGCCAATGTCAATGATCATCGTTGACCACTTTCAAAACTTTAAAAATTGATACCATATATTATTATTATTACTATTATTTTAATATTCAGAATTAAATTGACAATCAATCCGCTGACGGCTCATTCAAAAGATGTTTGCGACTTTGCCTTTAACCTGAAAATAATTTGATCCAGGGGTAGCACGTTTCACTGAAGAATTGACTTGTGGACCAAATCAGTACGATGAGTAGAAAAATGGACAAAACGGTTATTTATTGAACGGAGATCTTTGAGGCTACTATCACTGAGGTATTGGAAATATGGCGACGTGTACGACGGCGAAGAAGGAGAATGAAGAAAAGAAAAGAGAGTAGTGAGGGCCCTCAGCACTCGTCGTTGTGGAATAGACAGCCATTTAATTTGTATTCGATACATAGGCCACCCCTTCTCCATTAGGGGGTATTGGACCGTATCTCACCAAGTGTGGTGAGATACGGTTAGGTTAGCTTCCCCGAACCCCCGAACAGGTTCTCGCTTTGTCGTAGCGGTGAGGCTCAGTACCTGTGGCTTCCTGGGTTGGCGCGGGGAAGCTAGAGGAACCTGGCCGGCCTGAGGAGTAAGGCCGGCTGTGAGAGGTTGCTCCAAGCGGGCTGAACAAGCCCGCTTTGGATGCGCCTAAGGAGGGTGCGAGGACGGGTTGCAGGTAGGTGGTGCCGCCCTTCCTATCCCTCTGCAACCAGGGTGGAGTCACGGGAAGAGGAGTGTCGAGTATTCCGTAGGCGCTCCCCATCCTCCGCGACTCGGCGGGCCGCACCGCTGATGCGGTGTGGAGGGGCCGTGGGAGGAGGGACATTCGGCATGGTGTCGTCGATCTCTCCTCCTTCTGCGGCCGAAATGAAGCTAGCGGCGGAGCGTAACATCGGAGCCGCCGCTGGGGCTGGAGTTTGGTCCTTTCTTGGTCGGGAACTCCTGGCTCCCATGGCCTGAGTAACAGACTCGGGGAGTCTGTTACCTAACCTACAGGGGCCGAGACGACGGCGCGTTAGTTCCGACGTGTCCGAGGGAGGCAGATGGCCGTAAGGCCGAGACGGGCTGCTTCGGCGGCCAGCGCCGGTGGGGTTGCAGATGAGTGCAAAACGTTCCTGTGACCCCACCCTAAAGGCGTCAGGAAGGAACAACGTGGTGGTTTTAGTCGGTGCGAAACCGAATAACCCGTCTTGCCCTCGCAAAGACGGGTATGCATAGGCATTTCCCAACGGTAAAAAAAAAAGGTTAGGTTAGGTTGCGCTGGCGCCGGCCCCAGAAGAGATAACTATAGAAGCCATACGCCGAGGTTCTGCGCCCATTTTGAGCGCCTCGCGCCTAGAGTGGCGAGAGCAGTGGCAGCTCTCGGCAGACTGCTCCCAACACCGGAGGACCCATTAGCTCCTGTCGCTGCTTGTACGCCGGAGTCGTCAGGTCCATGGTCCTGCAGGGGCACTCCGTGTGGGCCGACACCCTCAAAAGGAGTGTACGGCTGCACTAGAAGAACCCAGAGGGTGTTGGCGATCTGGGCCGTACAGGGCTACCGGACCATCTCCGGCGAGGTGGCGTGCCTGATGGCTGGCTCCTTGCCCTGGGACCTAGACGCAGAAATCCTCACGACACTCTTCTTCTGGCGCGAGGAGGCGAGGTCTCGGGCTGTAGGCCAGCCCCGAAGAAATAAGGGGCGCAGAGACGATTTGCGCTCCTTGCAATACAGGAGTGGGAGCTGCGGCTGGAGCACTCCAGCGCTGGCCGTCAAACAGTAGAAGCCATACGCCCCGTATTAAAGTGGTGGCTTGAAGAGGACACGGCTCCTGACATTCGGCGCGACGCAGGTTCTCTCGGAACACGGCTGTTTCGGAAGGTACCTGTGCCGCGTGGCCGGTAGGAGCCTCAGAGGAGTGCCACCACTGTGGCGTATGTGCCGAAGAGACGGCCCAACACGCGCTGGAAGAGTGCCCAGCCTGAGTCGAGCAACACAGAGAGCTGCGTAGTGTCAGGGCACGACCTTTCGCTTCCTGCCGTAGTGCGCAGGATGCGTGAAGAGGTCGTGGGCGCCGTCCTTGCTTTCTGCGAGGAATTGATGGCCCGGAAGGAGGCCGCGAAAGGGACAGGGAGGCCTTGAGCGCCCTGGCTATCCGCAGAAGAAGGCCAGGGCGCCGAAGAGTGGCGTACGCGCACAACTTTCCCCTGACATGAGCCCCTGGGCGGCCGGCAAGAGGGTGCCCGCCGCCCAGAGAAGGGCTCAAGAGGGAGCGCCATGCTGTTTGTTCCGGCACTGCGCCTAAAGTGACGTTCTGGGTGTCCCAACACACCCGGTGAGAAGAAGCCCGAAAAGGCGAGGGCCACGTCGCGCCGGTGTCGCCAAAGACTGTCATCAGCGCCGCGGCCCTGGCTACAGCGACATGAGAAAGGAACAACCGTTGGTTTTAGTGGGTATACCGGCCGCTCCATCTTGGTCCGGGGAGCCCACATATCCCCGCTGCCCCTCACTTTGGCGGCGGGGAATCCGTAGTTCGGTCCGGTGTCCGGTGTGGAGTTGTCAGATCTCCCATCCGGTGGCGTCCCAGGTTGCGGATAGGGCACTCCCCAGATATGGGGTACTCGGCTTCGCCGGCACGGACAGAAACTGACAGGGTGCTGCGTCTCTGCTCCGTTAAAGGGTGGAGATGTGGCGAGGACAGTGGCTCCCAGAGGTGAGCCTGTCGTGCGGGCCTCAGACCTCGCTCCCGGTACCCTCTTGTTATGAGGGAACACGGGTGCGAGCCGGTCTACCCTGCGAGTGCGTCAGAGCCTCGCCGAGCGCGATGTAGAAAGAGCAAAGGTATGAATGTGTGTGGGGATTGGGGCAAAGGGCAAAGAGCGTGATGTATGAATGGAAGTCCCCGAGAGGGACGGTGTATTCGTTCGGTGCATTGCACTCGGCTTGCCGAACACCGGGCGATCTCAGCCTGTCGTGGGTGTCGTAGATCACGTCTCGCGGCCTGCGGCAGTGCTGAGGGTCCTGCCTTCATTCAGCCGCGAGGAGACAACCTCTAAAAACCGTTGATCTCGGCGTTGTGGTACGTGACGTCGGGTGCTCGCAAGAGCGGCTGGAACGTTACACCAGCCATGAGCGCCCACCCTGGGAACTTCCGCCCCCAGGCGTATTTAGGGTTACCGGTGCTACATGGTCCCTGGCCCGGTGGACTTCATTACCTAATATTCGTGGATTTATTATGGACATTAAATCAAACAAAAACAAGGAGCAAAATCGACATCAACGATGACAACGGCATGACAACGGACAACGATAGCATATCGGAAGGACGTAATGAAAGAGAGGCGCGGACCAGGTGAGGGCCGATGGTGAAGGCGCTAGGGTATGGCCCCTAAATTTTATCGAAAGCGCACAAGGGAGGATACGGCTGGCACTCAAAGTGAGTGTTCTAGCGAGGAGGACCAGCCAGCGCAAAAGGTGGTACGGCGGAAGAAGAGGGCGACCTGCTTCTCCCTTCAAAGAGATGAACTCGGGCGTTTCTAAAACGTCAAACCGCAACTGCTTCGAGATCGCGGTCGAGCAGCGGTAGCCGGCAGGACTTTACCACTGATCTAGTCCTGCTGTCAAAAACGAGGAAGGACCAAAGAGCAGAGCGTGCGGAGAAGGACCGCACGCTTAAAGAAATTGTGGAGGCGCTCGGGGAGGAGAGGCCGTAGATGAGGATGCCTTAACGGCGGAGGATGCAAGGAGATGGCGCTCAGAAATCTGAGCATCATCTCCCAGGTTGCCACGAGATATATCACTCGAGCTATAGAGCCTTTTGTCGGCCGCAAATACTCGGCCGACAAAAGGGCTCTAGTAGCTCGGGTGGAGGCCTCGAGGAGGAAGTGCGGCGTCTAAGGCCGCTTGAGAAACAGAACCGGCAGTTGAAGGCCGCCGCATGGACGATGTCCACGTTGAGGGATTGCCTACGGACTTGGAACAAATCCTGAGGAGCCTCATCGTGGACATGGTGGCCCAATGTTTCAGGCCACCGCGACGATATAGCGGACCGCCTCCTGCCGGAGAAGCGGCTTCGTCCACCGCTGGCCGCGGATAAAAGAGCGGCCCCAACGTTTGCGGTAGTGGTGAGGCCAGCTGCAGCCCTGCTGTCCCTGCGGCAAAAGGGCCGCTACGCCGAAGGATGGGCCCCTGCAAGTCTTCCCAAAAGGGAAGGCCAAGAAGGGAAGAAAAGGGCCCTCGGAAGAACCCAGGCCAGGGTGCGGCCAGCGCCACATCAAGGGCAGCAACGGCGGCACCAGGGCAGTCCACGATGGGTGGACGCTGGTGACGCGCCATAAAACGGCAAGCCGGTGCTGGTCCTAAAGCGACGCAGCAAAAGAAGAGGATGCCAAATTAAAGGCCCCTACCTCGTCGGCTGTAGTTATAAAGCTGCAGCCGGGCGCCGCGGAAAAAGGGTCACTTATTCTGGCATCCTCCAAGATGCCAGAAGAGTGATAATCAAGGACATTGGAATCGATGGATCCGGTTCCGCCATGCGGCAACAGGGCCCGTATCCTCCAGGTTCCGGGGCCGCCAGCGGTGAAAAGGCCAACCAATTGGCAGAAAACTTCGCCAATTGTGTGTTGGGTCCTGAGGTGGCATATATCCAGGCCGAAAAGTGCGCGGATCTTCGCATCTCGGGCCTGGATGATTCCGTAGATAAGACGGAGGTGGCTGAGGCGGTAGCGCAAAAAGGCAGCTGCCCGGTCACCTCCGTAAAGTCGGAGAAATCCGCCAAGACCGCACGGGTCTTGGTGAGATAGTGTGCGCTGCCCTGTGGCAGCCACCAAAAATAATTGATGGTGGGCGCCCCTGATCGGGTGGTGTTCTGCTGGAATTGACGGAGTATCTGCAAAAATCGTGAAAGAAGAATGGTCGGTAGCCTCGCTGAGGTTCACCTCGTATACGCCCGATGCGTGTTTGAAGGAGTGTTCCTGACGGATGGAAGGATGGCAGGCTAGTGGTTCTACCAAAGAACAATGACAGGCGCTTTCCGACCCTAAGGCGTACCGTCCTAGCACACTCCTCTCGGTTCTCGGTAAGGTGTTAGAAAGAATAATGCTTGTCTGCGCGCCTGAGGTATTCCGGGATCTATCGGACCTGCAGCATGGCTTTCGCAGGGTCGATCCACTGTGTCAGCAATCGGGCAGATCCTGCAGACAGCCCAGGAATTAAAATACAAATACGTACAGGCACTGGCCTTAGACATTTCCGGAGCATTTGATAATGCATGGTGGCCCCATGATCCTCATAAAAGCCAAGCAGGAGGTTGTCCTCCCAACATCTATAGAATGTTGTGCGGATATTTCGTCGGACGGCGGGTGACTGTTCTTGGGAAAACAGTTAGCTGGAAAACGTCTACCATGGGCTGTCCGCAGCGTTCGATCCTAGGATCCGACTTTGCTGCCATTTGCGTGGCGCTGGTCGTACCCTGGCTTGGGTTCGTCCGGGGCCCTTCTTCCCTGGGGACATGGGAGGTGGTAGGTTGCCCTAGCTACCCTTGCTGCCCTCTGCGTGCAGCAACAGCGGCGGAAGGCGTAAGGCTCCTCGAAGCTAAAAGCGCTCCCAAGGTTATGGAGGATCCTCCTTCTAACCTTCCCAAAAGGGAAGGGCAAAAGGAAGAAGGGCCCTGGACCAACCCAGGCCAGGGTACGACCAGGGCAAAGTCGGCGGCACCAGAGCAGTCCACGGATGGTGGACCCTGGTGACGCACGCAAAACTGCCAAGCCTGGCGCTGGTCTAAAAGCGACGAACCCAAAAAGAGGATGCTGAAACTAAAGGCCCTACCTCGTCGGCTGTAGTAATATATAAAAGGTAAGGTTATATAAAGGTTAGGTTACACCCACTTCCCCGTACAGGTTCTCGTTCCCCGAATAGGTTTTCGCTTTGTCGTAGTGGTGGGGCTCAGTATCTCCGGCCTAGGACAGCCGCGGGAAGCTAAGAGGAACCTGTCCGACCTGAGCAGTAAGGCTGGCCATGGAAGAGGCTGCTCCAAGGGCTGCAGAAGCCGCTTTGGATGCACCTTGGAGGTGCGAGGACGGGTTGCAGGAGGTAGGTGTCGCCCTTCCTGTCCTTCGCAACCAAGGAGGAGTCCGGGGAAGAGGAGTGTTGGTATTCCTTAGGCCGCTCTCACTATCCTCCACGACTCGAGGGGCCGCACCGCTGATGCGGTGTGGAGGGCCGTGGAGGGGACATTCGGCATGGTTTCGTCGATCTCTCCTCCTTCTACGGCTGAAATGGAGCTACCGGCGGAGCTTAACATCCGGGCCGCCGCTGGGGCTAGGAGTATCGTCCCTGTGTGGGTTGGGAACTCCTGGCTCCCATGGCCCTGAGAAGTCTATTACCTAACTACATGGGCCGAGACGAAGGCGCGCCAGTTCCGACGCGCTCAGAGGGGAGCAGATGGCCGTAGGGCCGAGATGGGCTGCTTCGGCGGCCAGCGCTGGTGGGGTTGCAGATGAGTGAAGAGACGTGTGAGTCCGCATAACCGTCTTTGCCCCTGAGAGGACAGGTATGCGTAGGCATTTTCCCACGGTGAGAAAAAAAAGGTTATAGCCACGAACAGGTTCTCGTTTTGTCTTAGCGGTGGGGCTCAGTACCTGCGGCCTGCCCAGCCGCGGGAAGCTAAGAGGAACCTGGCGGCCTGAGGAGACATTTCCCACGGTAAAAGAAAAAAGTTATCCACTAACCCACATTGGACCAGTGGGTCTAATGTGGTTTAGTGGGTGGACGACTTTTAACATGCCCATCCGACGAATGGATCATGATACTTTTCAGACAATTGGATGATCAGCCCAAATTGCCCTAACCTACTAGGAAACTACAATGAAAATTTGTTGAGTCCCTTAGGATTGAAACCCACGACCTCCAGTTTATAAAGCGCACGACCTTAGTATATACTGCTTTTTAGAAGAAAAGTTATATATTACGCGAATTAAGTCGCGGGCAAGAGCTAGTTGTTAATAAAATATGCATTTGTTTCAGACCTCTTGATTGCAAAAGCCGCAATAGCACACTTTGCTGTCCAGGATGGTCTTCAAGGCCTTACTCCTTATTTTGCTTTGTGCGTGAGTACTTCTGTACTTTTAAACTACACGTCATATCGTTACAGCTAATGGAATAGGTTTTATCTTAGCCTAATCCGGACACGATAGAGTTTCGTAAAGTAACCAGTTTGTAAAAATTAAAGGTTATGTATGTACTAATATTTTAAAGGTTTTACGAAGAGATGATTTATCTTTACAGGTTATTCTGGTCCTTATAGAGAACCTTTAAAGTTTAAGATGATAACTGAACTTCTCCATGAATCTTTATCTAAGAATTCGAAATCTATCGCATGAAATAATACAGTTAATTTTAAGTAATTGTTTGCCTGAAAAACTGTTATATTCATGTAAATCTGGATGAGTTAGAAGCCGACCCCATGATAACTTGGGAAAATTGGTGAGGTTAAAGTTTGCCTTAACGTGATTATTCTGTTAAAGTATTTGTATAATGAAACTGTAGATCTCGATCATAAATCAAGGCATTAATTATAAATATTATTGAATAAAAGGACTCTCACGGATTTTATCGCGTTTATTTTACATTTTAAATTCCTGACGTTTGGAACATTTTCCAGCGGCCGTGGTCACTGTGGGGTAGACTGATATATCATGCGTCTTGTTGCAAGTGCTGAAGCGGATTACCAGTTCTTAATTTTAATTAAATAATTTTAATCTGTACTCCTTTCCTCTTCGCTTCCTAGAAATGATCCAAAATGCTTTAAATGTTCGCTCTAATAATACATTAAATTTTTCGTGATCATATCACTCTATAATTGTTTTTATACATTTCTTATTACGAGTTTAAAAAAATGCTTAGAATAGTTTTCCTAACGAAAAATTAATCCAGAACCAATGAGACTTAGTTCACTGGGTATGCTATGACGGAATCTTGGAGAATTTTCAAATAGCTTACATTATTGAGTTTTTCGGTTACGCTTATGAGATTTCTAGATTTAATGTTGCTGAAATTGTCCCAAACTATGACATTATGGCGTTCAAAGACATCTCTATTGGATCCGAAAACTTAATATTTTGTTTCGTCACTTTTATAGATATTTCCCTATTGTTGTATAGTCCAGTACCTACGTGCTTTTGTCCATTGTGGTCTTTTTTCTAAATCGACTTGTTGTTGGAAATGTTGCGAGAAAACAAGAAACTGAAAAAATTAAAATAGAAAGACATCAGAAGATAGAGAGAGTAGGCCCAAATCCACAACAAATCTAGAGGACAAATACATTACAGTTCTTTCTATAGGGAATAGACGCTTAACTTCACCACAGATCACTGCAGCTCTGAGTGATACCACAAGAAAGGCCTATTTCAAAAACAACTGTTAAAAGACGTTTACTGTTTGCAGGTTTAAGAGAATGTGTTGCTGCTAAAAAACAAAACTTACAAATCAACATAAGAAAAGTAGACTAGAATGGGCCCTCCTATTTCCGTCCTATTCCTAATTGCTAAAAGCCGTGACAGAGACAAATTGTTGACAGCCTAACAGTGACAACATTTCTCGAAGGGTTGACTCGTTTATGCGGTGGGCTGTCCAGGGTACGCGTGACATTGACAATGCGACATCTATCTGTCTTGTTAAGAGTCCAAATCTCAGCACCGTAGATGAAGATCAAAAACACTATTGTCTTTAACAGCCTAATTTATTTGTCAATCTGTCCAGATCCTGTTTAATCTGGTCATCACACTCTTAGTCATTTCAATCACCTTCCGCACGTCCAGTTTACATGAGCCATCATTGCTGACGGTAAAGCCCCAGTTAACAAAGTTTCCTACAAATTGAAGATTAAGAGCCCATCGAGCTTTAGCTGCTTCTTTCGGACTACCACCATAGGTTTTATTTTCGACCTGTTGTTGGATAGGTCAAGTTCTCCGCTTACATGTTCCAGGCGTTTCAGCAGTTTAACTCGGTTACGATAGTTGTATCAAGTGAGGTGCCATCAGCGTACCGTAAGTTGGTGATTTTGACTCCACAAATAGAGACTCCACCTTTGCAGCCTTGAAGAGCAACTATTAAGGAGGAGCAGCGACAATATACATCCTTGTCGTACTCTTTTACCAAACTTAAAAGACTTTAGTAACGCTTGGTTAACTCTTACGACTCCTTAGTTGTTGCTATACAGGGACCGGAAAAGCAATATTAGATATTGAGGTACGCCGAGTTTAGCTAATATATTTCATAGGCTTTCCCAATCAACGCAGTCGAACACCCTGCTAAGGTTGATAAAGTACAAAACAAATGAAGTGTTAAATTCATACGAGTTCTCATTCAGTTGTCTGACGATTCGTTCTCTAGAGCTCTTTCCTTTCACATAGCCCATCCTTGTGTTTATTCCTTTCCTTTTGTTTATTATTTGTACGTAACTTCTCCAGTTGTAAGGGCGTGTGCTTTAACCCGGAGATCACCAGAACGATATACACTGCAGTAGTAGAGCCGGTCGTCTTATACGCAGCGAGCGCGTGGGCCCCTGCGACCAAGAAGGTCCGAGCAAGGCGGCAACTCGCTAGGATACAGCGCGGCTTCGTGCAGAAGTCATCAAGGCGGTCGGTCTCGCTAAACTCGGTCCTATTGTTCGCTGGGATTCTTCCCTTGGACCTACGGGTCCGGGAAACAGCCACTTTTTACTTCGTAAAGCGAGGCCGATCTCAGCGAGTGATAGGAGACCGGGGGCTTAAGAGTCCTGTGCCATTCACCAAACTGCCACACCCGGCGACAGTGGGAGGATTCAACAAGCTCCCGTCCTCAAGATCTTCACAGACGGGAGCAAAATTGATAATAAAGTCGGGGCGGCGCTGTCCATTTGGGACGGCGCCGAAGAAATCAGATCCCGAAAATTAAAGTTAAGAGACTTCTGCACCGTCTACCAGGCGAAACTACTAGTCCTTCTCACGGCAGTAGAGGTGGCATTAAAACACCCTGCACGAAGCTGCGCTGTGTATAACGACTCAAGGTCCGCTACGTAGTAGTGACCTTCTACAACTGATGGCGTAGAGGCAAGGGAGGACATCGCCAAAATAGTTGAGCAGGGCGGCTCCCTTGACCTGTTGTGGGTAAAGGCGAAGGAGGCCGCCATCCGTATTAAAAGGCGACCGGACTATGACAAATGCCCGGTTTCATTCGTCAAGAGGATTCATCATCCTAACTGAAAAATTATATCATCTTCCATTGCCGAAATAAAAGGGGTATTATAGTAGCCAATCATATAATCGATTAGTTGCGAAAACGCGCTGTTGATTGCTACGCCGATGTAAAACAATATCTTGGTTTTCTAAATTTTCACCCACGACAACAATAGCGACTTCGTCAATTGTGGCGCATTTAAACGTCTCGCGTGTTGTACTGTAGGCGTCGTATCAGCTTTGATAACAATTATTTGATTATCAGACCGCAAAGCGGTCGTGAATAATGCAACCAATTCCTATGTTGATGAAAAACGTTTGTAGTTTTCCACAATTGGTTTTTACCGAAATATTTGTACAAAACACTGATAGACTTTGCTCGCCAAATCGCCCTATAAAATAAAAGTTGAAGAATTGGTCACCGTAAGCCAACATTCATAGAATTCATCATTTAGCAACAGATGGCGTTGAACTACCAGTTATAGTATATTCAGAGTCTGGAATCCATAATTCTTAATCGAATTATTTATGATTAGTCTCTGTAAACCTATCATCTTTAATTGTCTTAATTATTTTGATTGATATTACTATTATTTGGAAATCAGAAAATTGCGCTTATATACTTTATCAGTGCTCCAATATAATTGAGGTTAACTCATCCGCATGCAATTTATTGAATAAATTAAAATACTTTTATTTAATATAATTAACACTAAATATTATTAAATTATTAAGTATAAATACTTATTATTGGTTATTTAATATTCACAAAATAAAGAAATAAATTTAATAAAACATTTAATGAATAGTTTGTGATAAAAATTAAAATTGAACATCAAATTATAATATAATTTTAATATTTGACTATGAAATTAAATTCGTTTTTTGAATTTATAATTAAATTTATTTTTAAAATATTAAATAATCAATAATAATATTTAAAATTAAGAATCATATAATATTTAGTACAAATTTTGTGTTATATATTTATTATTCTCAATTTTGTTTTTAAAATTATATATATATATATATATATATATATAATTTGTTGATATCTAAGTATCATCTAGTCAATAATCAGTTTGATTTATAGTACGCTTAAAGTAAGTACATTCTTGGAATTCTACTTTAGTAAACATGATGGCGTTGAACTACCAGTTATAGATATATCAAAGTAGCTTGTAGATCCATTAAATTCATTAATCAATTATTTATGATTAGTTCTTTAAATCTATCATCTTTAATTGTCTTAATTATTTTTTGAATAAAAATATTTTTTATCAAAAGTTGTCATTAAATTTATTTAGTTATTTTTATAAATATTTATTATTTATTCAATTTAATATCAAATATTAAAAATTAATATTAAAATTTGATGTGCAATTTAATTTTATCACAAACCTTTTATTAAATGTTTTATTAAATTTATTTCTTTATTTTGAATATTAAATAACCAATAATATGTATTTAATATTAATAATTTAATAATATTTAGTGTTAATTATATTAAATAAAAGTATTTTTAATTTATATCAATAAATAATACATAACGTGATAGTTAACCTCAATTATATTGGAGCACTTGATAAGTATATAAGCACATTTTTTTCATCTAATATTCACAAATAGTAAGTAAAATCAAAAATAACTTAAGACATTAAAGATGATAGATTTACAAGAACTAATCATAAACAATCTCGATTAAGACTTTGTGGATTCACAAGACGTACTTTGATATATCTATAACTGGCAGTTCAGCGCCATCTGTTGCTTACAAATGTAGAATTTTATGAGATGTTGCAGTTACCTGTACAGCAGGTACTATAAATCAGAAGCTTTGATTATGTGTGACTCAGATGGCGCTTATTCTAAAACGTATTACATAGATAAATCACAATGTTGAGTATATTAAACGGATAAAAATATTACCTTTATATCAAGTTGAATAAATATCATTACAAAATTAATATATTTATGTAATAATATATTTATTTTTATTGGTTTTACTACTGGAAAAGCTTTGTCGAATTTTTTCTGCTTTTGGCAGCTTTTTTTTTGATTGTAATAGTTTTAGTGTTCCGATTTGTTTTACCATCTTGAAAACTAGAACAGAAATTGAATAAATTATAGTCATCAAATTTAAACTAAAGAGTCTTAGATTGATTTTAGATATCAATAATTAATATTAAAATTGAAAATTAATATATTTATATAAAAATATATTATTAATAATAATATATATATATATATATATTTATATAATTATTAAAACAAAATTTAGAGAATAATAAATATATAAGACAAAATTTGTACTAAATTTTATAAGATTCTTAATTTTAAATGTTTATTATTGATTATTTAATACTTAAAATAAATTTAATAATAAATTCAAAATCGAATTTAATTTCATAGCAAATATTAAAAAATTAATATTATAATTTGATGTTCAATTTAATTTTTATCAAAACTTTATATTAAATGTTTTATTAAATTTATTTCTTTATTTTGTGAATATTAAATAACTCAATAATAAGTATTTAACATTAATAATTTAATAATATGTAGTGTTAATTATATTAAATAAAAGTATTTTAATTTATATCAATAAATAATACATACGGATAGTTAACCTCAATTATATTGGAGCACTTGATAAAGTATATAAGCAATTTTTTTTCACTAATATTCACAAATAGTAGTAATATCATCAAAATAATTAAGACAATTAAAGACGATAGATTTACAAGAACAATCATAAATAATTGATTAAGAATTTATGGATTCACAAGACGTATTTGATATATCATATAACTGGTGATTCAGCGCCAATCTGTTGCTTAGCAAATGTAGAATTCCTATGAGATGTTGGCTTACTTGTACAGCGTACTATAAATCAGAAGCTTTGATTATGTGTGACTAGATGGCGTTATCTAAAACGTATTACATAGATAAATCACAATGTTGATATATTAAATGAATAAAAATATTACCATTATAACAAGTTGAATAAACATCATTGCAAAATTAATATATTTAATAGTAATAAATATTTATTTTTTGGTTTTACTACGAAAAGCCTTTGTAGAATTTTTTCTGCTTTTTAGGCAGCTTTTATTTGATTGTAATAGTTTTACGTGTTCCGCATTTGTTTTACCCATCTTGAAAACTAGAACAGAAATTGAATAGTACCATTAATAGTCATCAAATTCGAAACCTAAAAGAATCTTTAGATTGATTCTTAGATAATCAATAATAAATATTAAAATTGAAAATTAATATATTCATATAATAATATATTATTAATAATAATATATATTTATATTTATATAATTATTAAAAACAATTTGAGAATAATAAATATATAAGACAAATTTGTACTAAATTTTATAAGATCTAATTTTAAAGTTTATTATTGATTATTTAATATTTTAAAAATAAATTTAATAATAAATTAAAATCGAATTTAATTTCATAGCAAATATTAAAAATTATATTATAATTTGATGTTCAATTTTAATTTTATCACAAACTTTTATTAAATGTTTTATTAAATTTATTTCTTTATTTTGTAAATATTAAATAACCAATAATAAGTATTTAACATTAATAATTTAATATGTAGTGTTAATTATATTAAATGAAAGTATTTTAATATATCAATAAATACATACGGATAGTTAACTCAATTATATTGGAATGATAAAGTATAACACAATTTTTTCACTAATATTCAAATAATAGTAATAATCAAAATAATTAGACAAAAGATGATAGATTTACAAGAACTAATCATAATAATTGATTAAGAATTTGGGATTCACAGACGTACTTTGATATATCATATAACTGTAGTTCACGCCATCTTTGTTACAAATGTAGAATTCCTATGAGATGTTGGCTTCACTTGTACAGCAGTAATAAACTGAGCTTTGATTATGTGATGATGGCGCTTATCTAAAACGTAAATAGATAAATCCAATGTTGATATATTAAATGACAAATTACCATTATACAAGTTGAATAAATCATTAAAAATTAATATATTTATGTAATATATTTATTTTTGTTTACTACGGAAAAGTCTTCAGAATTTTTCTGTTTTGGAGCTTTTATTTGATTGTAATAGTTTTACAGTGTTCCGATTTGTTCCATCTGAAACTAGAACAGAAATTGAATAGTACCATTAATAGTCATCAAATTTAAACTAAAGAATCTTAGATTGATCTTAGATATCAATTAATATTAAAAATTGAAAATTAATATATTTATATAATAATATATTATTAATAATATATATATATATTATATAATTATTAAAACAAAATTTAGAGAATAAATATATAAGACAATTATTAATTTTATAAGATTCTTAATTTTAATGTTTATTATTGATTATTTAATATTTTAAAATAAATTAATCATAAATACAAAAATCGAATTTAATTTATAGCAAATATTAAAAATTAATATTATATTTGATGTTCAATTTAATTTTTATACAACTTTTATTAAATGTTTTATTAAATTTATTTTTATTTTGTGAATATTAAATAACCAATAATAAGTATTTAACATTATAATTTAATAATATTTATGTTAATTATATTAAATAAAAGTATTTTAATTTATATCAATATATATACATACGATAGTTAACCAATTATTGAGCACTTGATAAGTATATAAGCACAATTTTTCCACATATTCACAAATAGGATCAAAAAATAATAAGACAATTAGATGATAGATTTACAAGAACAATCATAAATAATGATAAATTATGGATTCAAGACGACTTTGATATATCATATAATTAGCGATTTCAATGTAGAATCTATGAATTGCTTTGGTATAAATCAGAAGCTTTGATTATGTGGACGTGGCGCTTTCAAACGTCATAGATAAACATGTTGATATTAAATGTAAAATATACATTATACGTTGAATAACATCATTCAAACATATTTATGAAATATATTTTTTTTTATTGGTTTACACGGCGATTATATATAATATATTATTAATAATAATATATATATTATATATAATTATTAAAAACAAAATTTAGAGAATAATAAATATATAAGACAAAATTTGTACTAAATTTTATAAGATTTTAATTTTAAATGTTTATTATTGATTATTTAATATTTAAAATAAATTTAATAATAAATTCAAAAATCGAATTTAATTTCATAGCAAATATTAAAAATTAATATTATAATTTGATGTTCAATTTTAATTTTTATCACAAACTTTTATTAAATGTTTTATTAAATTTATTTCTTTATTTGTAATATTAAATAACAATAATAAGTATTTAACATTAATAATTTAATAATATGTAGTGTTAATTATATTAAATAAAAGTATTTTAATTTATATCAATAAATAATACATACGGATAGTTAACCTCAATTATATTGGAGCACTTGATAAAGTATATAAGCAATTTTTTTCACTAATATTCAAATAGTAGTAATATCAATCAAAATAATTAAGACAATTAAAGAGATAGATTTACAAGAACTAATCATAAATAATTGATTAAATTTATGGATTCAAGACGTACTTTGATATATCATATAACTGGTAGTTCAGCGCCATCTGTTGCTTACAAAATGTAGAATTCCTGAGATGTTGGCTTACTTGTACAGCGGTACTATAAATCAGAAGCTTTGATTATGTTGACTAGATGGCGCTTATCTAAAACGTATTACATAGATAAATCACAATGTTGATATATTAAAATGAATAAAATATTACCATTATAACAAGTTGAATAAACATCATTACAAAATTAATATATTTATGTAATAATATATTTATTTTTGTTTACTACGGAAAAGCTTTGTAGAATTTTTTCTGCTTCTTTGCAGCTTTATTTGATTGTAATAGTTTTACAGTGTTCCGCATTTGTTTTACCCATCTTGAAAACTAGAACAGAAATTGAATAGTACCATTAATAGTCATCAAATTTAAACTAAAAGAATCTTAGATTGATCTTAGATATCATTAATTAATATTAAAATTGAAAATTAATATATTTATATAATAATATATTATTAATAATAATATATATATATATTTATATAATTATTAAAAACAAAATTTAGAGAATAATAAATATATAAGACAAAATTTGTACTTAATTTTATAAGATTCTTAATTTTAAATGTTTATTATTGATTATTTAATATTTTAAAAATAAATTAATCATAAATACAAAATCGAATTTAATTTCATAGCAAATATTAAAATTAATATTATAATTTGATGTTCAATTTTAATTTTTATCACTAAACTTTTTATTAAATGTTTTATTAAATTTATTTCTTATTTTGTGAATATTAAATAACTAATAATAAGTATTTAACATTAATAATTTAATAATATTTAGTGTTAATTATATTAAATAAAAGTATTTTAATTTATATCAATATATAATACATACGGATAGTTAACCTCAATTATATTGGAGCACTTGATAAAGTATATAAGCACAATTTTTCCACTAATATTCACAAATAGTAAGTAATATCAATCAAAAATAATTAAGACAATTAAAGATGATAGATTTACAAGAACTAATCATAAATAATTCGATTAAGAATTTATGGATTCACAAGACGTACTTTGATATATCATATAACTGGTAGTTCAGCGCCATCTGTTGCTTACAAATGTAGAATTCCTATGAGATGTTGGCTTACTTGTACATGCGGTACTATAAATCAGAAGCTTTGATTATGTGTGACTAGATGGCGCTTATCTAAAACGTATTACATAGATAAATCACAATGTTGATATATTAAATGAATAAAAATATTACCATTATATCAAGTTGAATATACATCATTACAAAAATCTAACATATTTATGTAATAATATATTTATTTTATTGGTTTTACTACGGAAAAGCCTTGTCGAATTTTTTCTGCTTCTTTGGCAGCTTTTTTTCGATTGTAATAGTTTTTACAGTGTTCCGCATTTGTTTTACCCATCTTGAAAACTAGAACAGAAATTGAATAGTAGCATTAATAGTCTTCAAATTTAAACTAAAAGAATCTTAGATTGATCTTAGATATCAATAATTAATATTAAAATTGAAAATTAATATATTTATATAATAATATATTATTAATAACTAATATATATTTATTTATATAATTATTAAAAACAAAATTTAGAGAATAATAAATATATAAGACAAAATTTGTACTAAATATTATAAGATTCTTAATTTTAAATGTTTATTATTGATTATTTAATATTTAAAAATAAATTTAATAATAAATTCAAAAATCGAATTTAATTTCATAGCAAATCAACATCAATATATAACATAGATCCCCGCAGTTACTTTCCAAATGAGAGCGACGAGCAGATTTTAAAGCATTTTAATGGGTAATACACCACCTCCTAACTGCCTCTATAGCCTAGTAGTATGAGCTTGCGCTTTAGGACCCGGAGGTCGTTGTTTCGAATCCTGCGGAACTCAACAAATTTTCAATGTTTTTCCTAGCTGATCAGGTAAATGCGGGCTGATGAACCGATTGTCTGAATAGTAAGATGATCCATGCGCTGATGGGCATGAAAAAGTCAGTCCACCCACCAACCTGCATTGTACCAGCGTCGTGGGATACGGTCCAAAACACCCTAATGGAGAAGGCGTACATAAGGGGATGCCAATATGTATGTACACCAACACCTTTATGGGTTTTATAACGTATTGATTTCGATCTCTTCTTTGCACCGTATGAGGATCGTCAATAAACTCACTATCGAACTCTCCATCGCTAAGCTGCGTCAGTAAATACAATGACATCGAAATCGGTGCCAATTATCTTAAGTTTAACATCACGCGTACGCTCACTACGAATCCCATTTGAATATTTTGAAGCAATTGAATGTTAATAGAAATTGATAACAGTCTCAAGATATAAAAATATACTTTACAATTATAAGCTACCGCTACGCTATATAAAGCACAATTTTATTTGTTCGGATATCTGAATAAAAAATAATAATTTATGAGTTAACTACTTCTAACTTTTAACAAGTGCGTGTAATATGTAGAGTTCCGGGGTCAAGCGTTCGACTAAGTAAACTGAATGACTTGTGTTAAATTTTCTTATATTTTTTTATTATGTTTGGTCGCTCCAGCTAAAATGTATCTCGGAAGCGAGGGAGATGGAACTCGTACTTGTGTTTTGTGCGTTAGCTAACCAATTCTAAATCCTAAAATCGCTACAATCGATATTTACGGATATCAGTCTCGGAAATATTACTGCCTTACTAATTTGTGTAAAATCTTAGGTATATGCTCAGCCTTATGTTTCAAAACACATTGTACATCCAGGTTGTTTATTCTTGAATGCTGTAAGTGACTATCAACACCATTTACCTTAATTTCAGAGAATTTTCTCCTTTTAGAAGTTTTATATGCTTAAATAGTCCCTGAAATTCCTTTTTAATTCATCATATTTGTTGTTGATAAATACAAATGTATCTCTTTAGTTATTTCTTATTTTCAATATTTTTGCTTGTATTATTTCTATCTTAGTTAGGAATGTGTTCAATTCTTGTTGGATTATATTTTAACATTTTTAAACGTTAATAATTCATATCTATGGAGAAAATCTCGACTGAGTGTGCCTTATTGTAACGTTCAATGGACGGTTTGAGATGACACTGCAGAGATTCTAATGGAAGTGTAAGAAATCTTACCTTTTGGGTTCTCTTGCAAGACAAGACGGACATAACCAGTTATTTTAATTGCCTGAGGAAAGATCTTTGTATTAATGCATTCAAAATGGTATATTTTTATTTTACCCTTGAAGTTGTGACCCCAGACTCATGTCTATAGTAAGCTTCATCTAACACAGAGTTCGCGAGAAGCTCCCGTCCTCACGAACTAGGTGGCCCACATTTTTGCTAAAATGAAGGCCACACGTACGTGAGTTAGGCATTAGTTTATGTCTCCATTAGGGGTTTGGACCGTATCCCACCACGCTGGTCTAATGCGGGTTGGTGGGTGGACCGACTTTTTACATGCCCATCAGACGCATGGATCATCTTACTTTTCAGACAAATTGCCCTAACCAACTAGGAAACAACAATGATAACTTATTGACTCCCCGCAGGATTCGAACCTAGACCTCCGGTTTCTATAGCACACGCCCATACCACTAGGCTACGGAGGCAGTTTTAACTTGGGTTAGACTCGGAGGCAACTTTATAGTTGGGTCAAATCACGTCAAGTTTCCACCCTTTTACCACTTGAGGAAAGATTATAAAAATATATTTTTCGAAAGTAACTTACCTAATACCTAATAATGGTCCTTGATAACAGTTTTTTAAATATTTTAAATTTAACAACACTTTTTTAAATAACAAACATTTTTGGTGCTTATATATCAAAAATAATTTAAAAAGAACCAGTAAAGACGACTTTAGGAAATTTCCTGTGGTTATAGTTTATTTCGTATAATTGCTTATGATAATATTTTACAAATTTTATTTCTTAATTCGGTGTTCCGATTTGTTTTACCCATCTTGAAAACTAGAACAGAAATTGAATAGTACCATTAATAGTCATCAAATTTAAACTAAAAGAATCTTAGATTGATCTTAGATATCAATAATAAATATTAAAAATTGAAAATTAATATATTCATATAATAATATATTATTAATAATAATATATATTTATATAATTATTAAAAAACAAAATTTAGAGAATAATAAATATATAAGACAAAATTTGTACTAATTTTATAAGATTCTTAATTTTAAATGTTTATTATTGATTATTTAATATTTTAAAATAAATTTAATAATAAATTCAAAAATCGAATTTAATTTCATAGCAAATATTAAAAATTAATATTATAATTTGATGTTCAATTTTAATTTTTATACAAACTTTTATTAAATGTTTTATTAAATTTATTTCTTTATTTTGTAAATATTAAATAACCAATAATAAGTATTTAACATTAATAATTTAATAATATTTAGTGTTAATTATATTAAATAAAAGTATTTTAATTTATATCAATAAATAATACATACGGATAGTTAACCTCAATTATATTGGAGCACTTGATAAAGTATATAAGCACAATTTTTTTCACTAATATTCACAAATAGTAAGTAATATCAATCAAAAATAATTAAGACAATTAAAGATGATAGATTTACAAGAACTAATCATAAATAATTCGATTAAGAATTTATGGATTCACAAGACGTACTTTGATATATCATATAACTGGTAGTTCAGCGCCATCTGTTGCTTACAAATGTAGAATTCCTATGAGATGTTGGCTTACTTGTACAGCGGTACTATAAATCAGAAGCTTTGATTATGTGTGACTAGATGGCGCTTATTCAAAACGTATTACATAGATAAATCACAATGTTGATATATTAAATGAATAAAAATATTACCATTATAACAAGTTGAATAAACATCATTACAAAAATTAATATATTTATGTAATAATATATTTATTTTTTGGTTTTACTACGGAAAGCCTTGTAGAATTTTTTCTGCTTCTTTGGCAGCTTTTTATTTGATTGTAATAGTTTTACAGTGTTCCGCATTTGTTTTACCCATCTTGAAAACTAGAACAGAAATTGAATAGTACCATTAATAGTCATCAAATTTAAACTAAAAGAATCTTAGATTGATCTTAGATATCAATAATTAATATTAAAATTGAAAATTAATATATTTATATAATAATATATTATTAATAATAATATATATATATATTTATATAATTATTAAAAACAAAATTTAGAGAATAATAAATATATAAGACAAAATTTGTACTTAATTTTATAAGATTCTTAATTTTAAATGTTTATTATTGATTATTTAATATTTTAAAATAAATTTAATCATAAATACAAAAATCGAATTTAATTTCATAGCAAATATTAAAAATTAATATTATAATTTGATGTTCAATTTTAATTTTATCACAAACTTTTATTAAATGTTTTATTAAATTTATTTCTTTATTTTGTGAATATTAATAACCAATAATAAGTATTTAACATTAATAATTTAATAATATTAAGTGTTAATTATATTAAATAAAAGTATTTTAATTTATATCAATATATAATACATACGGATAGTTAACCTCAATTATATTGGAGCACTTGATAAAGTATATAAGCACAATTTTTTCCACTAATATTCACAAATAGTAAGTAATATCAATCAAAATAATTAAGACAATTAAAGATGATAGATTTACAAGAACTAATCTGAAATAATTGATTAAGAATTTATGGATTCACAAGACGTACTTTGATATATCATATAACTGGTAGTTCAGCGCCATCTGTTGCTTACAAATGTAGAATTCCTATGAGATGTTGGCTTACTTGTACAGCGGTACTATAAATCAGAAGCTTTGATTATGTGTGACTAGATGGCGCTTATCTAAAACGTATTACATAGATAAATCACAATGTTGATATATTAAATGAATAAAAATATTACCATTATTTCAAGTTGAATAAACATCATTACAAAAATTAAATATTTATGTAATAAATATTTATTTTTATTGGTTTTACTACGGAAAAGCCTTGTCGAATTTTTTTCTGCTTCTTGGCAGCTTTTTTTTTTTGATTGTAATAGTTTTACAGTGTTCCCATTTGTTTTACCCATCTTGAAAACTAGAACAGAAATTGAATAGTACCATTAATAGTCATCAAATTTAAACTAAAAGAATCTTAGATTGATCTTAGATATCAATAATTAATATTAAAAATTGAAAATTAATATATTTATATAATAATATATTATTAATAATAATATATATTTATTTATATAATTATTAAAACAAAATTTAGAGAATAATAAATATATAAGACAAAATTTGTACTAAATATTATAAGATTCTTAATTTTAAATGTTTATTATTGATTATTTAATATTTAAAAAATAAATTTAATAATAAATTCAAAAATCGAATTTAATTTCATAGCAAATCAACATACAATATATAACATAGATCCCCGCAGTTACTTTCCAAATGAGAGCGACGAGCAGATTTTAAAGCATTTTTAATGGGTAATACACCACCTCCTAACTGCCTCTATAGCCTAGTAGTATGAGCTTGCGCTTTAGGACCCCGGAGGTCGTTGTTCGAATCCTGCGGAACTCAACAAATTTTCAATGTTTTTTCCTAGCTGATCAGGTAAATGCGGGCTGATGAACCGATTGTCTGAATAGTAAGATGATCCATGCGTTGATGGGCATGAAAGTCAGTCCACCCACCAACCTGCATTGTACCAGCGTCGTGGATACGGTCCAAAACACCCTAATGGAGAAGGCGTCATAAGGGGATGCCAATATGTATGTACACCAACACCTTTATGGGTTTTTATAACGTACTTGATTTCGATCTTCTTTGCACCGTATGAGGATCGTCAATAAACTCACTATCGAACTTCCATCGCTAAGCTGCGTCGCAGTAAATACAATGACATCGAAATCGGTGCCACTATCTTAAGTTTAACATCACGCGTACGCTCACTACGAATCCCATTTGAATATTTTGAAGCAATTGAATGTTAATAGAAATTGATAACAGTCTCAAGATATAAAAATATACTTTACAATTATAAGTCTACTCCGCTACGCTATATAAAGCACAATTTTATTTGTTCGGGATATCTGAATAAAAAATAATAATTTATGAGTTAACTACTTCAACTTTTAACAAGTGCGTGTAATATGTAGAGTTCCGAGGGTCAAGCGTTCGACTAAGTAAACTGAATGACTTAAGTTACAATTTCTTATATTTTTTTTATTATGTTTGGTCGCTCCAGCTAAAAATGTATCTCGGAAGCGAGGGAGATGGAACTCGTACTTGTGTTTGTGTGTTATTAACCAATTCTAAATCCTAAAATCGCTACAATCGATATTTACGGATATCAGTCTCGGAAATATTACTGCCTTTACTAATTTGTGTAAAAATCTTAGGTATATGCTCAGCCTTATGTTTCAAAACACATTGTACATCCAGGTTGTTTATTCTTGAATGTTGCTTAAGTGACTATCAACACCATTTACTCTTAATTTCAGAGAATTTTCTCCTTTTAGAAGTTTTATATGCTTAAATAGTCCCTGAAATTCCTTTTTAATTCATCATATTTGTTGTTGATAAATACAAATGTATCTCTTTGGTTATTTCTTATTTTCAATATTTTGCTTGTATTATTTCTATCTTAGTTAGGAATGTGTTCAATTCTTGTTGGATTATATGTTTAACATTTTAAACGTTAATAATTCATATCTATGGGTAGAAAATCTCGACTGAGTGTGCCTTATTGTAACGTTCAATGGACGGTTTGAGATGACACTGCAGAGATTCTAATGGAAGTGTAAGAAATCTTACCTTTGGGTTCTCTTGCAAGACAAGACGGACATAACCAGTTATTTTAATTGCCTGAGGAAAGATCTTTGTATTAATGCATTCAAAATGGTATATTTTTATTTTACCCTTGAAGTTGTGACCCCAGACTCATGTCTATAGTAAGCTTCATCTAACACAGAGTTCGGAGAAGCTCCCGTCCTCACGAACTAGGTGGCCACATTTTTGCTAAAATGAAGGCCACACAGTACGTGAGTTAGGCATTAGTTTATGTCTCCTAGGATCGTCGACGATCGGTTAACGGACCGGGACGCCGACGGTCTGGCGACTGTATTAATCGTTTGCTGGGGCGGTGAGAACCGCCAGGAACGCGCGTGTATCTAGTATACGCGGTGTGTGTGTGTCGCTGTGCTCGTAAGCGAGGGCGAACTACAGGTGAGTGTGTGCTATCCCTACTTGTGTGGTGTGTAATGATGGATGTCAGGGCCCCGTTGGGTCCGAAGTCTCGGCGACCCTTCCTCGTCTGGATCGAGGAGGTTTGCTTTTACCAGCAGAGGGTTACTGTGGTTGACTTCTTTATCTATGTGTTTGCGAGATAACTTTTAAAGTGATCGCGGAGTGTCGGCAATTTGCAGTCGCTGTGTAAGTCTACATTTCGTTGGTACCACTGCGCCCCAGTGGCGCAGATGAATTTATTTTGAACTACTTGTAGTTGCTTTAGGAGTGTGGCGGATGCGTAAGCGAAAGTTTGGCATGCATAAGCCATCATTGGTCGTATGCATACCTTGTACAATAAAAGTTTATATTTGAGCGACATTTTACTGTGAGAATTCTTAGGTGATAGAGTCTGGTCGAAACGAACAAAGCCTTTCTCCTAACGTCCTGAATATGACTTTGAACGACATGTTGCAGTCAAAGGTCACGCCTAGGTATTTGGCCTTCCTTTCCCATGGGATCGGTTGGCCGTAAAGTTTTAGTAGCCCTAGTGTCTGCCTGGGTTGAGGACCGGGGTATCGTGTAATCACGACGTAATCTAGATGTAATCTACACTTTAAAAAATGGTATATAAGACTATATGTACCACATGTTAGTTGTTTCATCACAACGTGCTGCACATTTTTTAGCTATTACATTTTTTGTTATAACGTTTGTGGATTGTTGGAGTTTATATGTAAAGTGTAATAACAGGCAACACTTGACATTAGAAAAATAATAATACATTAGAATAGAATTCAAATGTTGAGAGCTGATTTTTCAGAGACTTCTCATGTTTGGTTTAATGAATATGTAATAATTTAAAAATAATGAAAAAGTGCAGTTTTTATTATAATATACATTTACAATGAAATCGAGTGTATTAAAATAGCCCCATCATCATCCCCAAGATCTCAATGAACTGGAATGGAATGTCAACCACCATGGATCTCGCTTACTAGCAAATAAATTATTAAAATATATTGCTTTAATGTTTTCTGCAGGCGCTTGTATGCAAGGGCAGTTTGCTTGACACGGGGCACTTTCGAATGTTGTTGTTGTTTATTTATTTTATTTATTATCCTGTCTCAATTTTGATGATCCAAACGATAGGGTCAGTAATTTCAGTAATATTGTTTACGGCTGTCGACAATCTATCTATAGCATCATTTAAAAAGAAATTGGTTTCTGTTTAATACGGAGCTAGATTGGTTAATGTTAGATATAGCAGGTGTAGAGATCATCAGGAGATCATTGCTTCAGATAGATTTTAATCATTGCCAACGATAAACATAGCCCTAACCTAACCTAACCTAACCTCAACCAACTAGGAAACAACAATGATAACTTATTGAGTCCCTGAGGATTCGAACCTAGACCTCCGGTTTCTATAGCACAGCCCATACCACTAGGCTACGGAGGCAGTTTTAACTTGGTTAGACTCGAGGCAACTTTATAGTTAGTCAAATCACGTCAAGTTTCCACCCTTTTACCACTTGAGGAAAGATTATAAAAATATATTTTTCGAAAGTAACTTACCTAATACCTAATAATGGTCCTTGATAACAGTTTTTTAAATATTTTAAATTTAACAACACTTTTAATAACAAACATTTTTGGTGCTTATATATCAAAAATAATTTAAAAAGAACCAGTAAAGACGACTTTAGGAAATTTCCTGTGGTTATAGTTTATTTTGTATAATTGCTTATGAAAATATTTTACAAATTTTATTTCTTAATTGTCGTGGTTTTTTTAACTTTTAAATAAATAAATAATAACTTTGACAATTTCTCAGTAATTGTTATATTTTTCTTTAGTAATAGGTATGCGTTATTTATTTTTGATTTGATTTCAAAATAATATTTCACTGCCCGGAATTTGTTTAATCAGTTTTTTATATAACGAGCGTCGAGCGGCACTGTTATGAGGAACGATAATTAGGTGTCTACAATCTTTCCATCATCAAATGGTTATAGGGGGGATGAATTTACAATGGGAATTAAAAATGCTTCCTGGTTTCGTAAGTACAATTATTTTCTGGGGGAAATGAAGTAATATGAGAGTAGAGAATAGACATTACAGTTAACTTAAATTTTTAATCAATACAAAAGCAAAAAAGGAGGAATATTCCGGGTCAGTTTACTTTATTTTTTTAAATATAAGAAATAATATAGGTAATGCTTCCACAAAAAATCAATATTTTTGTCCATTGATGTTTGTTGGCATTAAATACAATTTGTTGTAAAGATATGAAAGTGCGAGTACTATTGTTCCAAGGTATATTCACATGCCATTCAAGCATAACGTGTTTCACTTGTGTTCCATTGTTGAAATATAGTTGATGTCAAAATAAAGCGAAAATATACACAACAAAATGTGCCTGATTAACATCAAGTCTGTTTTTTAGTAGACGTTGCCTATCCAAGGTGATTTTGAACGCAGATTTATTAAACTTATTAGCAGAAAATCAACTGTAAATTAAATGCAAAAGTATATATGAAAAATAATTTGTCGTCGGTGACAATCGTCCAATAAATATTAAATCATAAATATATAAACTAAATAAAGGCATATACAATACTAAAACGTGACGTAATAATCTGGATAGTCATAAGCATCAATCTTTACAGATAACGTCAACTAGATGTGTTTCTGACGTACGGTCAAAAAATATCTTTTGAAAGATAAAAAAATTTGGCGATTTTTTATTCTTTTATATTTTTGAGCGAAAAATAAAAATATATTTAAGGGATATTCTGATTTTCCGCTCAAAAATCAGATAGTTAAATAATAAGTATATGTTATTAATCACTACATACTTGAGGCATGAGAAGGATCACACGATGCCTTAGGTGTCTTCTGTGACTTAACCAAAACTCACTCACTCACAACGCACTCGACCTTCTGACTTCGTACTTGAGCCATCGAACTCAGAGAGTTGACGTGAACGGCAAGAGATCTCCAGGGCGCAGGTAGGTATGGGAGTCCCACAGGGATCTATTTTGGGGCCTTTCTCTTCCTGGTCTATATTAATTACCTATCACACCAGGTTGAGAACAATAACGAGATTGTATTTTTTGCTGATGACGCTTCTTCAATATTTAGAATAAAACGACGTAACTTGCAAAATGACGATGTAAATAACACCCTCTCAAAAGTAAAATACTGGTTTAGTGCAAATAATTTATTGTTAAACAAAAATAAAACTAAATGTATAAGGTTTATGACTCCTAATGTTTCTCAAGCTGGGTGTGATGTGGTCGTAGATGGAGAAGCGCTAGACCACGTACATTGCACTGTATTTCTCGGCATCACAATAGATTCTAAACTGCAATGGGGCCCTCATATTAATAGACTGGCGAGTAAACTTAGCTCAGCGGCTTATGCAGTCAAAAAAATTAGACAACTAACCGATGTTGAGACAGCCCGTTTAGTATATTTTAGTTATTTTCACAGTATAATGTCTTATGGCATTCTACTGCGGGGAAACAGGCAAATAATAATACTATTTTATAATTCAAAAAGAGCGATTCGAGCAGTCTATAACCTGGGCCCCAAAGAATCGCTGAGAAAAATGTTTACAGAAATTAATGTAATGATTGTTTTTCTCAACACATATTTGAAAATATTATGTATGTTCATAAAATAAAAATGATTTTGTAAAACATTGGACACACATTATATAAATACTAGGAATAAGCATAATTATGTTCTTCCAAAAACTAGGCTCCGAAGAACAATGAAATCTTTCATGGGACAATGTATACTCTTCTACTATAAAATACCAGAAAACGTTCAGCTTTTATCTGTGAATAAATTAAAAAAGTTGTAAAGGAACGTTTGTGTGTTAAAGGATATTATTGTTGTAATGACTACTTGATAGATAACACACCCTGGTAATGAACTGTTCGCTCCGGGCTATTTCAAAGTAATAAAATGTAAGGTTTTATGTAAAAGTTTTGTAAAATTTATTGACGAAAAGGAAAAGAAAAGTCCGCTGAGTTTCTACGCCGTTCTTCTCAGGTCAGAGGCTTCCATTTCCGAACGGGTGGTAGATTATTTGACAATCAATAAGAAAGTGTAATGCTTCCATATTGAATAAAGATATTTGACTTTGACATTGACTTTACATGATAGAATTGGGAAATGCTCACAAATTTCAATACAAGGTAAGAACAGGTAGGCTGTCTTTCCCCCTGATCAGGTTCTCGCTTTGACGTAGCGGTGGGGCTTAGTAAATGCTTCATGGTCAGCCGCGAAGAATCTAAGATGAAGCTGGCCGGCTTGTGGAGTAAGGCCGACCGTGGAGCAGACTGCTCTAAGCGGGCTGAACAAACCCGCTTTAGATGCGATTAGGAGGGTGCGGTGGACGGGGGTGAAGGTAACAGGCGTGTTGCCATCACTGTACTTTGAAGCCAAAGAGGAGTCGCAGGGAAAGAAGAGTGTTGGTGTTCCGTAGGCCGCTCAAACTGTCCCCCGCAACTCGGCGGGGCTTCCCTGTTGATGCGGTGTGGAGGGGCCGTGGGTGGACGATACATTCGTCATAGAGTCGTTGATCTCGCCTTATGATCGCTTATGACGCTGAATTGATGCTAGCAGTGGAGCCCAATACAGAGGCCGCTGGTTTATTCCCTGGCTTCTGGCCCCTGAGTAACAGATTCGGGGGAGTCTGTTACCTATAGATAGGAACCGAGACGAACGGCTCGTTAGTTCTGACACGCCCAGGGATGCAGATAGCCGTAGGGCCGAGATGGGGTTGCTTCGACGGCTAGCGCCGGTGGGCTGGTGGGTCGCAGAAGACTGCTACAGAGTTCCTGTGACCCCATCTTTATAGCTCCTAGAAGGAACAACGTGGTGGTTTTAGTCGGTGCGTAGACGGGTATGAATAGGCATTTCCCCATGGTAAAGAAAATGTGGACTGTTTCTAGTCTCTGTTAGCAATATTAAAATAACCGTTTTTAAATGAGTACATTATAATTATTGCCGGTACATGAAGGGTAGGCCATCTGTTGGTAGGTTTTTGAATTTTGTCTTATGACAACGCCAAACGAGCTTCAGAACGGAAATTTTTAGAGTTTATTAGCCATACCGTCCGGCACGAAACAAAATTTACTCTTGTAGAGCGTTTTGAAATTTTAAAAACTTATTTTCAAAGTCAGTGCTGTGTTGCGAATTTTGAAAAGAAATATGATCGTGATAATGCCCCCACCGAAAGCGTTATACGCAAATGAAGGTAAAGAAAGTTCGTGAGAAAGGGATGTTAGTGGATGACAAAAGTGGTCCCAGAGCTTGGACAGTGCGCACACCCGAGAATATTGAGGCTGTGGCCCAAAATGTGAGACAGAATCCGACGATCGCAACTCGACGCCGATCGTAGCAACTGAGCATTAGTCACACCAGCCTGACGAGAATACTGCACAAAGATATCGGAATATTCGCCTACAAGATCCAGATGACTCAGAAGTTGAAAGCAAATGACCATTCGCTTCGATATCACTTCCTGTGTGGGCCATAGACCAGCTCATAACTGACGTCGATTTTGGTCGAAAAATCATCTTTTTGGACGAAGCGCATATCTATCTCGGCGAATAGAGCCGCAAAGAAAGAATTCTCAAGAGTCACATTTTGCGTTGATGTTGGATTGGTGGCATGATTGCCACATTTTTCTTTAAAAATGATGCTGGTAACGCGTTACCGTCAATGGCGAACGCTACAGAGCCACGTTGACTAATTTTTATGGCCTAAAATCGACTCTATGAATGTGGATGGTTTTAAAAAGATGGTACCACATGCCATATAAGCCGATTAACGATCGACCATCTGCGTATTCAACTAATACATACTCTATTTTTAAAAACTTACCAATAGATGGCCCACCCGTTATAACAAAACAATATTGTCGGTCTGCCTGGTCCGTGTGTCTGTCTGTTCTGGCTAATCTTTGGAATGGCTTCCAATTCGACAAGGATAAATAGCTAATTCTAACCGGGAGTAAGTTAAAGTCTAAGAACCGGACACAAAAATGTGCATTGGTCGAGTAAATACCGAAAACCAAATTTCACGCATATTTATGATGAGGAGAATGTATATTTTCAAAAAGTGGCCGCAAACATTTTAAATTCAATTATTGCTAATGGATTTTTCCAAAAAAAAAGTTTTATAATAAACGTTTCTGTTGCACAGCAGCCAGGTTGACTTTGATGTATTTTTATATATACGTTCATAACTTACATTTATTATTATATATATTATATAACAATAAATGTAAGCTATATACATAACTTACATATATATTATATTGCAGCAATTTTCGTCTGTTTATTATGACACACGATTGCTTAATTAAATCCGGCCACAAATAATGGTCGCCAGCTGTTAAAGATAGTAAATATTAAGATATGCGCCAGAGCTAGCGCGTATCATCATTAGTCATAAGAGGAGAGTGATTGCGATTGTACGCCGCTTTCGTGCGCTTTCATGCCTCGAATGCTAGTGTTGTGACGAAAAGATATAATAAATGGAAATCTTGATACGCCGCAAGATGACTCGAAAATTGTGGCGCGCCCCCTCTACCACAGTCGTCACTTGGTGTTGCGAATTCTTTGATCCTTCATCTTTCTACTGGTTTAAATGAATGTAGAATAAACATTAAAGATGTAATAATAATAATAAAACTGATTTAATTAGTCCAGCAATCACAGATAGATGCAACAAAATCATTTAAATCAAATTAACAAAATATACATCGCAAATGCAATAACATAAATGATATTATAAAACGTAAGAAGAAAAATGTATCATAAATGCTGTACTAATAAGTTTTCAGTTCAGCATCTTGTTTGCTACAGCTAAGCCTAGTATTCTGCGGATACCTTAGGAACTTCCACAATGATAACTTGTCTCTATTATCTAAGCCGTAACACCAAACTATGTCCTACAATTTTCTTATGATTCATTTTTAAGATCGCCTTCTACTGAGAAGCAATTAGAAAGCCTTATTCACGTCAAGATATATCGGCTTCTGTAAATATATTATTAGTGTGTATGTAATACGTATACCATGTAACCGTCACAGGCGTGAGATATATTTTATCTCAGCGATTGACTGTTAATTTATTTTACTTATGACTGTCTTTTTTTTATCACACAAGGATATCCTACAACCACCATTTTGTTATTCTTTACATTTTACGTGAAGAAATGGTTCATTTACAAAGGGCTATAGCTTTAATTTTCTAATTAAGTAAATTAAATTCATTGTCTTTTAACATATGATTAATATGACCCTTAACAGCATATAATTTCAATGAACATATTCGAAGATATTACAGATACATGCATTGCACACGTGATAACCCAGGCAGGTACGCTACGGGTGACACGCTATATAACATAAAGTATAAAAGTACATGCAAGTGGTAAATTCCCAGGTATCAATAATAGACGAGATCACGTTTTGTTTCAGCAGTAGATTGCAAACAATACCACATTATTTTTTTAGCAGTTGAATAGTAATTATGCTAATACCTGAAATCAAATCATGATAAAATGTCAGACATCTATAATCACACTGTTATCACTACGTTATCATTATTATATATTTTTATCAAATATCAGTTCAAGAATAGTAAATGATCAATGAATAAATAAATCATAGTCAATTGATAGTCGACAGATTGCAAATATTGACATTGCTCTATTAATTCGATACTTTTGCCGTTTGGGACATAAATTGTAACACATATAGGTACTAATGATTAGATCGAATTAGAATCTTGACCTCTATAGTTTAGCCAATTTAGAAACAGAATTAACGTAAACAAAGTTTATATACTTCACAATCATCATCAGCCTGTGTCAGTCTACTGCTGGACATAGGCCACATGCTCGCCACAGCTTCCGATCTTCACACTAGCCACTTTGCGAATGTTGTCCCTCCATCTAGCCACAGGGCGCCCCACTCCAAAACATTCCGACTCCAGCGGTCGTCAGTTCTGTGGCTTATGTGACCGGCTGACTGCTACTTTAGCTTACTAGTCCGGTGGGCTATATCGGTGGCTCTGGTTCTCTATTGGATCACATCGTTCCTGATAAACTTATTTATATATTCATATAGAAGTCATACTCTATTGGCCCTAAGGTTAAGCTTTTACAATTTAAAACGTTAAACATAGCGTGGCGATTGATCATAGTCGCGCTTCAACAATAAGAACGCGTTCACTTCTGGCGCCGTTAATGTTTGATATAATCCTTTGTTTACCCCAATTCTTATTCTAATTTAGCTATGCTATAGTGATTTCACTTAAAGAATACGATAACAATACTGAGAGGGTTCACACGAATTGTAACGTAAATGTTCTCACGGTTTGCTGTACTGTGTTTGTCACGCGCGAGAATACTTCTTGATAAAATGCGCAATGTTTTGTAATAATTGTAGATCTCATCGAATGAAAAGCAATCGTGTGCACAGACCACAGGACCAAGGAGGGTCGTTTTTTTGATTTTATTACATTTGGCTGCGATCGACGGCATTGACAAAGATTTTGGCAGTCTCCTTTAGTTATAGCCTTTTGCTAGAAAATTTCAATACAAATAAAGTGTTCTTTTCGTAAGTTAAAGTAATCTGTATAGATAATTTTATACTAATAAATAAAACGTATTTAAAATTTATATTATACATATTTTTGTAAAGTGAGACGCTAAACGAGTCGTTAGTTTTAGAAAGAAATTGTTATTAATACTACTTTTATTGTATTTAAAAATAGATTTGTAGGTAACAATTGTTAAGTACTATATAAATTAACAAATAAATTGAAACATAAGCGATACGGTGTCCAAATGTATTTATTTTTTTTGTAAAGAAAAACTTAAACATAAATTAGGCTAACATTATAATATACTTTATACAAAAACAATGAGTGCGCCAGCGGCGGGTCACTTCGTGTTCGACTGGCCCACCGCTGGGCAAACCCGTGCGCGCACAGTCGCTGGCGTTGGGCCGAGGTGTTGGGCTCCGTGGTGACCACCTACATTGCAGGTGGCCCCCGATGGTCAGTTGGTAGGTTCCGGGCGGTAGATGGCGATGCACCCGTAGCTCTATCGGTCGGTTGGTTGTTTTGGGCTGTAGATGGAGTTAACCCCAAAGTGGTGCTTAATAGGGAGCACCGTAGCTACCAGAAGGAGCCCCATAGGAAGAGGATGGGTAGCCGCCGGACGAACCACCGGACTGTTCGTATTGAGCCACTTGGATGGCTTGACGGACTCCTTCTAGGTTGATGCCGACCACGCGGCTGCTGTATCCGGGCACTCCGTACGAGGTGGAGGGTGCGCCGTACGATGAGGAAGGTGCACCGTACGATGATGAGACTCCGCCTGTCCGCCTTGGCCACCGCCGAACCCTGAGCCAGAGGAGGCTTCCTCTTTAAGGAGGATCTGGCGCACTTGCTCAAGGAGTTGGGGGTCCACGTTCTGGCCCTCCGAGGTCTGGTATCCGGAGGAGACAGGGCGCAAGGCACCACCGCCGCTCAGGCCGCCACTGAAACCACCGCTGAAACCACCGCTGAAGCCTCCAGATGATGGACGGTTGTAGTTGTAAACGGATGGGGGCTCGGCGTGGGCGACCGCCACCAACGCGAGGGCTATGCACTGAAAAACGGTCATGCGAATATATTAAATGTTAAGCAATAACTATTATCGCCTAAAATAATCCAAAAGTGAATAATTTCTTTAATATTTAGCGCATTAAAAAGAAGAATGAAATTTAGTAAGAGGAGAACTGAATGATACTAAAAGATTAAAATTATCAAGATGAATATATATCATATAAATACCTATGAATTGTTCTAATTACAATATACACATGAGATGTTTCAGAAATAGAAAGTAAGTTGTTTTCTGAACTATTGCGTGTATACTTTGACCCGAATAAATACATATTATGCAACCGTTGAAATACACATCTTCTCGTTAACTTTCCAATGTGCCTTATTATCACCACTATATTATCTAAACAATAACTTACTACGCAAAACAAACATTGATGGTCATCGTACATTACGAAAAATTCAAAATCACTTAGATTTCGTGAATCGGAAAGGATCGATGAAGCTAGTTTATTGCTAATGCTTTCTATTACTGACATGTCTCATCGTATTCGTATCTTAATGATAAACATATGTAAATTAGTATTATTCAATACTTCCGCTGCATAAAAACACGTAATATAACATTTGTATGCATTCAAAAGAATGTTAATAATATTAACGATCTTGGTGCCTTTATATTCCTTAAGAAAATTAGTAACCCACTGACTAAAGTCACGTTTACACTTTTTTTTTTTAAAGTAAATCCATATTAATATTATAAATTTAAAAGTAGCTTTGTCTGTTTGACTGTCTGTACGTCTTCGCCGTCTAAACCATAGAACTGATTTCGATGAAATACACATACTTAGAATAGATTCCACAAAAGGCTATGAATATTGCGATAAAGTGATTTAAATTTATAATTGTTGAACATAAAATTACAAAAAATTAGGTCTAGATACTTGAAACGACCCATAATTGATTTTTAAGAGGGATATCGAATACAACTCGCGAGCATTCTTCCTATTCCACGCGGACGAAGTCGCGGGTAACAGCCACTTTAAACCTTTACCCGTATTGTCTGTTTAATTCAATTTCTTTAGCAGGTGCAAATGTTTCTACATTCCTCTTGTAGATGCTACATAACGTATAAGATAACAGTATCGGGCCGTTTCCGTAAAAGGTATGTCGGCCAAACATCGAACGCCTCTGGCGTTTTTTCTTGCTTTTAGAGTTAATTGGAAGTGAAATGCGTTTGCGGTCGTCGCACGAGGTCATGCGATAGCGTAAGTCACTGAATTTCTAAAACTCATCCGGATCTTCACTTTCATTTCGTTCTGATGATGGCGCGTTTTAATAGGTTCTCGATGGGAAAATATTTTGATAGTGTTTCTAGCAATAAATTTTGTCGTAACGCTATAATGTTATTTCTATCTAAATGAGCTAACGTAACTAATACAAGTTAGGGTTTTTATAAGCTGTAGTAAATTGAATGAAAGTACCATAAGCTAAAGAGGAAGTTGATATCTCGTTGTGTAAGTTAAAGTGGGATGTGCATCTTAGCGCTATATTCCAAGTGATAACAATCTGAATGTTATATGAGAAAAATAAACAATAATTTATTGTCAGCAGTAATGTTATTACAAGCAATTTAATAATGTTTTTTTTTGATAATATAAAGAAATTTATAAGAAATTTGTAAGGGTAAATTTGTAACTTACCGATTAATTAATAATTGACTTTAACAATAAATTACTTACTCTTGAATGGATCGAATGCTATAGGCTTATGATTCACTCGTTTAATTTTAGTTACATAAAAATTGCTTTTTTAATCAGAAAACGTGTATTACACAACAAGTATAAATAATAAAAAGGTCATTAATTTTCTTACTAAACAGAAGAGTTAGAATATGTATATATAACCTCCTTTTTTAAACAGAATTCTACATTCTACATCAATTACAACTATTAATTGAATAAATTTGGTACTATTAAATTGAATAAACCGGTTCCCTTGGTAAATTTGCGGTTACCTCATATATCATGTCTATTTATGTATTTGCCGATACTAACATTTTTACGAGCGTACATTGTTTGCATCCAGTAGCCGGTATGCGGGTGATATATGAATACAAAATTCATGCCCCGTTACCGAGGCGGCCACTACAATCTCTTCATGGCGTTAATAAACTAGCAACACGTAATTTAACTGCATACTATAAATGCTAATTGAACATAAGTCAATCTTAATGTAACAATTGAGATTGTTAATAATGTTTTAAGTAAAAGAATATCGAAGTGACCAAGTTTTACAAATTATTACAACAGTATATTGCTAAGAAGTTTAATGTTAGAAAATTATTTCTATCGGCTGCCGAAATATGTTAGAAGGTTGACGATTGATTCGTCATCGGAAATCATCGATTCTCGACACGTCTGATTTAGAATCGATTTGAATGGATCGATTACGACACGAGATTGGTTGTGAATATAAAAAAGTAAGGTCCTTTGATGAGACCGCGGTAAAGAAATTAATAAAGAAATGGTCTACATACTTTTATACTTTCTAAACATATTACCGAGGCAAACAACAATAGCTAAACAGCAAATATGATACGCGTAAAAATAACAAACACGATTCTATTCCTTACTTGTGCGTGACTGTAAACTTGTAGATGAGTTGAACAGAAATCGACGTATAGTTTGGTACTTCACAGGTCAGGCGTACGTTTCCGAGCTTTAAAATATGGCATATCGTCTTGGTCTCGCGGTGGTTTAGCAATGGATGGACCCTCATGTCGGTGACGCAAGCCGCGGAAGCTCTCAGATGGATCTAAGCACATTGCAGATGGAAGCCACCCGACCTTTGACCGGCGCCATTGCACAACGTGGCGAAGGGAAAACTATAGATTGCACAATAAGTAATCGTGTAATACGATCTCACGTTCACTAAAACCTCAATCTACGCGCAAAAAGAACATATACTTTATTACAAACCAAAAAAAAGTAGTTTATTGTTCTAGTGAAAATAACTCAGGAACACATATTGAATTATTATTTGTAATTATACGGTTTATAAGATTCTTTTAATTATTTTTTTACCAAAATAAGTAAAGTTTGTACATTTCCCACGTTAAACTCAATTCTCTCAAAACTACGCCAAGAAAATACGAAATGTTTTATTATACGTTGCTTTCTCGTTGAAGAATCCTTCGCACACATTTTTTTTGTTATTTTATACACTATACTACAAATAATATTAAGCCAACAATTACTTTTTAAATTGAAAGATATAAACAATGAAGAGAAATAACCGCATAATTAGTGTTTCTTTAGCTATGAAAAAGATTCTGTGCAGATAGGATTCATTAAAGTCTGTCCTTATAAAAGTAATAGCGATGTAGTAAGCACTCATTTTGAATTAGATTTCCGGGTTAATATTACGATTAAACCATAGGTATTGTATATATATTATACCTATGGATTAACGGACAAGCTTAGGCACAAAAACCAATTGAGTGAAAGTAATAGTAGATAAATTTTATGTGTATTTTAAATATTTTAGTAAAGTGTAAGAAAAATACGAATTTAATTAAACGAGGTGCTTTAGATGTAAATTGAATTAAATTAAAGTTCAGAAAAAAAGCAATTTACATTAATCACATTAAAATAATGACATGTTACGCGTTAGAGATGCTCTGCATGCTGCATATCTGTCGTTTTTTAAAAGAACAGATAAATGTTATGCGTTCTAAAATCGATTGTAGTGCCAGGATATTCTGTTATTATTTCATAAATATGACAAGCACAAAATTGTGGTACTCATGTATAGAACACAAATGAATTAAAATTTTTGCTTTTAATTTAATAATAAAATTTATATTTCAAACTGCGCTTGTTCCCTACTACTACACGATTTCCGAACGCACCGCGATGTGTCACTCGCGCACTCTGACGTCACGGCACTGGACTTACCGCTACGAAGGTTCTCATGTTGCTTGTTCTTTGTCACTGGTGTTCGTTGCGAACTGCTGTGCTATCCACCGCACTGTACGTAGGTTAATATAGCTGACGACCGCGGTGGGGCGTAGAAAGGATAGATGCGGTTGTGCAAGCAAGGGAGATGATGCCGCGTAGGAAATTCTCTAATTAGAGGGCGTCACGCGATTTTTTTTTCTTTTCGGCCATCGACCAGAGGCCAAAGGTTATCCGCGGACCGACCTCCGCGTTATTATAATCTGCGCGTTGGATATGTCAGTTCAAAATTGTTTTCGAAAGAACTTTACGTTCGAGATGGAGATTAAAATAATAATGTAAGGATTGTTTTTTATTTTTATTTTACAAATTTTAATGTTTGAAGTAAATTTTAAGCAAAGCACTTTTTTTAATCATTTTGAATTATAAAAAACCTAAGCGAATCTTTACAGTTTTATAATATCCATTATTATAGCGCCAAATTGCAAAAAAGTCTAAATGATGGTACTTTATTTACAGAAAAATTATAAGGCATTGCAATTTTTCATATATTTTTTAAATTTTATCGTAAGGTGCCACATATAATAAAACTAGCCTTTATAACATGCACAATTTGATATAAAGAAAAACATGGAATTAACGTTTGTTATGCCACTATACTCTTAAATAGACTTCAAGGTTATATTTATCTGCTTTTTAGTTAGAAAATTTTAAAACTTTAACCGGCTTTCTAGAAAATTTTCACTCGCCGTATTGGCTTTTTTAAATTTTTTAAATTAAATTTCCTTAACGACCGTTGCTAGTTGAGACTGACAGTTTTAACTTGTTATTGGTAAACAATTAATTTAGAAGGAAAGTAAAGTGAGGTGTGCTTTATAAATCAGAAAACGTGGGTTCCAATACTGCAGGGACTCAATTTTAACAAATTTTCGTTGTTGTTTCCAAATTTGTTAGGGAAATTTAGGCCCATTACTTAATTGTCTGAAAAGTAATATGATCCATGTGGCGAAAGGGCATGTAAAAAGTCGGTCCAGCAACCTGAATTGGACCAGCGTGGTGGGATACGGTCCAAAAGCCCTAATGGAGAAGGCGTGCATTAGAGGAGGCCTATGTCCAACAGTAGACTAACACAGGCTGATTATGAAGATTGTGATGATGATGAAATTAATTATTTATTTTTGCCTTTATAAGGGATTATCCAAAAATTATGTCACACATTATGGGGAAGGGAGGGGGTAAACTAAATGTGACAAGCAAGCAAGGCAGGGGACAAAGTGATTTGACCCCTCCCTCCTCCTTCGTGTGACGGAGTGCCCCTAAACTGTAGCGAAGCGTGGCTAGCAACAAACAGTTAGTTTTTATGAAAGAAAAAAGTTACTCCCAGTGACATCAACTCTCTTCTTGTAAAAGTCCCTTCAAAATCGGACTAGCCACTATATATTTTATAATTTACAAATTCCTAATCAATACATACGGTTTGGGAGGTATGGAGATATCATGGCATTTGGTAGTGCAAAATATGAATTATTACAGTACATCCTCAAAGCTTTCGCAAATACTTATAAATAGCATATTTAAGGCTATATATACTGATTTAACAGGGAACTAGAGGGTTTTCATTGTGACTTTTATCAAAAAAAAATCTGAATAATTTGCTTGTTAATGTATGTGTAAGTTTTTGTTTAGAGTGAATGTCATGCTACTTTAATAATGTTAAGGGCATGTACTCAATGCCTGTTTTATGCGCAATGAAAGCTCGGATCGTCACTTGTAAATGCAAAAGGTCATTATAATGTAAAATTATATAATATAAAATAGTTTTGATAATGTAAAATTTTGGACAAACAAGCGATTGATACATATAGACTTGAATATTTTAAAACAAAACTATACAAAGTAGTTACCTCTTGAAATTTGATCCCACGACGAGCTTAATAAACCTTCGGCATCGCAGATCCTTCCTTATTTTCTCGAGCATGCAGCCAAAAAATCCATTTGCATACATTTTGGCGATATGCCAGCATCCTACAAGTGAATGTTCTCGTGTTTTCTGCTCTGAGTAATATGAGACTGTTAACGGCTGCACTGACTCATAGTTCGCCAAGAAGCATACTTTCCTCTTTCCCATAAAAATATTTCAGCGATCACACAAATGTCCGAAAAGAAGGATCATCCATGCGTCGGAGATTGCCAACACCATCTTTGGCAGATCTTAGAGCCACCAAATTTACTAGCAACTAATTCTTATCATCATCATCGTCCTTAGAATACAGAGATCAGATGCCTTCGCAAAAACTACTATTCAGGTAAAACTGAATGGATTAGAAGCCGATCCCATGATACATTGGGAAAAAGGGCTAGGTAAAAGAAGATTACATCAAATGGAATATGATTTTGGTTATTAACAGTTGTTGAACGTTTTTAGAGCATTATTTTTGCCAGAAAGAATAGCGTCATAACTTTTACGGTTCATATGGTACAAAAGAGTTATGAGATAAAGTACACAACAATAACTGTGTAAGCAAGATGAACGTGATTGAGGTGTGTGTGACAAGAGATGAGTAGTTACTGTCAGATGATCGTCGTGCAAAGCAGATACTCATCATCAGCCTGTGCTAGTCAACTGCTGGTTATACGCCTTCTCTACAAGGGGATGTTAGGACCGTATCCCGCCACGTTAGCCAATGCGGGTTGGTAGTAAAACATATATACGATAATTTAAGAGCATAATTAAATTTTGTTTGCTTAGTATGTATAACCTTTTTTTGAAAAAGTGGTATTGGCTGTTGCTATACTTACCGGAGTTCGAGGATTGTAATCCATTCCATAATTGTTTTTTGTATTCTTTTCTATATAAGAAGATTTTGTTTAAAAAAAAAATTGGATTGCGTCAGGGCCAAAGCTAATCGGGTCATTGGTTATAATAATAATGGAGCCTGGGCTGTTAATTCATATCATATACTGATTAAATCATATCACATATCATAGCTTATTAAAGAATTCCATGTCAAAGTGAAATATCTTCATTCAATGTGGAAACATCCCTCTCTCTCTCTTATTGATCGTCAAATAATCTACTACCGGTTAAGAAATGGAAGCCTCCGAGGTGAGAAAACCGGTGAAAGAAACTCGGCTAGACAATTTTTTTACCTTTTTTCAATAATTTTGTTACATAATTTTAAAACAGTACAACATCTTTTCTCAGATTATATATAGCCAGAACAGAACGAAGTTAAATGTGTGATCAACTAAAACCATTGGAGAAACGGCATACTTTATTTAGTGTTTCACAATTCAATTATATTTTATGGCAACAAACAGAGCAGTGCATTACATTTTTTTTTTTTAATGCATCAAGCTCATAAGTGGTTGGTGGTTAAGTTGAATCCTTTCAATTATTTAAATTTCTTTTTATCGGTGGTCAATAGAATTGTCCAATATTACTTTTAGTCGTCTAAGATATATGTAAAAGGTTAAATGCTTTACTTTAACATAAAGTGAGTTTGTGAAACCGACAATTTTATTGTTCCGTCGACATACATAGACCGTTGATAACTGTAAAATTTTACCGTGTGAAAATAACACTTGATTGAAATCACCTAGACCCGGTTATATGTTTCTGAATCTTATTTAAATAATGGACACAATATCGAAATAATTAGTTCTCATAATTTGACACGCTTCCTGTGAATAAAAAATATTATATTCTTCATAAAAACCGTATTACCAATAATTTTCGGTGATTTTGAGACCAAATAACCATTTAGAAAATAACTATAAGGAAATAAAGCATATCTAAATTAAACGCTTTACGATATTGATTTAGTTTTTCGATACCCGTTATATATTTGACATAGTTCGGATAAGTTAATAATTTCTAACGTATTCAGATCTTTTGAATATTCGTCGTATACCGCAGCAATTAAATAAAAACCAAGAGAAATTAATGCGTGATGTTAATAAAAAAAAATAGCAAAAATCACTCCACTAAAAATGATACGTTAGGAAATTAAAATAATTTATTGATCATAGCAAACTTGTAAGATCTTGACCATGAAAATCAATTGGGTTACAATGTGTTTTTATTCACTAAAATATAATGAAATGTTTAGTTTACTTATAAAAAATATACGATATCAAGCAGTAAAAAATTTATAGTTTGGGTTGATCATTAACACAGATAACAAAAACATGTTTTCTTTAGCAAAGTTTGCTGAACAATTTTAAATTTGTCATTATTTATACAATATAATAGCTTTCTCTTTTATTTACCGATTATTATTACCGGGTATATTATACATATGAAGTCCATCACATGTACCTGAAACGTCAGGAATAAATATATATAATTAACGCTAAAAATCCGTAAAAGTAAATTTAATAAAATATTATTATTTCAAGCCAAACCCTTTGCACCATTTCGGCTTGAAGACTCATTAATATATAAATAATAAGTTGAGCAAAAATATAAAAGTTAGATTCAAAGAGACTATAAGAACTATAGTAGTAAAATAGTTTTTATACCACAATTCTATAATTTATTCAGATTTAGAGCTTTAAGATTCGACGTTTTTGACTTCCTTCTTGAGTTTTTTTTATGGAAAGAGGAAAGAGAACGGAGTGACCTCAAAGTTGTATAATCCGTTAAGCCGCCATTTTGTTTGCGGTTTTAGTGACCTCGAATCAAGAAGACCTGAGGCTTTGGTCTGTTTACTTAGATGTCAGTTTCAGGTACATCTTCAGTCGACCACTTTGCCTTTTAGTTTAAATTGAATTCAGCAAGGTAAACTGCATATTTTGGTCTTCACATTTTTGTACGTAAAAATCATCCTGCCCATCTCAGTTTAAAGAGAGAAAAATATATGGTATATCATGAAAGGTTTTTTATTTTTTTCTTTTTATTTTCTTGTGAAATCAGGGCATAATTAAAATTTCCTATCCGGATCATATTGATAAAATATATAAACACTTATTAATTTTAAATAGTTATCTATGACGGTATATAAGTATATTCAAATATTTATGACGTATCTTAGGCAATGTGATGTCAATGAGAATGAAAACTAGACTTTCACAAGAATCGTACGTGTTACTTTGGTAATGGGTATAGAGGTATATTAATACACATGTTAGGTTTTAAAATTATATACGTTTACAACCCAATTTTATTTATTACCACCGATAAAAATATTAAGCTGAGATCATTATTCGCAAGGTAAAACTGAAGTAAGTTCAGCCACACTCTCTTCACTTAATCCTTTCCTAGTCCGGTATATCCACCTCATACGTCAAAAGAGACTTTTTACTGTACTTTCTCTATTTTTAAATAGTTTTTTCTAACCTGAAATAGGACTTAAGTTCGGGCCGAGTCATGAGGAATAAATTTAGTTATAATATGTTTAAAATAATTTGATTCCTCTTATGTGCATAGAATTTTAATCAGTAGAAAAAAAGTAAATTGGACGTGACATCTTACAAGAATGCAAAATTTTTAATTTTTTTTAATTACAAGATAACAGCATAATAATATTTTTTCACGTATAATTCTAGATATTGATTCTGACATTTCCTAGAACGAACGATAATAAATTGTTTCATTCTTTTATAAGGTACAATAAAATTTTAGTATTGAAATGCAGTACTAAATTTCTGCTCTCCTGCCTCCGTAGCCTAATGGTATGGGCGTGTGCTTTAGAATCCGGAGGTCGTGGATTCGAATCCTGCGGGGACCCAACAAATTTTTATTGTTTTTTCTAGTTGGTTAGGGCAGGTTGGGCCAATTACCCAATTGTCTGAAAAGTAAGATGATCCATGCGTCGGATGGACATGTAAAAATTCGGTCCACTCACCAACAAGTATTGGACCAGCGTTGTAGTATACGGTCCAAAACCCCCTAATGGATAGGGGTGTATTAGGGGAGGCCCGTGTCCAACAGTGGACTAACATAGGCTGATGATGAATTAATTATTTACCCCAAGGCTTAACGGTAACATTTTAATTAGAATTATAAAGTGGCATCCTACAATATATTTGTACACTAATAGAAAATTATACACAAAGTAATCTGTAGTTTTGGCCTTCGCGGCCTCCACAGTAACGATACAATTTTTGGGGGCAATTCGAACTAAGCCGATTCCCCCTGACACACATTAGAAGTAACGTAATTGTATTATATAATACTAAATTAAAATTATGTCCATTGTTAATTAACGCCCATTTAAATGTAAACCTAATCATCAAGCAGTAAGTTACACTATTGTTTGAGTCATGTAACTGTTGCAATATTTTTCTTTTGTACATTAACCTTAATGCTTCGTTATCTGTGTTACATGTTTTGTTATTTTGATGAACACACGTTAAATGGAATGAGCTGAGCGTTGATCAAAAACATTTACAGTAAATTTCTTAAGAAGGTCTTTCTAGTTACTGTCATAAAATAAACAGTAATTGATTACAAATATAAAGATATAAGATACAAGCTCTACACTGTTATATTTCGAAACGGAAAGAAGTTGGCCCCCTTTTGTCTCTCTGTAAGCAATGATTCTCGCTTATATTATAAGCTTGAGCAGACGGATAAGACCTCTTACTTGCGCAAATTTAAACTTAAATCAGTTCTTTATATTACTAACCAGCGAACGCTTTGTTTTATTAAACCATGAGGAAATAAGTCAGTAATTGTTATAAGACTATAGATTACGTATGTACGGATTCTATTTAGTCTGTAGTATACCATCACTATGTAATCAGTATAGTTTAAAACCATTAGCAATATCCTCTTTGAGCGAAGTTGTACTCAAGAGTGTTTTCTATTAAATTACTAAGCTCCGGTACACTATAACACCTGTTAACGATGAAACTCAAAAAATTGTCAGAGTGGAAAGTGTTTATCTCTTGTGAGACACTAAACTGTTACCAGCAATCGTAGGTACAAGGAAAACTTACTAAAATAATTGAAAAACAGACTTTGACCGCAAACAGTTACGTTGATGTTTATTCAAAAAATACCTTTTACGCGATAATTGATTGCGATGTGTTTTTTTAGTTTCGTTCGTTTTAGGTGGAATCTGTGTAGAATTATTTTTGTATAGAAACACTTTCTCTCTGTGTCCTCGTCGTATAATAAAGTGAGTTTAGAAAATTAGTAAAAATTGATGAAACATGTATTCCACCAGGACGAACAGAAAAAAGTTAATTGACACATTTATATCATTTATTGTAACCTTAGGACCGCAATCTTTACAAACTTTAGATTGTGCACTTTATTATTGTTTTTTTTGTATTTACTCCCTGCATTTTGTTATCTTTCAAACCTGGCTGTTGGGTAAAGCCAAAGTCTTTAAGCCCAAGTTGTATCGATTTACAAAAAATAAATATGTAAATGAACGGTTATTAACAAGTAGCAATGGTCTTAATATATGGTTTGTGAATAAATCGCAAGCCTTGTATCTAACAAGGGCTTGAAGTAGTTTAAATTCAAAATTATAGCAAAGAGACGCTTTCTCTTTCTTAGACAAACTGAAAGTGAATGGACCAAAGAGGACGATGCAAAATCTTAAAGTTGATCGGATTATATTTACGAATACTTGAATCATTGTCATTTATTAGAAATATAGTCGCCTGAAAGTCCTCGGCATTATTTATTTTATATTTATGTTAATATAAACAAATATGCTATATAATATTCAATCGTTAGAGATAAGTTAATAATAAATTGGTTCACTAAAATAGCGAAATTATTCAGGGGAAACGCTTTAACTGTACTAGACCGTTGAATATAAAACAATTTATTATTAATATATGAAAAAATATTCCATTTTAGTTAGATATAGTGTATAAAAGTTCGTTATAATATATATTGTCGTCCTTGTCGATTTCGACTACTGCGGCTGATCTAATTAAAAATCATTACTTAATAAAAGTGCACAAGTTTTTGCGCAAACGCAGGCGTAATGCCTCTTCATTCACTCTCCTGGTCCGATAGGACTGATAACCGACCACAGTGTGAAGAGATCATGCGCAGGACCGACTTTTTTTGTATTGATTGATTACGTATTGGTAATCTTATTTTGCAGGTCGGTGATAAGCCCGTATTGTCCTAACCAACTAGGAAGAGTTGTTGAGTCCCCGCAGAATTCGAACCCACGGCCTCCTGTTTCCTTAACGCATAGTCAAACCACTAGGCTACAGAGGAGTTTTAGGAATTTACTACTTTAAAATAAAAATGTCTACAGGAGGTAAGAAAAATATTTTAATGGCACCTTGTACTTTCATCTGTTGTGTCTGAATGTTATGACTTTACCTTAAGACAAGTACAGACTTATTTTAAAAATAAATGAGAAACATTAAAAATCGCATAACTTGACAATAAAATACGTTTCACGATTTACAATGCAAAATTTTACAAGAAAGCAATAAAAAAGTAAAAACACATCAATTATCGCTTTATACATACTAATAATCATACTTGGTGTAATATAATTTTTGACCGTCTTCCCAATTGGAGGTGCTCAATTCGGAGTCTATGTTTTTAATACTTACACGTTACCCCGTAGCTGCGCAGCATTGATTTTGATTTTTTTAATGGTAGGCGGTAGCTGTCACGTGACCTTATTTTAACGAAAATAATAATGTGACAAATAGCTTAATTGATATTTCCTAGTTGGTCAGAGCAATACGGGCTGCCTGTCGATTTTCTGATTTGAAAAGTAAGATGATCCATGTATGTAAAAAATCGGACTGATATCTCACCGGTCGTGTCAGCTATCCGTTCTATACAACAACAATAACAACAACAACATACAAAAGAAATAAGGAAATTTACGGCGTAATAATCACAACCTTGTGCGATAAAGTTGCAAACACTGGATTAACTTTAAGAGATAGATTTAAACATTGTTTAACGTAACTTTTTGAATTGGTACAATAATGTCCGCGAGCGCAAATACCTATATTATAAGAAAAACCATTTTAATGTGAACATTATTAAAATTTTTGAAATGCGCCATATTCAAAGCTCATTTAAGGCAACAGAGTACATAAAGAATATGGTAGATAAATATATACAAAACATATCAGAGGTTTTATATTCGGTTGTACAATTAAAAGGGCACTTTGTGCAAAGAGCACGTTGTTGTCCGCTTGTATTGCACAAAATAGTTATTCACTGTTTAAAGTCGATCATAATTTTTGGTTAAAAATTTCTCTTTTACTTGAAAGTGTATATGAATGTAATTTTAAAATATGTTGTATCATAAATTATTTTCTTTATAGCAAAAAATATTTAAATCAAAGAACTTTGCTTACGTTCGAATTAACTTAACCTTACAATTTGATTATATTCTAGTCAATGGAATTTTTTCTAGTCATGTTATCGGTGGACAGTGTTTACTTAAGTTTAACTCAAGACAAGACACTTCAACTTTGGCGCGAAACTTTCATTGCTAATGCAAAAGATAGACGTTACGTAAAAAATTATAATGAATAGCGAATGAAAGTAGCGACGGTGATATTTTTAACACAATGTGCATTTGTACATTACAGTATAGTGTTTCAAAACACCCAAAATAATACATAATGTAATAATCACATAATTTTTAAAAATAAAGTTCGGGAACACTTGCTCAAAACAACTGTCACCTGAGTATAAGGTCTGCTTTATTATTTTTTCTGCGGATAAAGTTCAAAGGCATGGTATGAACGAAGGTATTTTTTCTTAAACTTTATAAAATATATATATATATATATATATATTTACAATATGTATGTATATGTATATGTATATATTTATATATGTATATTTATTTATGTTTATGTATTTGTATTAACTTAAGTAAGTTAACGTATAGAATATGTATTAATATTCCTGTCATCATTTTATTAATGATATATAGTTATTTTGTTTTAATGTATACACACATAAACTTTAAGCTTATTAAAATCTTTCCTTTGTTTTGTTATATATCTGCGCACCTACCGAATTTTCTCTGTACCACCCAAAGGTTGACTGGTAGATAATGCCTTTTGGCATTAAGTTCGCCTTTGTACTTACTTGTGCATAAAGCTTTAATAAATAAATAAATAATGGTTCATAAAGTCCGTATTTGGTACATAGCATCAACATTAATCGGTTGATTATTAATATTATTACTCAACAAATTCGAAGAGAATATCTCGTTTTAAATAAACCTAAAATAATAATTATTAATAGACTAATTTAAAGTAATAGCAATTTTCCAAGAATAATATTTACACACTCAGTACAATTTTGTACTGGCTCTATATATCGGCCGTTACTTTAGTTTATCGTTTCCCGTTAAATACTGTACTTTTCAAGTACAGGCAGTATCCTTGAAAATCAATAAAGAAGTGTTATAAATGTTGCCAAAAATATTTATGATTTTTATTTGAAAGAGTTAAGAGTAAAGTTAATTTAAAAAATGTATTGAATGAATAAATTGAAACTGTAAAGGTCTATTTGTTTATAATTGCATTCATCAGCAAAGGAAAAGAACATTGACTAAACGTATTCCAAAGAAAATTGCAAATTGTAAGTGTACAAAAAGTCGACGCGGTACAACTTTCCTAGAAAGGTTTGGATGACTTGTTTATTGATAAAAACGACGAGACGAACACCTGATGTCAAGCTCAGCGCTTGCCAATAGGAATTACAAATTACAGAGTACAAACCAGCTTGCCGCTCTGAGACATAAGGTGTTACGTCTCGTTTACTGAGCAATCAGAAACTGCCTCCGTAGCCTAGTGGTATGCTTTAGAAACCGGAGGTCGTGGGTTCGAATTCTGGGGGGACTACATTTTTATTTTTATATCCTAGTTGGTTAGGTCTATGGGGGTTTTCTGTCGATTTTTTGATTTGAAAAGTAAGATGAGCCATGCATCGGCTGAGCATGTAAAAAGTCGGTCCTGCGCCTGATCTCTAACCGGTCGTGTCGGTTACCCGTCCCATAGGACTACGAGAGTAAAGGAATAGGGAGTGAACCTGTATCTGCGCTTACACTTGTGCACTATAATGTCTCCTGTGCAGTAGGCAGTAGTAGAGATCATCTAATATAGATCGGCTGCGGTAGTCGGAATCGGCTAGGAGGACATTATATTATTATTATTACTGAGAAATAATGCAAGCTACGGTGCCCTTTCAACCGGAAGAGAAAAAATATTAATGTTAATACACTGCTAATTACATCATCAGCCTTTGTTAGTCCACTGCTGGACATAGGCCTCCCCTAATACACCCCTATCCATTAGGGGGGTTTGGACCGTATCCCACCACGCTGGTCCAATGCGGGTTGGTGGGTGGACCGACTTTTTTACATGACCATCCGACGCATGGATCATCTTACTTTTCAGACAATTGGGTGATCGGCCCAAATTGCCCTAACCAACTAGGAAACAACAATGAAAATTTGTTGCGTCCCCGCAGGATTCGAACCCACGACCTTCGGTTTCTAAAGCACACGCCCATACCACTAGGCTACGGAGGCAGTTATTTAGCGGCAGATATAGGAGGCAGTTATTTAGCGGCAGATATTTAGCACTGCTATTTAGCGGCAGATATAGGTCCTTCTCCGGGCGGACCTTCAATTGTATCTATTTTAAAACATTTAATTTCTTTCTTAAAGCGCTATATTCGTCCACGTGCGTTTGCATCATAGTAGGTTCAGTCGAAACTTTCTTTGAATACATAGTCGATGTTTTTTAACGCCATTTCGTATGCGTATAGACGCAACGGCCTTCGATCGCAGGGTCGCTTCAGACACATTCATGTCAGGTACGATACGTTTAGTGGTGTAACACTACATCGTAACAAATATACTAATTTTTTTAGGAAATACGATCAGGCAAAATTGTGCCAAGTTGACAAAAACACATTACAAATGTTGAACAATGTTCTTCTGAATAAACAACTTTGAGAATTATGTTATGTTGCGAAAAACTAAATATGGATTGCTATAATAAATTATCAAGTACGCCTACCGCTTTTGATACTTCCTTCTTTCAAGTTCTTCTTCTAAGTCTCAGGACTACAGAGCCTAGGTGACAGTTCCTTTGGGTTGTGACTTCACTCAGGTTATATGAGATAGATAGGAAACAAGTCCCATGGGAAATTAAGAAACTCGCACGAAGATTTATTGTTTAATCAATAAAAACGTGATTAGGCCCGATAAATAAGATTAATTAAATGCCGTTACATATTCAATTATGTAAATTGCTCTCATGTAGGTGCGGTCACAAAATTCTGTCGGTATTATTTACAGCAGATTGTTAAATACATGAATCTTCTACGAAAACGCCTTTTTCGGTTGGCAGAGACCTTTCAAAGTTTATGTGCTATCTTTAACTTGTAGAGCGGAAATCTCTCTCATGGGCTAACTATGAATAAAGAAGAGGTTTCCTATACATAGACAAGCGAAAATTAGCCTATAGTATGTCTAGATAGGTAATGGTTAAGAGCCGGTATGACCTGAATTATTACGGATTTTTAGAGATACAGATATATTCTTTACGCTATTTAATTTTCTGTTTAAACAATCAAAAAATTAAAAACAAATTGTCTACACAACACGACGCAAGCCTTGAGCACTAAAATGGCAAACGTGACCATCATTAACCTTCTACGGGCTAATTTCAATAATCCAACTATTTTTTACAGCTGTCATTTTATTACTTTTTTATTTAAAAATACGTAACACATTAAATGACGTACTAAAATATCATTCACTTTTGATATATACATGTTAACGCAAACAAATTTCTTTAATCGAAAACTTGACCAAACAACGGATACCTAAAGTCCCGTCGCGGTGCTTATTTCTGCCGCAAATCGGTAGTGTATAACTGCTAACTACTACTATCTTCCGCTTTGAAGGCCGCCGTAGCCAGCGTAATTTACGCTGCGCTTCTTAGGACATGACGTATCACTCCATCAGTTAAACGTCCTGTTTGTTTTGCCTCTTAAATTGATTAAAAAATAACGCCAGAGATTCTAGAACGTTGGTCGCTACGAAGTGCGTCATCTATATTATACAATGACATTATTAATTTTGATATTTAACATTAAACAATACATTTATTGGATTAATGGATTTGAAATGTCACTCATACTAAGTTTTACTTAACGTATACTTATTTTAACGTTAATTTGCTTACTATGGAAATATACAATAAACGAAGAAAGAATACAGGAAACTATCTGAGATTCACGCGAAAGGTACGCCAAGATCGTAGTTCAAAAGTCATGACATACGTAAGAATATCAGTTTACATAATCATCTATCAAAACTTCCTATATCACTTAGTAAAGTGTTAGACAGTCACATAAAGATATGCATAGATTATGTTAAGTGAAAACGTTTGATAGTTTAACAGGCTATTATTTACTTGTGGTTCTGTACGGTGAAAAATCAGTTCTTAGTCCTATAATTTTATAAGTGATCTCTCTAAAAATTTGCTCTATGGAAAACTGCACTTGAGAAAATCAAAGACAACGGAAAACAAGGCTTGCGTTATAAAATGGTAGTAAATTGCGTGTCACCGTATCAAAGTCTTTGTTGTCAAGTAGTTGGCGCTTGTCCAACGTGGTGTTTGTTGTTCGATTCCCGCTATTCGAAAAGTTTTTTGATAAGAACATTTTTGTAATATTTGTGCCGCTTTTAAAAATAAAATAAGTAAAAAAAATTTAAACTTTGAATAGATGACCAATTTAGAATAAATATTAGAGGATTTTCAAACAACATTTACAACGGCCTGTTTATTATGTCAAAAATAAAAAAAGTTTCCGTATTATAAAAATATCGCTAAATATTTTTATTTCTATATAGGTACTTTAGTATATCATATATTATTACAATATGTTATATATAAAAATGTGATTCATAACTTAAAAACGGTTATTTTAATGTTGCAAACAGACAATACAATTTTAATAATAATATATACAAATAATAATGCGTCATACGTTATTTACCGTCACATCAAGTAATGTCTTCGACAGCAGCCATCTTGACGTCCATGTCCATGTTAAAAGTAATAAATAATTCCGGTAAAGGTGTTGTATAACCGAAATTGTCGTATCAATCACGAATAAAACTTCTGAAGTGATTCTAAAAACGGAGGAGCGAAACGTTTTAGGGTTGATAAAAATGCATATACTATGCATATTTTGGAATTACCTCTCACACATTCTGCCTTATAGGTTATTATTAAAATATGGTAAATAGCTTAGTATATATGTAGTATACATGACAAGTATAGTGCTTGATAATGTTCTAAAAAATATTATACTACTTGAATTTAGACGCACTTGCGACAAGTAAAATTATTTAACATTTGTCGAAAGTTGGATTTGGCAACCCTGCATCAAACATTAATATGTTAACGATTTGCCGTGTAACCGGTAGTTATTAAGATAAGCTATCGTGGCAAATGTTATCGACAGACAGATTTAATTGATATAGTTATTTGCTTTTTATACTAATAAATGGAGGACAGCGTTTGCCTTATGGTTACTGAACTCTAGCACATAAAATTTTAATAGCTCTTTAATTAACATTAATATTGTCAATGAAAATGTAAGATAGTAGTTGTTAATCTTTTTTTTATAAAATGGAGAAACAAAACGTTGACTGCAACAGGCCACAGCTGGACAGTACTTCAAAAGCATTTGTACAGAAAACACACACCTCGCTGGTCTGGTATTAATTGAAAAAGCGGTACAAGGACGTGTCTACGTTCACTTTGAGTAAATGTGGTATGTTGACCGGCTTCGGTACATCTTCACGGTGATCATTCTCAATTAAGACCGATGCGAATTAACAAGCGGCTCTTGATATCAAGGTCTTTTGCCAACTGAGCTTTTCAAAATATCTCGTCTTATTAACATTACGCATTCTTCGATAAACGTTTTTTTAAGTTATTAGGCGTTTATCCATTTAGTTAAGCACTAATTGTATATATATGTGTGTATATACCATCTAAGTATACTTATAAGCTATGATGTTTTTTTGTCAACTAATAATTCAATTTTATGTGTGATTTTGACGACTTTCTTTAGTGCTGTTAAGCAAGCTTGTTGCAACCAGTCATTCATTATTTGTTTAAGTCTATTGTGAAAAAATCTATATTTTACATATGGATTAAATACATTATGAGCCTGCACCTACCGTTTACATCACATAAGTAATAATGTTACACAAAGTGTTTATAGATTGTTTGCTAAAATATATAATATTTTAACAATAGTCTTGAGGGTAGGTAGAGTGTTAAATGAAACACCGTACCGCGGTCGGCAGAATAAAAATTTGACAGATAAAGTCACACAGCGTCTAAAGTCACTGACAGATAATATAATTGGTTATATTGTATTAATATAGTAACACTTTTACTAAATCTATAATTTTTCCGAATAGTATTTCTTGATTATAGCTGAGAATTTTGACTACACAATGTAATTCAATTCCATTTTTGAATTATTTAAGTACCTGAGCTAAATAAAAAAATTTTTTGTAAATATATTAATAATGTACATTGTTTTTTTTTATTTTTTTGTACTGTGATCAGCGTTTAATAGCTTAGCTTGCCGACAAAGAAAGAAGCTAGAAAAGGATGTAAGTGAATGTGGATGTAGGGTGATGTTTTTTTTCAATGAAATGATAACTTTTTGGGATGAGAATAGCCGAAGTTCGTAAGCGGTGGCGTCATTATGGCTGATGATGATGATGATGATGATAGCTTTGTGCTTATAATTGTTTTGTACATTTAAAAGATTATAAGAAATGTAAAGGATGCCAAAAAAAGGCCTGCTGACTTTCTTTCTCGTGTTCGTCTCATGTCAGAAGCGAGCTTTTCCGAACTGGTGGTAGCATTTTTAATTTAATAAGTGACTGTATTACAGCTATGTTGAATAAAAATATATGAATTTTTATTTGCATCACATGTGATTTATAAACAAACGGCATATTAATGCATCATTAAAAGAGCTTTTGATAGTTTAAGCTATGAGAAAAGTAGGACGTTCACTTGATGGTAAGTATTACGCGCTGCCCATAAGAAGCGCCATGTGAGGTACCACTAATCCTCCCGCCTCTATAAGACGTAAGATGTGACGAGTCGTTTACCTAGAAATCAGCTTACCTTTCAAACTATGAGACAAAAGTGTTTACACACCATTGCTTTGCGGTAGAATTAGACACCACGGTGATACTTCCTCACACGGTCCCTTGTAAAGAAGAATAACCTTCAGAGTAGCCTACTGATTCGTCTATCTATTGGAGTTATATAAATGTCTCTTGAGAATAAGTTACATAACCAATAGCGACGTGACCACCATTGTGTCAACTCACTCAAATTGCGAATTTATATTTTATTTATGTTATGAAAATACGAATAAATGAATGAGGTCAGCCACAAAACTAATGATACGTCGATAAAAAGTGGTACGATATGAAAAGTTAATATTTTCGTGTATTCGAAACTGACCATTGTTTTGTAACTTGTTGCACCATATGATGTAAATCACATTTAATCGAACGGAAAAAATACGAAAAATATTGTTGACGTTATGTTGTAATAGGAAGCAATGCTGTGTCTCTTATAGTAACGCATGTGGAGAATCGCCTTTTTAGAGTAGTCGTTAGGGCGTTAAATCTTCTTAGATCTTTCCACCGAGGGAAAATCTATATTAGTTATTCGTTCAGTCGTAAATTAATCGCCTTGAGGATTGCTTGCCTAGTTGCGCAGTGTCACAATTAGCGCGGCGAAAAGACTCGTCGAGCCATCCGCGTGCGCAAATTGCCAAACCGTAGGTCATCCATAAAACCGAATAAAAGTAGGTAGGTGGCTATAACATTGTTAGAAACGATAAGTTGTCAGGCCCACTGGGTGGTACATTTATAAACTACAAAAGTTCACTACATATTGCACTATTAGAAATACCAAATTATCTAGATTAGAGGGGACGGCATGTCAGATCGCACTCACGGGCTATAGGCCGCCTGTACTAGTTCCCGTGTATCTGCCCCCAACTAATAAGTTATTTAAATCCGACCTAGAGGTGCTTCTCGGCCTAGGTCCATCAACGATTATTGCAGGTGATTTAAATAACAAACATCGCGACTAGAATTGCAGTACGCCAAATATAAACGGCAATAAGATGCTGGGACTCGAGGAGCCACTCAACATAAATATAATAGCTCCCGGGATCCCGTCAGACTAAGGCATAGGCGCTCCTAGTACTATAGACCTGCCTTTAGTTGGAGACGTCTCGCTCGATATCATATTGATAGATTAGCACTCTGTGAATTACTTTTGGCCACTTGCCGGTTTTATTCAAATTGGGCCAAGGCGCCGGTGTGGTCCCCACAACCAAAACCGTAAAGAATTACCATTGTCTTGAACACAAACTCATGGCAATGGATCCCCAAAGCTGCTCAAACCTACCAAAGGTTATTGATAGTGTAGACAACGCGTATATTGCCATAGACAGTATTGCAACGCATATCTCAACAGCCAACGACGACTCCGAAAGGACGGTCAAAGTTTCAGACAACCGCAACTTTGGCATGCCGTTCAGTATTTGATGTCTGACAAGAGTAAACAATGCACTCAAGCGGGCGTTTTATCGTTGTACTTCCGAGTCAAATCGATTTCGCCTTAGGCAACTTCAGTTAGAGATCAGAGAAAGATAGAGTTACATCGTAAAGGCTCGTGGTTGGGTCTGACGGAAGACTTAAAGCCATCGCACACTGTCTATTGGCAGTAGGCTTGACGCATAAAGTCAAAGCCAACAAGGCGCTTATTAGCTACGATCAATGACTTTGAAAAAGCCAAATGCTTATCCGATACGCTAGAAGAGCTATTTACATGGAGGTGGACCGTATAGTCAAACTTAGGGCTGCCTTACCACCAGAGGGCGATATTTTAAAGCCCGGTTGGCTTTGTGTGTGACCCGGGAGGAGGGTCCGTGATATTATTAAGGGTCTCAAACCCTGGTCGGTACCTGGCTCGGTATTTGGTACCTGGAATGTTTCTCACAAATAAATGTTTAAAACGTTAAAATTCTTAACAGGCTCTATTGTATATGTATTGATCAACATTTTACTATTAACTTGTACTTTTCCTGACGCCTAGAAAGAAGCCATTGTCATTGGTATTCCCAAGCCGAACAAACCTTTTAACCTACCCACAAGTTATTGTCCAATTAGTTTTCTCAACTGCTTGGGTAAACTATAATTCTCTTCCGGTTAAAAGACCTTCTCCAATAACCCCATCCACGACGAGTAATTTGGCTTTCGTCCTAAACCACGAGTGTTTTTCGACCAAATTTATCGCATGACGGAATCCATTCTGAACGGCCTCCATCAATCCAAACCCAGTCCACATGGGCCGTTTTCTTTGATATCGCATAGGCATTTGACAAAGTCTGGCACAACAGCTTGATTTACAAGCTGTAAACTCTCAAAGCGCTGGAAAGGTTGGTCCACATCATTCAAGCCTACCTGTCGAATCGCTCTTTTCGAAATCGAGTCAAGGGCACCTAGTCCACGAGCCGTCCGCCTAGCGGGCTTCCCTCAAGGATCAGTCCTATCCCCATTATTAATCACGCTCTACACAAGCGATATTCTAAAGCCCGACGATGTCAACCTAGAACTTTTCACCCATGATAACGTCCTCTATTGTTCGTAGCTAAAATCAAATTATATCTTTAAAAAGCTTTAGAACGCGATCAATCGTATAGTATTTGATTTGTTTCGTAAATGGAGAATCGACGTAAACCCCAATAAATGTAGCAATACACTTTCATCGGTCTAGATCGTGATTATACACTACCCCCGTTCTTCGCCCCAGGCACCAGGACAGGCCACGCGCTGGCCGAGTCCAGACAGTAGGACCGCTAAAAGTTTATGGCCAACCGATCCCTCGGGTGACATTCGATTGCAACATGTCGTTTAAAAGTCTTATTCAGGACTCTAGGACAGAAGCTTTTTTCGTATGGACCAGACTCTACCACCTAACAAATTCTCAAAGCAAAATATCGCTAAAATATGCACTATTATTATACAAGGTTTATACCAATCATGGCTTATGCATGCCAATCATTCGCTTAAACATCCTCCAAACTCCTGAACAAACTTTAGGTTGTGCAAAACAAATTCTGTCCACCGCGGCGCAGTGGTATCAACGCAATTTAGACCTACACAGCGACTGTAAATTACCGACACTCCACATCAACTTTCAAAAGTTAACACGCAAACACATAGATAAAGTAGTCAACCATAGTAACACTCTACTGGTGAAAGCAGCAAATTACTCAGTCAATCCAAGCGCATCTAGTTAGAAGACCGCGAAACGTTATGCTCGATTCGGACAAGGAAGGGTCACCGAGACACAACGGGGGTCCACCTTTACGCACCACACAAGTAGGGATAGGACATACTCATCTGTAGTTCGCCATTGCTTACTAGCACAGAGAAACCCACACACCCGGTACACTAGATACATCCGCGTTTCAGGGCGGTTCTCACCGCCCACGGCAATCGATTAGCACAGTCACAAGACCATCGGAGTCCCAGTCTGTATGCCGATCGCCGACGATCCTTAGGTGACATAAAAAATGCCTAACTCACGTACCTTCTGTACGTGTGGCCTTCACTTTATATATTCGGTCACCTAGTGCGTGGGAATGGAAGCTTCCTGCGAACTATATGTAAGATGAAGCTTACCAAAAACATGAGTGTAGTAGAATAACGTCAAGGATAAAAAAGTAATGTATGTTATCATTTAAAAAAAAACATAATTTAATTATAAATAAATGCGATATGCTTACAAGTCTGGAATAATATGCAGTATATGAAAGTAAAATGAATAGTTTATATAAAGTTCTAATACGGAATAATCTTTGGGTTGTGGAGGTATAACGCCTAATGCTAACTTTTTGCTTATTAACGAAATTTTAACAAAATTTTAACATGGCCTTCTAACAGCTTACAACTACTATACGCAATATAACGTCGCGTTTTCTGCCATCGCATTTTAAATCTCTGATAACTTTTAAGGTATTTATTTCAGCAAAATGTCGTCTTCTACACGTTTTACGTACATAAAATGGAATGGACTGTATTATGCTAAATAAAGTTTAAATGTGCCTGATTACAATTTATTAAAATATTTACATTAAAATGTTTATTGTTCGTTATATTAAAACATAGATAATTGCGCTTGCGGACTTTATTATTTAAGAAGTAAAATTACGTAAAACATTCTTTATGTCTGTCTTTCACGGTTTTGGCAGCGTTTGAAATTTTATCACACAAGGTTGTGATTTTTGGTGCCATATTTTTTTTATTTCTCAAATATCTATTAAACTTCTTATCACAAAATTATTTTACAAAATTAGGACTAATGGAAAGCTAATGCTAAAGCTAATCTATAATTTAAAAACTTAAATGAACTTTAAATATGCCTGATTGAAGTTTATAAACATGTTTAATTTTGAATGTTTATTGTGGGTGTGTACTGCTTCCGTAGCCTAGTCGTATAGGCGTGTACTTTAGAAACCGGAGGTCGTGGGTTCGAATCCTACGGGGACTCAACAATTTTTCATTGTTCTTTCCTAGTTGGTTAGGGCAATTTGGGCTGATCACCTAATTGTTTGAAAAGTAAGATGATCCATGCGTCGGATGGGCATGTAAAAAGTCAGTTCACCCACCAACCCTCAATTGATCGGCGTGGTGGGATACGGTCCAAAACCCCTTAATGGACAGGGGTGTATCAGGGGAGGCCTAAGTCCAGCTGTGTACTATCACAGTATAATTATGATGATGATGATTGTGGTTATTCTTAAAACATAGATATATGCTATCGCGGGCTATGTTACAGACTTATTTAAGTAGCACAATTATGTAAAAGATAATTTAAGTCTATATCTTAAGGTTGAGCCAGCGTTTGAAATTTTATAGCATGAGGGTGTAATTTTTGACGCCGTAATTTTCTTAACGGTAATATTTATTTCTATCTAGTATTTTATATAATTAGGTCAAGTATAAAATATTTTACATATATTCCGCTTACCAAATTGGAGCCAGAAAAAGATGATCAACCGCATTCTTAAATAGGTAATCGTATTAGGTCATGTATAACAAATGCAAATACGTATAAATGTTCTTAGTTATATGTAAACTAAGGAACAGATTGTGCTAAATTTTATGTGTTATCGCCAATCAGTAAATCAATACGCATTATTTTTATTAGTTAGAATTTGTTTTGGAATATTTACTATTACATCAACGGTTCGTACAACAACATATTGTACACATCTAATATAAAGTTGTTATTGCTTGTTATGCAAATCAAATTTCGTTATGCACATATTTCACTGATTACATCTTCGTTCATGAATATTCATCGAGTGTTTCGTTCTTTCTGCTATATTTCTTTTTCTTTAATAACAACAAATTTTAAATAATTTACTTTGTTGTATAACGTTTTTTAAAAATTTAGCAACATTGTTTTGTTATTTATTCTGAAGATAATATTTCTAATTTGCCAAAGGAATAGGCCTCAGTAAAACAAAGGAATATCTCGCAATCGTGATAATATACCTTTATAAGATATTTAGTTATAATATAAGAAAAACGAACGTTTCTGAAGTATAACTTCTGTCTCTTATATTATAACGATTTGAATGATAGTGTTTGTACAAACAAAAGCCATTGATAATTATATATATTTTTTAATTCGTTTATTTTTTAGTGCTAAACAAAAAAAAATACGGTAACGCTTAAAGTTTTTAGAACGACTATAAATTAAAATTAGTTATTAACGATCACTTATTAAATTTTGTAATAGCAAAACAGTTGACACAAAAGTTAAGTTCTAAATGGCTCAATACAGTTCATTGTCAGTTTGCAACCTAGCCTCTACCGAGGCAGTTCGACAAGGTCGATATACATCTGATGACACATGTTACCTTGGCTGCCTATCGCGGCAATCGATGTTCTATTTTTTTCTATAAACCAAAACTATTGCACTATAGCGATGAGTTCTTACAGGAAAATCCATGTTGACTCCTAATCATTAACCTTGGTGTATAATAATCCAGATTTAAGTTTACTCGTGTGTTTGAGAAGCCGACTTCTAAAAAAATGTGACCTTATGACAATTTTACTTGTTTTTTGTACGCATCGGCGCCCATTGCACTGCATGCGACTGTTGTCAGATACAAATAACTCGTTTTGCTGTGGCTCAGTAGTTCATATTAATTACCTCCTAAATAAATCTCCCGCTGCTTTATTGATAATAAAAACGAAACCTGTGTCGCTGAAGAAAAGAAAAGATATGTGATAGGTGACAGCTGGGCGGTCACTTATTTCCTCCACAGCCCGGGTGGATGAGGAAGAGGAATTACTAATGAGAGTCGCTATAGTCGATGATTGGATGACGGATGTGAGGCCGCAAGGAAGGAACACGAGACACAAAAATTAATGCAAACCAAATCAAGAGAGTAAAAATTAAATCCGAAATCGACGTTTCGACACACGTCGGTAAAATGAATTGTTAACCGCCGTCTAATTTGATAATCACATTAAAAGTGCATTAAGAATCATGTCAACATGCACGTCTTGCGTCTTGCGTCTTGTTTTTTTGTTTCAGTCAGTCAGGGTTCTCATAATCAGAATATTTAATCACTAAGTGTAGTACAAAGCAGAATGTAGCAAAGAATCGGCACATACGCTCATTTATCAAGAAATCTAACAGAAGAATTTGCAGAAACCGATGTTAGTCACAATTGTAAGTTATATTATTATTAGTTTTTTATTGCTAAGCAAAGGACCGTTACTCATAACATATATGGTAATTTAAAATTTTTGTTTTTTTTTTTATATATTCCTTTAATATTTATTTTCACTTTTATAAAGCGAAAAAGACACTGGAAAACATTTTTATACTAAGTTACAGTTCATCAATGCGTAATTTTATTAAAAAATACAAATATTTTTGCGTATTAAAATTTATTTAAAAACCTAGCAACCCTGATGTTAGGTCGATACCGTCCCCACAGAGTGACTTTTCTTCGCGTTCGTCAACGAAAGTCCACAGCAGCTTGTGAACAATCGAAATGAAAGGTTATTTAACATTACTTGTTAATTTGCATCCACACTTGTTAATTAGAGCAAAACAGCCATCATACCTAAGCCCCCGAATGGAGAAGGCGTGGAGTAGGGGAGGCCTATGTCCAGCTGTGGACTAACACAGGCTGATGATGAGATGATTAGCCATCATACTTTTAACTGTCATTAAAATTACTTTCAGCATAACCCGTTTTACGCTATAGAACTACTAAAGGTGTTTAAATCTATCACTATGAGAAAAAAAAAAAATAAAATGTTACAAACAAAATGTTGAAACAACAATTCAGTGTTGATCCTTTTTATATTACTACGTAAATCAATAGATAATACAAAAGTGTCTCCATAAAGATTTCCTCGTCCCCTGCAAAACAAAAACAGAATCACGTTTGAGATGTAAAACTCAGATAATAAAAGTCGCAAAATTTCCAATTCGCTGAGAACTGAATTTAAATGAGACGACAGGATATGGTGATGTTTACGAAATCACTCTTTACCCGTCGACAAATAACTATCAGATGTAACTTTAGAGGAAATCTGAAGTAAGCTAAAGTATTGGATGGCGCCAAATTAAAATATAGAAATGTTTTTACAGAATAACAGTTTTTGTAACCTGCGCTCCGCAAATTTAAATTGTAATGTCTTATACACGGGCTTATTGACTGTCAACAGTGGTTCCGGTTCAGAAAAAGACGCCTCTGACCAAAATTACGGTGTCAAAAATGTCAACCTCGTGCGAATAAAGTGCAAACGCTGCCGAAATCGTAAAAGATAGATATGTATCTATGTTTTAAGAATAACCCACAATAACAATTTTAAGAAAAATATTAAAAATGCAATATGAGTCATATTCGAAGCTCATATTAGTAATATATTGTAAATTTATACAAAAATTAATGCTTTTTAACAAAAATCTTCATTTTTGTTTAAAAGTATTCATATTTTGATTAATCAAATACTGTAAAAGATATATGAGATTTAAATGCAGTGACATAAATCTCGGAGCAGTTTTTTGCAAAGCAAACGTTGGCATCCGCTTATATTGAACAAAATGGTTGCATAGTTTGAAGTCGTAACTTCACTTGTTTAATCTTATTAATAGTTAAATTTTGAGTGTTGATCATGTTGTAAATCTAAAAACATAGTAAATATTGTACATGTACTAACTCCTCACAGTCTAGTTAGCGGAAGTATAAGTTTCCTTCTAAATTGCGTGTTGTTTTATAACAAAGTATATAAGTGAAGTTACTTAATTCATTACCTTATATTGTTTTTTACACAGCAAATGTAAACTATTATCATATGCATGCAAAAACAGTTACCACATTTCTAGTGGTACCAAGCATCTCAACATCGATATTGCCAAATAGTGAAGGCGCGTTCAAAGCCTTAAGAACACTAGGCAAGGTTAAAATCATTTAAACGGCAGTTGTTTAGATATGTCCTTTAGGTAATTTTAATTGTAATTTACTATTCACAGAAGGTCACAAATCGATCTATCGCATCGGTTTTGATCCTGCTTTCGCTATCATGATAATTTTTTATTCTCAGTGTCACGCAGGATCTCTCAAATCGAAGAGTACAGTAAATAGTTTACTGTTATAAACTTATACCATTTTTTATTACAAAAATAGAAAAATAAACTACTACTAATTGTTTTATTAGCGGCGGTTCAAATCACAATACACACATAAAAACAAAAAATTCTGTTCCATTTAATATTAGTATTGATGATAATAATTCCTACAGTTATAATAACATACATCTATGTGCCATTACTACTGGAAACAAGGAAAAGGAATTCGGTGATTGCTGAAACTTTTTATCTTAGATCAAGAGGCGAAATCTTTTTATCATACCTCCAATTCAAAAAATCTTATTAAATATAGAATTTTACACTTACTTATTGGTTGCCAAACATGCTACCACCGGTTCGGAAAAGAACCAATTAAAAAAATGTCATCTAAACTCTGGTTGGGCTTTTTTGGTGTCATCTTTTAAAATAATAATAAGCACACATATCACACAATATTAAAACAAAACCGAAGCGAGCTCAATTTGCAAGGCCCTATGGGGCTCAGCAACCGACTCCCACCACTGGTGTCGCAAGCAAATGTGGAAATGAGTCAGAACGCATTGCGAGCGTATTTCAGGGCTAAAGGAGAAGAAACCGGAGGTTGTGCGAATTGGGTAAGGATGCATCGCTTTTTTGCTGAGCTAGTGATAGTGATATAGCTCTACCGTCACTATCTGTCACAGAGCAAAACCTGGCAGATCGAGATCGGTAAATCATCCGTTCGAAATTATTTGATGACACTGAGCTCGACCGAATACGACGTAAGGTCATTCCAGCACCATCTGACTAGACTGCTGCAGAGAGCGTAGTGGTTTCTGAGGATGCCAACATAAGAAACACGGATGCACGGATACAACAGGCTCCGGGACGCAATAACACAGGTGTGTGACACGTCGATGTCCTGGCCATACACCCGTTGTCGGGGACCACGGCGCAGAGACCCGGCCCTGGAGGCCGAATTGCTAGCCTCTTACAGCAGCAAAAGATTGGCTCTCAAAGTGGGAATAGCCGAGGCGATTGCCGCGGCTAGAGAGGAGTTGCTGGCGGCGCTAGACCGTGATCCGTGGCGGTGGTGGCGGTGGGCGGCCCTATAAAATGGTTATGAACAGGCTTCGTCCTTGTGTGAGGTGATGAGTGGGGCCCCCACTCACCGAGAGTCTGGCGCTGCAGATGGTAGCGGCGACCGCCGAGGCTTTATTCCCACAGAGAGAGGCCAGTCCCAAATGGCACGGATGAGGTCGACCCAGTCCTGGAAGCGCCAGAAGTCACCCCGGAGAGTCTCAGGGTGAGGGTGTTTTGGCGGTGTCACTCGACATCGCCAACGCATTTAACACCCTGCCCTGGCCTGCATAAAGGAGGCGCTCCGATAACCGGTGCCTCCCTACCTGCAAAGGGTGATCGGGCCTACCTGTCGCATCGACGTGTCGAGTTCCCGTGCCGAGGTGGGCTCCGGACCATGGAGGTGTCGTGGAGTTCCACTGGGGTCGGTGTTGGGACCACTTCTGTGGAACGTTGGTTTTGATTGGGTGCTACGTGGCGGTAATATCGAGGTGTCGACATCACTTGTTACGCGGACGTCGCCGCCTGTACGCCGGGGTCGTTAGGTCCATGGTCCGTCAGGGGCACCCGTGTCTCCAAAAGGAGAGTACAGCAGTACTAAGGAGAACCCAGAGGTGTTGGGATGCGGCCGTGCGGGGCTACCGGACTATCTCCGGCGAGGCGGCGTGCCTTTGGCTGGTCTCTGCCCTGGGACCTAGACGCAGAAATCCTCGCGTCACTCTTCTTCTGGCGCGAGCAGTGATGTCTCGGGCTGTAGGCCAGCCCGGAAGAAATAAGGGCGCAGAGACGAATGCGCTCCCTTGCAATCCAGGAGTGGAGCTGCGTTGGAGCCCCAGCGCCGGCACGTCAAATAGTAGAAGCCATACTACACTATAGGGTGGCTGAAAGCGGGCACGGCTCCTAACATTCCACGCGACGCAGGTTCTCTCGGGACACGGCTGTTTCGGGAGGTACCTGTGCCGCGTGGCCGAGTAGGAGCCTACAGAGGAGCCACCACTGTGGCGTATGTGCCGAAGAGACGGCCAAACACGCGCTGGAAGAGTGCCCAGCCTGGGTCGAGCAACGCCGGAGCTGCGTAGTGTCGTGGGGCATGACCTTCGCTTCCTGCCGTAATGCGCAGGATGCTAGAGAGCGAAAGGTCGTGGGGCGCCGTCCTTGCTTTCTGCGAGGACGTGATGGCCGGAAGAGGCCGCGAAAGGGACAGGGAAGCCTTGAGCGCCCTGGCTATCCACAGAAGAAGGCCAGGGCGCCGAAGAGTGGAGTACGCGCGCAACCTTCCCCTTACACTGAGCCCCTGGGCGGCCGGCAAAGGGTGCCCGCCGCCCAGAGAAGGGCTCAAGGAGCGCCGTGCAGTTTGTTCTGGCACGGCGCCTAAAGCTGACGATCCGGGTGTCCCAACACACCCGGTGAGAAGAAGGCCGAAAGAGGCGAGGGCTACGTCGCGCCGTGGTCGCCGAAGACTGTTATCAGCGCCCGCGGCCCGGCTACAGCGACACGAGAAAGGAACAACCGTTGGTTTTAGTGGGTATACCGGCCGCTCCATCTTGGTCCGGGAGCCACATATCCCGCTGCCCCTCACTTTGGCGGCGGGAATCCTAATCTGGATTTTTCCAACAGCAAAAAAAGCCGCAGACCAGTTGCTACCCGGCGCGCGCGCTAGTTGCGCGTGTGTCGCGGCTCGCGCATTTGTAAATTATATTTTTGTAGCGTGTTCGGTAACCAATAATCCACAATTATAATTGCGATCTGAGTTAAATTGAAATAATTTTGTTATTACGTAATGTTTTCTGTAATTTTGTTTAAGTAATAGTATTTATAACTAGATGTGTATACAATTTCCGTAAAATCAAGAATTTGGTGAATTAATAATATTTATGCATTAGCTTAATAAATACATAAATAAACAAAATTATTTTAAATATTACATTGAACTATTATACATAATAAAAATCAATTGGGAGCTTATGATTTGAGTATTTAAAATGATGTCCTAATGAATATGTCGAAATATGTGGATCTGGCTCACGAGGTGGCTGACACATGGGATGGATCAGGTTAATCCTAGTGAGCCTCGCACAACACCTGAGGCGGCTATGAATCCGTGACGGACCGCTTCTAGCTCAAATGCCAAAAGCAATGCTTCTGGACACCACTCGCATCGTCCGCCGGTTTGTCTCTCTTTCAACCTAACCCTCGGCCGTTTGGCCTACCCTGCCGAAGGCTTCCGTCTGGCTGAGATGTATCTATATGTTTACTGTTTATAATATTTATTGCTTTATTATTCGTATATTCGTAATGTTTTATTTAATTTATTGATTTCCAATAATTAAATATTTTTTAATCAAATTACTTAAACATAATTCCAATAAGTAAATTATTACTTATTTTTAATAGTGAAATATATGTTTTCCTCGTTTTACAGATGGGTAATCTCACAATGACACAAGAAGAATCGGCGAAAGAAACTCTGCAGGACTATATTTTTAGACGTATTTTATTGTATACAAGCTGTTGCACGCGAAGTCGTCCACGCGGTAATATATATAAAATACTGTTTTGAAAAACGTTACTCCCAGTTACAGCGATCTCTCAATGAAGGTCAAAATCGGACCAGCCATTCCAGAAATTTGCCAGAACCAACAAACACAGAGACAGATTGATGATAGATGTTGTTTTGTAATACGTTTCGTTTATACATCACAATGTAATCATTTAAAAACGGTTATTTTAACGTTACAAATAAACCTCTACGGAACCCTCTGCTATAAAACAGCGGTGTCAGGTTTTTTCCACTGTTACTTTTACGCGCCGTTTGAGAGGTAAAACTCATAATGTACCAGAGGGCAATTGGACAGTCTTAAAATACCTTACATTGCTATTTCTGTATTGCAATTAAAAATAAATAATAATTTATATGTGACTTATCTGACTACTAGACTGATGGGTTTAGCATCATAGATATCTATTGAGATCATCATCAGCTTGTGTTAGTCCACTGTTGGACATAGGCCTCCCCTAATGCACGCCTTCTCCATTAGGGGGTTTTTGGACCATATTCCACCACGCAGCTCCTATTCGGGTTGGTGAGTGGACCGACTTTTTAAATGATGACGCCTGGATCATATTACATGAGAAAAAAAATGTTAAATATTTATTGTGTAATGAATAAAAATATGCACAAATAATGAAACAGTTTGTGTAACTGTATATATTAATAAAAAAATATTTTTTATCAAAAAAGAACTGCTTATATTTTCTATGATCAAGCACTTTTGTTCAAGAATGTAAGAAAGTAATGAAGACAAACTTTCACCTTTCATGGTCTAAATTTGGTACTGTCTGCCGTCAATTATAACTGATCGAATTATGGTCTGAGCACAATAGCAATAATAAAAAATATATTGCTCAAGCTTCTAGTAATGACTTAAGGCATGAACTCGTCTATTGTTGGCTAATTTACCTCCATTTCTATTGCAGAGCAGAAGCTTTACTGACGAAAAAATATTATTGTCAGAATCTAGGTTATTATTAATATATTCATATAAATCATTCCTCATTCTATAGGCGTTAAGTACCAGCGATGAACACCAGGCTACTTCTGCTTTCGAATTTGTTCTAAATTTGTTTACCAACGAGTAAAGTTAACGTTAACCTTAGTTCCAATTAACTATTCTTCGCGGAGAGAGTCGCAAGCATATACGGGTGATATTATAACCCAAGAGTTATTATGTTGTTTAATAATTCGTACATTATTTCGTATATTGTTCGTTGCGCAATAAGTGACCACTTTTTAAATAGGACAATGTGATAATTTGAGCCCTAAATGTTTATAATACATCTTCAAGCCCGTATAAAACCTAGTAATGTACTATTCTTCAACCCTGTGTTTGACGTAACAGTCACACGTCCGACCGCTACGCAAATGGGGTCATTGGTTAAGTTCTAATTCAGGATTCGGCACGATTTTGAAAGTGTCTGTTAATCTCGAGTCTCTAGTGGCCATCCCGCGATGACGTCATCGCCCCTCACTTTCCAATGACGTAATGCACACGACCGCGGCAGAATACTGAGGCAGTGATGGATCAACATCTCATTACTCTTTTACCGAGGCTTTGTCAATCAATTACAAATGGAAAGATGAATTGATATTCTGAAAACAATGACGGAACGAGTGTTCTAAGGTAGCGTGAAAAAAGATTGCGCCCGTCTCGATACGGTATTAAACGTGAAACATTATAATTATATTGTGTTTAGTCAGGTGCAACTTTTTTAACTTTATTAACCTTGTTGTAAATCAGAATTTTTAAACCTCCCTAGACGCCCATTTAAAAAAGTCTAAACTATCCTCTCAGTTAAGTTTATGGGTAAAGATTAGTCAAATTTACTTTAATTGAAAGCCGTAAGTTTAACATAGTTGCTTCTCTGTACAGTTGTAAACCACCTTATGTTTGTGAAACAAAGATCAATACCATTCGGCCACGCCGCCTGCGTGGTCAGAAATATTTTTTATCGCCATTAAGATTTACTTTTACAATAAACACTAACTTTTAAGTTTTAGCAAAGCAAAATCTTGGTTCTTACAAGGTCAAAGTTAAATATCTTCATTCATTGATTGTGAAATAAAGTTACACTGGTTCGGAAATAGATGCCTATGTCCTGTGATGAACCGGCGTAAGAACCTGATACAATTTTAGTTTAACGTTTAAACAAATAACAGAGTGAGTAAGTTTTTTTATATAATAAAAATAGCCAAAACTGGATAACACTATAAGGTATAATTAAAACTAATTGGTAATAGAGATGAAGGAAAGAAACGGCAAAAATCCCACTACCTTTTAACGCGTTTATAATTTAATGTTGTTATAATCACAACCAACGCTCGTGGACCACGGATATATTGACTGACGTTGCATAAATATTAATAATAACAATGTCCTTCTAGTTGACTCTCCTCTCCTCTATTGTCCTTCTAGACTTCGGTGGCCGATCTAAATTAGAGATCAGCTAACTGCACAGTAGATATTATAATGTACAACAAACGTACGCACGTTGCGCTTAGTTAGTTGCGATTCCTATATCTTTACTTTCATGGTCTGATGGGACGGATAACCGACATGACCGGGGAGAGATCGAGCGCAGGACCGACAATCTCACCTAACTTTAGAGACAATCGGGTGATCTAACCGCATTGCCCTAACCAACAACACAAGCCCATACAGCTTGACAACGTAGGCAGTTTAAAAATGCATAAATATTAACCATAAATTGAATAAGGTAAATACTTTCTTTTAAATACTACCTTGAACACTCATGAAAAGAAAATTTTATTGCTAAACTAGTACTGGTAAAGCTTTCCCAGTCGGAACCGGATCTGTAACAAGGGATTCACGAATAGGAAAAAACCCCCAACCGTTCGTATTTCTGCTGAAAATCAGTGGTGTAAATACTTTATAGTGTCACGGTTACATTGTACAAGATGACTTTTGTCTTCTTTTTATCCTAGGGCGCCACGAGGGCTTGTAGCTTAGATCATCCACGTGATAATATTCAAAAAAAATATTCTACTTAGGTCTAAAAAAAGGTGGCATAAATTACACCCAGTTACATCAGCCATATTTGATTGGCATTTTCGCCAAAATCAGATAAGATGAGCCATTACGGAGATATCCAGAACAAACATTTGTTTTTTTATATGTATCAGTTTCATATCAGAATATAATTATTATAATCGATTCTTTTAAAGTTACAAACAGTTTTATTCATTAGTATATATTATATAAAAGCATGTATGGGTATTCCGCTAAACAGAAGGTAAACATACAGTTGCTGCAATAAACATAAAAATATCGTTAAAAATCATTTTAATAACGCTACGTATGACCATCCGAAATCATATTAAAAATTAGTATTACTACAATACTATTATATTTTTTGTAATTTTTCATGAAAATATAATCATTCCATTTTATACTTTCTTATCCATCATCTTTTTTACAATGCTTTTAAGTATTTAATCCGAAAATTATATTTATTTTAGCACAGTTTGAATTGAATGACAGGCAGATACTTAATATTAATTTACGAATTAGTATATTTGGTACATATTGTATGTCGAAGTTTCTAAGTTAAATCCAAGTAAGATTTCATTGCAGACATGACGTCGAAAGCGTCTGTTTGTATTTATTTATTGCACATCGCCGGTGTAGGTGGTGAGATGACGCGTTTATTTTACTAACAAATATTTAGTATATTAGTGGATGTTAGAAATGCACGAAGCGTAACACGGCGAAGAAAACAAACTTTCCCGTACACCACAGAATCCTTTTAACGCGTTTTACGCGACCTTTCGACGGCAAGTTAGAGGCGGTGGCGGTGAGTTTTTGCGTATCTTTATTAATGTGCATTTAAAAAAGGATTATGTAATCTATATTAACTGTTTTATTTATTTTAATCCAATAAAAATGCATGCAATTATATAGTAATTACTTATACCAATATCATACAGGGTATCCATCGTGCCTGCGTAAGACATAGTCTCGTTTCTCCGGTAAATATGCTGGCTACGGTGCACTTCAAACTGGAAACGATAATGTTTAGCGTTTGTTTGTTGCGGCAGAAATAGGTGTGTGCTTATTAAGTTTGGAACAGATATTAATATTATAAGTATAAGTAATATATATAGATACGATGGATATATTATATGAAATACTTTCATAATATTTAGTAATTTTTTTGCAATAAGATGCTAAGCAAATTAAATCATTATCAATTATTACCCCCTTTACACCAAGATTGTGAAAAATGTTGAGCCCATATGACAATTAAAAAATTTCTTCTCGCCATTATTATAGTTTTTAAGTGATAATTAATATTATTAAGTTTCAAAGTTAGAAGCGATCTGTTTTGTGGATAAAAGGCAGATTAATTGAATGATTCTTGTTAGAGAAGAAGGATGAATTAAACTTAGATTAGGCGTAAGACTTTAAACCAGATAAAACTCTTAATAGAAGCGAACCACGAAAATATAAGACATTTAAAATTAATATTAAAGATCTCATAATATTTTAGTATGATTAACTACTCAGTATTGTTATATAAGATAAAGAGCTGTCAAAACAACATTTAAAAAAAATATATAAAATAGGGAAATTAAGCGCCGGCAATTGCAATAGGCATGATGACAGTAATTAAAAACTACTAAAATGCTATATTTATTGAATAAAACTTGAAGCTTGGAATATACAATACGCATGTTTTTTTTTTTATAAGGGTGATTAATATTTATTTTTATAAAAGAAAAATACAAAATAAGGCGATCCGCCATGATATCTTGATCACCAATCAGAGCGCATGACGTTACGCTTTAGCAAACGCATGCCAATCGACACGAACTATTTTAGTTTTTATTATTTTTGTATTGATTACGAGTTACTATTTGAGTGTGAACATTATTAATGAAACCTAACCTCGAAATAAGACATTTAGACCTCGTACAAAATATTATTACCAAATACTATATACTGTATGGTATTTACAAAAGTATGTAAAACTTACGTAAAGTAATCTCCATAAAATAAGGTGAGCTACTTGTTTCGTATTGTTTTATTTTGAGGAACGAACACAAATAGCTTATTAGAGTTTTTATGGATGTATTCTCACTGGAAACCCCACACCACCCATACACTTTCAAATTCATATTTAATAACACAAAATAACTAAATTCTTGCACGACGTGCGGCGCGTTAGGTTTTGATTATTCAAACGTGACGTCGCAAGTGACGACAGACACTAACAGCGTTTTAGGGCAAAATTAATATAATTTCTTTAAAATTGCATTTTTCCTATCAAAATTTTAATTTCTGCAGAAATATCTCATTCATTGTATATAGTATATATCTCTGGACATTATAGGTCCATTTATTGTCATTATTATTGTCATCATGCCTATTTTTACTTTGACGCGCATAGAAAAGTGGTGCGGTGAGAAATAACTAACTAGTTCGTATAATCAGTCAGCATAGTCAATATAATCTAAAAAAAAGTCTAAAAAAGTGGAATATACAAGTGAAATTTAAACAAAGAAAACGACCGACTTCTAAAGGCGTATAATTGTGTTACGCAAATTATCTTAAATATAAGCTTTAAATGTGCCTTATTGCAATTTTTAAAAACTGTTTATATTAAAATTCTTATTGTGCGTTATTCTTAAAACAGACATATGCCATCGTGAATTTTATTGTAGAACAATTCAAATATTACAATTAGATAAAACATACTTTATGTCTATTTTTACGGTTCTGGCAGCGTTTGTAATATAATTGCTAAGTTATGATTATTAGTGTCATAATTTTGGGCCTTTTGGAAAGACGGTCAAAAAGCGAAAGTTCTGGGTTTTTAATTAATAATTGTATTGTCATTTGTTATTTAACCGCGCCCTCTCATGTCTTGTGTCGCAGCGGCCATTTGCGTAAGTCACACGGAAGTGGGATGAGTGCGACTGACATAATGATTCGAGCATTACGCTAACCGATGCATTCTGACCTTTCCAGTGTTCGAGTAAACGGCATCTGCGATACATTCTAATCGTCCCCATTAGGGGGCCATGATGCATTACAACGCGCTTGCAAAACACCAATAATGTAAGTGTACTTTAGAAGAGATATATAATCCATATACCTGCCAAAAGATGGAGGAAGAAGCTGGAACACTATGGACACGACTGGCTCAGGACAGATCATGTAGAGGGGCTTTTACAACCATAGGTGGCCTTTACATCTGATCTAACACTAACATAATTTAATTAGATATAAGTTATACTAACCGCTTGACCGATTATTTATGCATATTCCATGTGTCTAGAATCGCCTCATCATCATCATCATCAGTATTTTCAAATATTTTGGTATTGTTTGGCATTAAAAATTCACAGAACCTTAATTTTTCACTTTTCTATAACCATCTCCGGTAAAAGTCATTTTAAAAAAATTATAATATCTTGTCCCGCTTGATAACAATAATTATTATCACTTGGTAAGTTATCCTCTCTGCATGTCTTTCGGTCTTCGGAATTTTTTATCATATAAAATTATTTATGTGGCACAACAGGGTCAGGTAGTTATTATAATAATTTAGAATACTTTTTGATAGAAAGATAACTATTTTGGGAAGGTGAGGACCCAGGGTAGTAGCGGCTTGGTTTCTGCATTTTTTTATCAGAAATAAAATCAAAGTTATAATCTCTGTGCTTAACATGAATTGTGATTACCAATATTGTGAAATACACTGACTGCAAGGAAATATCTATTGTTTAGTTAATTTAGACTTGGAATTTTATACATTACTAGCGACCCGCCCCGGATTAAATCTGTAAAAATATTGTACAGAAATATTTTGCAAGAATTATACATATAAACCTTCCTCTTCAATCATTCTATCTAATAAAAAAACCTCGTCATGCATAGGGATATAAGGACAGAGAAAGCGACATTGTTTTAAACTATGTAGTAATATAGATAAGAATATCAATTAGACAAACAATCAATAAGAAGGCTAGATGTATAACGCCACCGCGCTATCATGATTTACAAAGTCAACAGGAAACCATCGAAAACTGTTGAAATACACGATATTCGATAAATAAGTCCTGCACTTTTTATTTAGTAAATAACGTTACTCAATAATACAATTATTAACAATGACTGTGTACTTTTTCGACTTTAGAGGAATATAGATGCAGAAGACACTTTACTAAAATGAGGTTAACGGATTGGTTCGTCGATAATTGGCATTCGGAACGATGGACGCTCATTTGCTTTTAGCTATCGTCAATCTTCAAGGTGCTTTCGTCGTGTCCACTGGAATGTAGAATAGTTACCTAAGAGGGTCTAAAAACATTTTTCTCTGATACGTGACAGGTAATTTTAAAAATATTTTTTTCCTCATCAGGCATTTAAGGATTTATATCACAAGTTTAAAAACGTGTATGCAAACCTAAATTCTATTAGATATTTTTCTCTATTTTACCCACTTTTCCAAGTTATGTTAGAAACGGCTTGACAATTCTTACGACAAATCTAAACAGTTTCACTTGAATAAACATGGTTTTTAACTTTAAACGCAATAACTCATCTGGATTAAGCGGAATGATTAATTGTCAGTAAGTTAAAAATCGATGCATCCTATGCCAACGAAGAATAAGAAGCTCTTGACAGTTAAGTGATCATCCTGTCTTGCACTAAACAACTAAAATGCAATTATAACAAAAATAAGACACGAATCCACGACCTCTGGTTCATATAAATGATCCAATACCACTGAAAGCGTTTAAAATGCAATCCAGTCGATAAGGTCTATCGATATATACGCGAAGAAATCGAATGTCAATATCTATCTCAAAAATCAATATGTCTTAAAAACTTAATGACAATATTAATTTTTACATTAATGACATTAAAACCAACGAATATTATCTTACAAAACTTTACTTATTTTGTATCATATTATGACATTTTAAACCATTACCTACTTTCAAAAAACAAAACAAAAAAAATGTTAACCACTACATTATGGTGTATACACACTTTTATGTTTTGTATTATCACATTTTTAAAAATCTTAACATTAAAATGGTTATTGAGGGTTATTCTTAAAACAGAGAAATATGCGCTTGCGGAATGTTCTGTAGGAAATTTCAAGTAGAACAATTATGTAAAACAAAGTTTAAATCTATCTCTTGAGGTTTAGCCTGCGTTTGTACTTTAATCTCACGAGGTTGTGATTTTTGACGCCGTAATTTTCTTTATTTGCAAGATATCTATTATACTACTACCCACCAACCCGCATTTGAGCAGCGTGGTGGGATACGGTCCAAACCCCCTAATGGATAGGGGTGTATTAGGCCTATGTCCAGCAGTGGACTATCAAAGGCTGATGATGTGATGATGTCTATTATACAACTTATCACATAATTAAATAAAAATGGAACCTAATGACAGCTAATATCTATCATTTAAAAAATAAATGAAGTCGGAGCACAAGAAGCCGAGCAACGAGGTAACATCTATATAAAAAAATATACGAATCGAAAAGAAACTCCGTATTGAATACCTCCTCCTTATAAGCAGATATATATGTAAGAAGCGGGCTGAGTGAAGTGTTAGAATTAATATTCTCTGAAGTGTGAGAAACAATTTTTAAAATTTGTTTAACAACATTTAGTCCAAAATCAAAAGTCCTTTTAATATTTTACTGGCTCATGCCCGAAACTTCATCCGTGTGGTAATTTACTATATAAAAAGATAGCCTAGGTTACTCTTAGTTACCTCAAGTATCTATCACTGACAGACAGGCAAATATTAAAAAAAAGTTGTTTTGTATTATTACCGGTCATATATAGATATGTAATCATTTAAAACGGTTATTTTAATGTTTTATTGAGACACTCCAAATTTATTTACTTGTGTGGAAAAGACAAATATCACGTCTACATAAAACTTACACATAAAAACAGGTAAGAATGTGAGTACATACGACTGCAAATCCAAGAAAGTCGTTATTCTATCGATGGATAATCAAAGCTGACACGTTTGCATATATATTATATTTATATTTCATATTTTACACTTTAAACTTAACACACAGGATGAACAAATTCAATATTTTCCTTTATATTATTAAATGTCGACTTAGCAAGCATATCGCGGTGTGTTTGTACCTTTATTAACAATATCAGAAGGTCTTAATAACTCTGAAGCAATCAAATCTCGAATTCATTGCGACAATTTATCTTCCGCGCTATTAAAGAACTCTCAACAACTCAAGGCCTTCTTTCATTATCTTATAATAATTACTTTTATGAATATCATTCCATAGTATGTAAACATCCACCTATTTCAGAATTGTTGCGTATTACTCATATACAAAAGTCATCTAGCAGGCTGAAGTAAAACTAGTGACTTTTTTCTTTATAGTGACAAATACTTTTTTCAGTCTCATGTATATTTAATAACTAATAGATAAAAATAAAAGAGGTATATGGTATAGGGAGGTAGGTCAACTTTTTATACAGGACCGTATGTATAAGTACCACCACGGTGTCTATTTCTGTCGCAAAGCAGTAGTATAAATTGCACTTCTGTGATCCGGTTTGAAGGGCACCGTAGCCAGCGTAATCTCTGGGTAAACGACACGTAACATCCCACGTCTCAGGACGAAGAGCAAATTTGTGGCGGCACTTACCGCTTTAATCAATAACAAAAAATTTTGCTTAACAAGTACCAAAATAAATCTCAGCAGTAAGAATATTTGCAACCTTTTCTATACTATTATTTGTACCTTAAAAATCCAATCCAATCGAAACACCAATAAGCCGCTTTTTATTTTCTCTTATAAACGATTTCTGGCTAGGCGCTGGTTTTTACCTTTTACATTTATTTTTAGTTGAATTGAATATTACAATCAAAGTCGGTCGTACAAGTTAAACTGCTTTCGATATTTCAAGGTAGGAACTTTAGTAAAGTAGCTTTCGTAACATTTAAATTGTAAGTGTGCATTTGATTAGCTTGAAATAATAAATATACGTACACAGAAATATTTCACAATAAAAGTTATATTTTAAAGTTATTATTAATACGTAAAATACAATTTTTTTTTCTTTAAGAGAATGAAGGGGTCTCTGATTTAATTGAAATAAAAATGTTTTTTATTTATAAAATTCTATTTAAAAAGATTGAAATAAGGATATTACCGTTTTGACCTGCAGAAACTACTTACTACTAACTACTAACTACTGCTACTTCGCGAGGACGAATTTAACTTTTACACTTTGAACATATAAGGTTCGTTTGTGCTAAAATCAACGATTCAAGTAATAGTCTAATGAGTTGATACATTTTATTATAAACATATTCCTATAATAAACATAAAACGTATTTTTTATTCAATATACATATGCAACTTAATACAAAAAAAGACATGTTTATATATTACACAAGATATGTAATATATTACACTGATTAATAGCAATAATGTGATACGCAAACTAAAGTAGAGACACAAATTGAAGTCCTAATAAAAAGCAGTTATTCTAACGTATAACTTAGATCTAAATGCACCATCAGTCTTTAGCTCTAAGCTCCCAATCCTCATCTAACGTCACATTAACCACTCTCTTCGATTCGTTCCACAGTTGTTTAGTTAATTCGACTTCATCAGCCAACCAATGATTGATCCACTGACGGCAGAACTTAAAATGTCTACCATTCACGTCCTCCATTGCTGGTTCTGCTGCCAGATACGCTATCTGCCTTCCAACCTCTTCCTTGGGCTGACCGACTAAATCGACGAACAGCTTGGACACGTCGTGCATTATACCGTCAATATCGTTTAAGATATCAGTATCTTTCACCACATACGGGTCATAAGTGTTGGCTGTAACACCTTCGTCTTTGAAGCGTCTACTCAACTCTGCCGTGAACAGATCAGTGGCCAGCTTAGAGTTGGCCATGGCCTCTACTGATGTATACCTCCCAATATCGTTCCAGTGGTCAAATTCCAAGTGTCCGATGTACATTGCGGCCGCTACTCCGTTTATAATTCTGCTCGGCGATGAACTCTTTAACAAAGGCAGCAATAGATATGTCAACAAGAATGTGCCGAAGTAGTTAATTTGCATCGTGAGATTGAGCCCGTCCTTGGACAGATGGTCGGATAGTCCCAGAGCGCCAGCGTTATTAACAAGCACGTTTAACTTCCCCTCGTTATTAATTTCGTTAACAAAATTCCGTACAGATGCCAAAGAGCTTAAATCCAGTAGTTTGTATGCAACGTTTTGGTTTCCAGTGACGGTCTGTATTCTTTTGGCAGCTCTAATCAGCTTGCTCTCGTTTCGGCTGGCTATTACCACCCGGGCTCCGAGGTATGCCAGGTCCTTGGCGGCTTCGAACCCAATACCAGAACTACCACCAGTGACTACGGCTACTTTTCCATCCAGTCTCCCGCTTGTCTCGCACATTTTACGAACTGAGAAACGTTTCCCGTCACCGCACTGCACTGATTGAAATAATGTCTGCTATAATTTTTGTACTTGCTACAAATAACTTTGTCGCCTACTATTTACCTCAAACTCGAATCGATTTTATACATACCGCTTCCGTAGTTATAACAGTAAATAATTGACACTTTCGTTAAAAGTTGTAGCTTTTTATATTCTATTCCTTTGCTAATCTAAAAGATTTGTTGTGTTAAACAATGACATGATATAACCAATTGTATGTATTAGAGCAGAAGCATCGAAAATGCCATGTTATTAAAGCTCGTTAAGCATAAATAATACAAACTAAACCGGCAGTTAATATGTTTAAAATAATTGTGTTTCGATAAAATTAATTTAAATATCAGTAGGGGAAGCGACTGTTCAGTATGCAAACAGTGCTGCAGGCTTTGTTTTAATCATAAAGAGTCCTTTAACGACATATTAATGTCTGTTGTTGGGCCATGCAAGGACCGGACAATGTGCTGATTGACAGAAACATGGCGGACGACTTAAATGGTCATGGTGGACATTATTACAATAGCAATAAATATTTGCTTTACATTATGTCTTTGACAAACAACAGCGAGTCAAGCCAGTGTCTTTTTATTTCTTATTAAATGCGCAGCCTCCGTAGCCTAGTGGTAAGGGCGTGTGCTTTAGAAACCGTGGTCGTGGGTTTGAATCCTGCGGGGACCCTAGTCGGTTAGGCCAATTTGGGGCAATCACCCAATTGCCTGAAAAGTAATATGATCCATGCGTCGGATGTCAATGTAAAAAGTCGGTCCACCCACCAGCCTACACCGGACCAGCGTAGTGGGCTACGGTCTAAATACCCCTTAATGGAGAAGAGGGGAATCACAATAAGCCTCTGCTGGTAAAACAGCAACGTATATTACTAGCACAGCGAAACACACACACACACCCGGTAAACTCATTATACCCGCGGCGGTTTCACCGCCCTCAGCCACCGATTAAAAACAGTCACCAGATCGTCGGCGTCACGGTTCGCAAACCGAACGTTGACGATCCTTCATTTTTAGCAAAAAGTGTCGATCACCTGTGAACGGTAGCTACCCGTGAACTCTGTGTTGAATGAAGCTTACCAAATACAAGAGTGAAGTGGAAGCATACCTTCTTAGTTAAAAAAAATTGAGAGGGGTGGATTAGGGGAAGGCTATGTCCAGCAGTGAACTAACACAGGCTGATGATCATGGCGATGAAAGTGCGCACAACAAACTGTGGTCTGATTTAAACGTATAAGAAATGCTTCATTTTATTAAAAATTATTTTGATTGCCTTTAAGAAGTTATCATTAACACCTATTTGGCATTGAATTTATTGTAAGAAGTTTTAGCTCAGCAAAGCTTATTTTTTATAAATGTGTCACTATCATAACTGTTACGTTGCAGTTAAATAGGATAATGTGCCATATTTTTCAAATGCAATATAATTTTTCGGCGATTTTTTAACCTAGGTTTTGCATTAAGAGCCAGTTTTAAAGTCGACACATACGTAAAGTAGGAATTAAGTTGATTTTATCATACCTAGATCCTTTGAACATTAATTTCTTTCCACGGTATCCATAAATATATTTTTTATGGTTAATTTTCATGAAGGTAATTAAAAAAAAAAGTTTAACTGTGTGTGTAAAATTGTTCCCACATTTTAAAAAATACAGATTATTTACACCACATCAGTTTGAATGTGCCACCAATATTAGATTTTATTCATTCTATTGAACAAAAATAAACTTTGTATACTAACAACAGGTGCCAAGAACAACGTAATAACGTCTATAGCACAGAAGTAAATACACATAATGTATTTGCCCTTTAAAGCCATAAAAGTTGTGCAAACTCGTTAAATTAATTACGACTTTATGGTTTGTTTGGATGGTCAATGTTTGATCGCTGAGTTCCCATGTAGGACAATGAGCGGCTTTGCTTGAATTGAATAGACCTAAATTTAACAACATATAGATCTTACAATTTATCTTTTTCAAGTGATTATAAGTTTCGAAGGTTGAAATTTTCTTATTATAAAGATAGTTTCTGACGTTACGTTCAGTCCAATACAAGTCGTACGTGTTTTAATTTAATTTTGTTTGCTATTTATTTGGTTTCTTTGTTCTGTGTACTTGTCAACCATATATTACGCTTATAGCAAAATATATTTCAATTCGATATTTTATTGATTAAACTTAATACAGAATGATATGAATATTAATCATTGAATTCTCGATGTCAATGCTGAAGCATGCATATGCGCATGAAGCATAGCGCATATTTATCAAATTATCGAGTTCTACAATAACTTATTTAACTTTTTTATGGCATTCCATGAAGTCACTATCCATCAGGTGGCCGATTGCTCGGTCACCTGATGAGTAGTATGGTCCTGCGCCCATAGACAGTGCAATACCAGTGGAATGGCTAACGCTACCTTACCGTGAGACAGGTGTAAGTCTCGTTTACCCAGTAAATACGCTGGCTACAGTAACTTCAAACAGGCACACAGCAGTGTTTTCACACTAATGCTTCGCGGCAGAAATAGGCACCGCGGTAGTACCCACCTCGACGGCCTCCTTTAAAAAGGGGCCTACCACCGGTAAAATTCCGTATATATATACCTACCGCTAGTTTAACTAACGAAAGAAAGCTTTTGCAATCAGGCAGAAATACCTGACAACTACTATTTAATCATTTATAAGTATTGAAACATTTTGCTATTATAAATGCACAGGAACAAAAGGTGATAAATAAAGAATGTATAATTAGCAAAAGAAATTATTTATTTCATATATCTATTTTCTCTGGTACATATATGTGTTGTTTTTCTAGTGATATTACGATATGCCTCAACTTCGTAAAACTTATTTTCTATTAATATTATAAATATTGAGGATACGTTCAATGTAAATTTAATTGTTCGATAACTTAGTTAATAGTTAAATAATTCTACACATTATTAGAGTTGCGTATTAAATCTGCTGCTTTTTCTGCCATCGCTATAAGCACCGAGTTAGGATATAAGGAGAGAGGAGAGGGGAGGACACTGGCGTCCATTACTCTGAGCCCCGTCACGTTACGAACTCTGAAAGAACAATTTTAACAAAATATTATTGGAAATCGGTATACGGGCGAAAGTTATACGTGACAACGTCTTTTAGTGGTAAAATGAATGTAATGAATGTTCATTCGTATAGTAGGAACTGCCTTCGTAGCCTAGTAGTATGGGCGTATGCATTAGAAACCGGAGGTCGTGGGTTCGAATCCTGCGGGGACTCACGAAATTTTCATTGTTGTTGGACCCAATTTTCTGAAAGTAAGATGATCCATGCGTCGGATGGGCATGTAAAATGTCGGTCCACCCAACAATCCGCATTGGACCAGCGTGCTGGGAGACGGTTCAAAAACCCCCTAATGGATAGGGGTGTATTAGAGGAGGCCTATGTCCAGCAGTGAACTATCACAGGGCAAAGATGATAATAGTGGGAAGAAGGATCAACCCTCTTTCTCTCTGTCTCTCTTTCACTTAAGCAGGCAAACTGCGTACGAGTAAGAGAGACGCGTACCTCTCGTCTTTCTCTTATAGAGAGCGTTACGTGAGCAACGTTGTGACACAGTTTTCGAGAGTGCCACCCTATCTTGTACCAATATATAAGACATTGTCACGTCAAACAGTTAGGAAAAAAAGTGATTTAAAATAATGTTTACATTTCCGTACGAATAATATAACGTCATCTACCATCTCCAAAGTTTGTACAATGGATACTAGATAACCGATAGATACATAGACTTCTCCTTTGTAAAATAACACATGTTATGTAGACACAAACAAGCAAGCAACAGACAGAGATAAACAAAATTTTCATCCCACAATACTTTTCCCGTGATGGAATCAAACCCACATCCTTTGGCATAACAGTAAATAAAATAGATAAAACGTATAGAATAAATCATTACATTATTTTATAATGTTTAATTCACAACAAGCACTGATCGTATATCGTTATATTGGTGTTGAAATTGTGCAGGCGTTCCTAAAATAAATGCGATACTTTGAAGGTACGTTTACGTTAGACCTGCAACTAAACAATAATAATAAAATGTCCGATAATGTGTTTGCAGTATTTGTCTGATAAGAATAAGACTTCTTTCACCTAACTATTTTCCAAATTTATCGTGTTTTCGGTTTTAAGTCCAGTTCACATTTTCTTGAATATTAGTTTTTACGTAGAGCGACTGGAACAAAAGGTATACTGCTTTCTAAGGAGTGATTATTTGTCATTAATTTTCAGCGATTCGACATCCTATAAAGACTGTCAAAGATATTCTAGACAACCAATACCGGCTTTTAAGGTTATTATAAGGTTATTATATACTATTCGATAACAAGATAAGATAAGGACGAGACTGTAAACTTACAATATTGCTAATATTTTTCACTGCCGCCGTAGCTTAGTGGTAAGGCGTGTGCTTAAGAAACCGGAGATCGTGGGTTCGAATCCTGTAAAGACTCAATCAAATTCATCGTCCTGTCTCAGTTGGTGAGGGCAATGTGGATTGATCATCCGCGGGTCTAGTAAAGTAAGATGATCCATGCGTCAAGTCGGCCCTGCGCCTGATCTCTCTACGATCGTGTCCGTTATCCATCCCATCGCGTTTTATGAATACGAAGAAGTAAATACGCCTGTGTTTGCTCATACACATTGATCTCCTACGCAGTTGTCTGATCTGTGAAATAGATTTGGAGGGCATTAGTATCGCTTACCGCAGCTGCTCGTCCAGCACGGCGGGCGCGGCGCAAGTGCCGGCGGCGTGGTGACCCGTCACGGCCACCTCCCTCACTATGCACTCTAGAAACTCATCGGGTGGACTGCTCGCATCGACACGCCTTTTCCCACCCTTCAATCTGCTCACAGAACTCCGATTGAAACATTAATAATGATAGTTTAATCATTTTAGGCTAAGACTGTGAGCATTGTTGTCATTTACGCTTAATAATCTAACAATATAGGAGGTTTTTTAGTGTGTATACATTGTTCGTGAGGTTCCGGTTCTTATTTTTTCAGTCTGCCCGTGATTTTGAACGTTATAGAATCATCATCAGCCTGTGATTGTCCACAGCTGGACATAGGCCTCCCCTAATACACCTCCATTCATTAGGGGATTTTGGACCGTATCCCACCACGCTGGTCCAATGCGGGTTGGTGGGTGGACCGACTTTTTACATGCCTATCCGACGCATGGATCATCTTACTTTTCAGACAATTGGGTGATCGGCCCAAATTGCCCTAACCAACTAGGAAACAACAATGAAAATTTGTTGAGTCCCCGCAGGATTCGAACCCACGACCTCCAGTTTCTAAGGCACACGTCATACCACTAGGCTACAGAGGCAGTTATAGAATAAAAGCGGGAAATCAATAAAGTTTAGATTTAAAATGCTATAATACGAAATTTTAACTTACTTTTACCTCACAAGGCCCCCGTACGGTATAAGTTAATTTTATAGTACGACACCCTATATTAAATAGTTCTACCTTTTACGGCGTGACTTAGCAGCGGTCTGTTCCTCCAGTGGATAGTTCCAGAAGGTAAGACATCGTTCAGGTCTGGGCCAATGGATTTTGGCGCCGATGTCACGGAAGGGTTTGGTCGCAACCATACGTTCGGCTCGTCTTATAGCTATGAAGAATATAACGCTAGTGGTTAAGCACTTTTAAGGTAGCTAGAAACTATCCTTACTATTTCAATAAAAAAATATTCTTAATAAATGCATTGCTCGAAGTATGGTACTGGAGTATATTTAATAATTATTGCAAAATCGCATCGCGTGTTTCCATCGATTCACGATTATGGCGCCAAGTAGTAGTGCGTTAGCGTATTTACTGGGTAAAGAAGACGTAACATCCTATCTCACGTAAGCAGCGCATTGGTGATACAGTATTATTATAGGGTGTACAGTATTATGCACCTCGCAGCATGCAGGCCAGGTCGTGGGGGTGCAGCAGGTAGTGGGGCTGCACGGCAGGGGAGGGCCCGTGCCAGGCGGCAGGGGACACGCGGCCCCTGCTGCGGGGGCGTGCGCACGTGCACAGCCACACGAAGCCCTCGCGGCGGCTCTCCTGCGGGAAGGGGAACGTGGACAGGAACGCCTGGAAACCATACGAGATGTGGGAATTTAATTAGGACATAAAATTTCAAAAGTTAAGAAGTTCTTCAAAAGATATGCAACTAAGTATAGAGTAATAAGAGTTAAGTAATGGATAGGGGTGTATTAGGGGAGGCCTATGTCCAGCAGTGGACTATCACAGGCTGATAATGTATAATAAGAGTTAAACCCTAATGATGACCTTCAAGTCTATTACGATTACGGCGGCCGATCTATGTTAAAGAGCCAACTGCGCAGAAGGTATTATGCACCAATTTACGCGCAAATATGGACTCCCTATTTATCTCATAGTCTGATAGGACGGATAAAAATACGACTGAAGAGAGATAGGGTGCAGGACCTACTTTTTACATATCCATCCGACGTATGGATCATCTCGCTATACATACAATCTTGTGATCGGTCCATATTGCCCTGGCCAACTAGGAAACAACAAAGCCTAGATCTTGTTTCCTCGCAGGATTCGATCTCCCGATTTTTTAAAAACTAGCCTATACCACTAAGCTTAAGAGCGATTAAAATTTAAGCAGCCCGGTTACTTTCGGTTGCACAGTTGTAAATCGTCGCGCGATGTTTGAATTGTACAAGCGTCATATCAAATTTTTGGAGGTTTGAAGTTGTCCACAGCTAGTCATATCAAAGTTAACTTCGACTTCGTCCGCGTATACGCCATCGCAATCCCCTTTGACGGCGGCATTTCGTAAAACACGCTCTTAGCTGATCATTTCATACCAAATTTCAAGTCAATCGGCATTTACGCATCAGGGATGTCGTGATCAGTTAGTTCAAAAACGGATCTTCCATATATATAGATTTATCTGGATATTATTGGGCTCAGCTATGCCCATTTAAACAACTTAGTTAAGAAGTCGAATAAAAGATAATAGAACCATTTAAACATAGGTAACGAAACTTGTATCACTTAAGTGCAATTGAAGTGCACCGTTGCGGAATTATTGATCAATTCTAATAGAACTCTTTAAATTCATTGGTAGATGCAGAAGCATCTATATGACACCAACTTCTATCTTCAAACGAAATGCTTGTAAGTTTAGTAATGGTGCTGAAAACTTGTAACTAACTTGCTGCTTATAGTTCGATAAATCCCGAAGAAGCCGTTCGCTCGTTGAACCCATCGAGAACAGCATAATGGCCGAGGAGTTATGGTACTCCACCCCTGCCACGGGAGGAAAGGAGAGTAGACCTTGAAAAAAAACAACAAACTGAAAAAACTGCTCCGAATTGCTAAACATTCCAATTCTCTTTCTGTCCCTTATTTTAACCTTTTACACCTTTCTGTTTTCTATAATAAACAATTGAAAAACTACGCCGTCAGAGCGTGATAGATAGATAGATAGTACTTAATTATACTTCCGTATAAAAGATCTAGAGTTTATGTGAATATAGTCGAATGACAAACTATATTGAGAAAGTTATATCTGTTATAACTCATATAGCCACTGCAATTTTTAAAGTATTAAAGACATTACGCTTTGTTTACGTAAATTGAAACGTAATCGAAACATTAAAAGTACGCCAGTTACATTTTCAAACATATGTGCCGCAATTGCTTTCAGTTGACACGGATTACATCCGTAATACTTTCTTAAATCTACGTGAATTATAGACTTTATGAATGTTTAATCATGGAATTCATTCATTAAATTCATCAAGACTGGCCGGAACCAGCAAAAGATCTAAGACGTCGAGAATATTGTAAATAAAATTAAACGCAATAAAATCCGTAAAGTTTCTTATTGTTATCTATAATTAAATCCGATAACTTAAAAACACTTTTGTTAAAAAAAATGTTGATTAAGTAGTACTAGTATTATGTCTCGGTGCCGTTTATATTTGATAAATTACGTTAGTAAAGCAGATAGTTTACTTGCTAAATGCGCTGAGTTTTTTAAACATAATGTACTGTATTGGTCTAGCAAAACATAAAAACTGATACCTTCTCTCCTCCAGATGTACTCCCAAAGGGTACTGGCAGAGAAGACCTTGGCGAGGGTCACGCTGATGGGACTCTTGACGCTGACGTAGATCGGCATGTTCATGTGATCGTGGAAGTTCGACCCGACTTCTTCGTTCTCAACAACCATGTTGATTTTCGCCCTGACACATAATAATGACCTTTTTACCGACTAATGCGAGGAGACGACTAGTAATACGCCCTGCCTATAACGTTACAATACTCTACAAACCCACATGTCACTTTGAGATATAGGTTACCTCGACTTAACCCAGTAACCACTACTACCCCCCGAACAGGTTCTCACTTTGTCGTAACGGTGGGGCTCAGTACCTGCGGCCTGCCCAGCCGCGGGGAAGCTAAGAGGAACCTGGCCGGCCTGTAGTGCAAGGCCGGCAGTGGACAAGCCCGCTTTGGATGCGCCTTTGGAGGGTGCGAGGGACGGGTTGCAGGAGGTAGGTGTGCCGCCCTTCCTGTCCCTCGCAACCAAGGTGAAGTCGCGGGGGAACAGGAGTGTCGGTATTCCGTAGGCCACTCTCCCTATCTTCCGCGACCCGGCGGGGCTGCACCGCTGATGCGGTGTGGGGGGGCCGTGGGCGGAGGAGATATTCGGCATGGTGTCGTCGATCTCTCCTCCTTCTGCGGCTGAAATGGAGCTAGCGGTGGAGTGTAACATCTGAGCCGCCGCTGGAGGCTAGGAGTTTGGTCCTTGCGTGGTCAGGGAACTCCTGGCTCCCACGGCCCCTGAGTAACGGACTTGAGGGAGTCTGTTATCTTACTACGCCCCAGAGGGAGGCAGATGGCCGTAGGGCTGAGATGGGGCTGCTTCGGCGGCCAGCGCTGGTGGGGTTGCAGATGAGTGGAAGTACGTTTCTATGACCCCACCCTAAAGGCGTCAGGAAGGAACAACGTGGTGGTTTTAGTCGGTGCAAGTCCGACATAACCCGTCTTTGCCCCCGCGAGGACGGGTATGCGTAGGCAATTCCCCACGGTAAAAAAAAAAAGTAACCACTACTGCCGTCAAACCGAAAGGAAGTAGTGACTTAACGCCCCTGCTTAGCGACAGAAATTGACGCCGCGGTGGTTGACCAGACTATCAAGAACAATACGTTTACAATTCGCCCCGATGACAAAAAAATTATAAGAAAAGAGTTGTTACACTGGTATAGGTATATAAATAAAACTTTTTCTTTCCAAATTTCTACATTTAAATGTAATCTCGTAAACTTAACTACATTTCACATTATTTAAAAAAAAAATCAGTTTAAAACAGTTTTAGCATTCTTTAAAAGAATGCGAAAACCAATTCTAAGCTTTTAATGGTTAGTAATCTCAACGTATGATCGGTAGATGCGTAAACATGAAAAACCACTACCTACTATTATTACGTGTCATAAGTGATAGGATTCCAAACCTGAAGTCATAATAACTAACTAAATAACATGTATGTAACTTGTATGGCGTTTACTTAGCTAACTAATATTTCCTACCGCTTTATGAGATCCTTCGGCCCAATTCCAGACAGGATTAAAATTTGCGGCGTTTTCACCGCACCAGCGGACAGAATTATCTCCTTGTTGACGAATATATTGTCGAGGATGCGATGATGTTGCAGGATATACAGCGATGACGCCTTTTGATTATCAAATCGTATCTGCAAGGAATAACCCAATTACTATAAGGTTATATATTATTGAATAAAATGGCTAAATTTATTCATTTGTTTACGCGAATACTACACATTATTGAATAAAAGGACTTTATTAGTTGGGTAAAACATCTACATCTTGCTGACATTGAAACTATGATTAGTTTTGATGTCCAATCTTTGTTTACATTTTTACCAGTAGAAGATTACATCAATTTTGTAACAAGAAAGTTAGAGAAAAATAACATTCCAATATGCCTAGTATGCATTTTTACTTAAACATTGCTTATCATCTGATTCTTTATTGTGGAAAGATGAGTTGCAGATGGATAGTGTATCGGTTCATTTTGTGTCTCCTTTCGTTGCTGACATTTTTATGGAAGACTTTGAGGAGAAGGCCCTACTCACTGCTCTCATTCATCAACGACTTTATAAGCGCTATATAGATGATACGTTTACCAAATGAATTTTTACACCACCTTAACTCTATAAATGCAAAAATACAGTTAACTATGGAGTTAGAAAATAATAATTCTTTAGCTTTTTTGATGTACTAATTATTCGCAATCCTGATAACACATTGAGCCATAGTTTGTATGAAAACCAACCCATACAAATAAATATTTCAACGGTAATTCACACCATCACCCATCCCAGTTAGATACCGTGGGCAAATCTTTGTTTCAGAGAGCACGAGGGTTCTGTGAACGATGAACATCTGGCAGCTGAGCTACAGCATGTTAAGCAAGTACTGCGACACAACAAGCTTGCTGCGCCACGGCGGCGCCACAGTGACCGAGTGAAGGCAGCCATAGTGGAGCGTGTACCTGCTGTTCTGCCCTTTTTGAGAGGTGTAACTGACAAAATTGACTACATTTTAAGGCAGGCTTCAATCAAAACATATTTCAAGCCGCTGAAGAAGATTGTTCAATTCCTAACACCTGACAAGTGCAATATTCTCTACAAGATCTAGGAGTGTACATGCTAGATTGTGACTGTGGCCTCTCTTATATTGGACAAACAAAGCGAGAAAAATAATAATAACCCGCGTGAAAAAACATATAGACGACATTAAACATAAAAGACCCAACAAGTAGGCAGTGTGCGACCATACTTTAATTCAGCCAAACCATTATGTCCGATTTGATCGACCACAAATCCTCGCTTAAGAACACGGATGACCCGTGAGGCTATTGAGATAAGAAAACCTTCAAATTTCAATAGAGAAGATAGTTAAGTTACGCCACCTGCTTGGGACACCATATCTTATAAATTGAAAGCCAAGTATAATACCACTGCCGCCTGAAATAATAAAATAAGTTTATTTTGCATAGATCGGAGAACACACTAAAAATATTTAATTACAATTAAGTTCCTTTAATTCAATAAATCAAACCGGCTTTGATACGGATTTTGCCGCGTTTAATTAACATTTTTCTTTATCTTCATTGTTTATATATTTTAGCGGCCCTGGTAACGTGCCGACTAGAAACGCTGGAAGTTAAAAATATAAAAGAAACGCGATAGAATCCGTAACAATACCCTTTACTCAATAAAGTGCAGTGTTCGCATAAGAAAAATAATTAATTAATGTAATAATAAAACCCTTTCAAGTTATTATTCATCATCAGCATCATCATCAGCCTGTGTTAGTCCACTGCTGGAAATAGGCCTCTCCTAATGCACTTTCTCCATTAGGGGGTTTTTGGACCGTATCCCACCACTCTAGTTCAATGCGGGTTGGTGGGTGGAGTGACTTTTTACATGCCCCGCGTGGATGTCCTAACCAACTAGAAAACAACGATAACACAAATTTGTTTTCCCGTGGGATTCGAACCCAAGACCTCCTGTTTATAAAACAAGGGCCAATCACGCTAGTCCACGAATGCAAATTCACGTATATTACGCGACACCAATTATTATTGAATATATCATTAAAAGTTTGCAGGCGTGTATGGGTGTGGAATATTACTGCACTGGCATGGGATAACAAAATAAAAAAAGATTGTTAGTTGTTTTACATTCATTTTATAATAAAGTCGTGGCGTTGGCGTAAATTTAAAAAAGCATACGTTTGACCTTCACCTTTCTTGACATCAAATAAAAACAAGATGAAGCCTGCTGTAGATCGTTTTATACATTTACCTAATTTGAAATTCAGAGCAAGTATAACAATATATTATCTGATCATATGATTATCAAGAGCGGAAATAAATAAAGCCTAAAGTTGACCATCCGTTCATCCAGGTGTTTTCAATAATTTTTTAAGTAAACTTACGGATATAGCTTCCGTGTTGAGCAGCACATGCAGATTTGGTCGGTCCATAGCCGGTTTTAAATAGCCATCGAAGCTGGAGTGGCGGAAACCGTCGCTGACTGTGGCCGTCGCCTTCCTAAAAACGGTACCTTTACCACCCAAGGAAGCTGAGGCACGCTTGAAGATTTGAGTCAAATTGTCGTTCTCGTCTACCATTTTCAACTTCATCGGAGACTGTAACAATTTGTGTTAAGGTTTTTTAGATTTTTAGTAATCGTCATCATCATCCGCCTGTGTTAGTTCACTGCTGGACATAGGCCTTCCCTACTGAACGCATAGGCACCGCGTATTCCCACTCAGTCTCTCCTAAAAAGAGTACCAACCGTGTAATTAATATAAAGCGGCAGTTACACACAAACAACGCGATAAACATCCGTCGTTCTCGCACGTAACATACTGGCGAGTGCGTTACATCCGCGACAGTACTGCCATTCCGCCGTGCGAACTCAGAATTTGTATATAGTTCATCATCATCATTAGCCTGTGTTAGTCTACCGCTGGACATAGGCCTCCCCTAATGCACGCACTCTCCACTAGGGAGTTTTTGGACCGAATCCCACCACGCTGGTCCACTGCGGGTTGGTGGGTGGTTGTTTTTTACCCGCCCATCCGACACATGGATTATCTTACTTTTCAGGCAATTGGGTAATCGGCCCAAATTGCACTAACCAACTAGGAAACAACAATGAAAATTTCTTGATTCCGCGCAGGATTCAAACCCACTAACACCGGTTTCTGAAGCACACGTCCTTACCACTTGGCTACGGAGGCAGATTTTAGTAGTGAGTGTATCAAAAGCCTTATTAGTTCAGGAAATGATAAGCGAGAAGAATCTAAGCGTTTACAAACAAACTAATGATTGGTTAACGAACCAGATAGTAGATTTATTTATTGATTAGATCTTAGTAAGTTAAAAGTTAAATTTTGTGTAAATATTTTGTTGCGTTTGAAGAGACATGAAGTTAAACTTTTTAAAAATATACACATAGCAGGTATGATGAATAGTTATATAGCAGTTAGCTATTAAAGTCTGTTTCAGGGCTATTTATTAGCAAACGCAATTATAAGTACATACCGACGCACAATGCGATCCTTTCTTACAATAACTGGAGTCAAATTCGCTCATCATCGTTCCAAATGCTTTAATGAAATAGGGTTTCAAGTCCTGTAAGGACCACCCCTTGAAGCCCTTTTCAACCCAAGTTACATAGTCTTCAGGAAGGCCGAAGCCGTGCAGTAAAAAATTCATCTGCCCCGAACCGCCAAGACCTTTGCCCCTAGGTAATATCTGGGTCTGAAATCAATTTTGTTTTCGTTTAATGACATCAACGCATATATTTTTTATATAATAAAACGTATGCAGAGTTAAAAGTATCGAACACTTATATTTTTGTGTAGGAAATTAGAACATCCATTCTCGGGCTACAAGCGCAAGAAGTGAAAGGTAAGACGTCACAAGTCCGTGGCCTTTTCTGCTAAGTTTTATATAAGACCGAAAAAAAAATTGCTGTAAATAATTATAAATTGTATAATTAAGCTGCCTCATATTAAGTCATCTGCTGTACAAATGGAGTTAGTAATCGTTTAAAGACACGTAATGTTAGATGTCGTTTATCAACACCGCGCAATAATGTTTTTTTTTCCATAAGCGTGAATACAATGAAACGAATATTGCTTAAACTTAAATTTACAGGTAATGTAATTTAGTATAATATTAAATACATCTGCTACACCCAACACACACAATCACAAGCCCTCCAGAATTGTAGAAGACAAATAATTACTTGATTCCAGAGGCCGAACGACGAGTACTTCTGCGGTGTCGTGTTAACCGACCAATCGTTCGGGCCCAGTTGGGCTGCGGTCGAAGTTAGGGGGATTTTAGTGAGGAAGCCCATCTGATCGCCGGCTTCGACTAGTAGTACTTTCACTAAAGGGTCCTCACTAAGCCTCGCAGCCAGGACACACCCGGCTGTCCCAGCTCCGACTGTAACAAGCATAAAACGAAGTCGGTAGATGTATTTTATATTCAAATTCAACTTTGAAGTCAGAGTACTTTGTCTCGTAGTTCGGTTCGGTAACTTTGAGTGGTTCGGAATCGGAGACCTGAGAAAAACCGACGAACGAAATTCGTATCTTTATTGTAGAAAATCAGCAAAATATTGATTATCCATACAAAAAAATAAATACCTAGACTCTTTCATGTTGCCATTAGTACAAGAATTAATTTTATAAATCGTATCGATTTCGAGCAAAACAATAGATAATAATTGGTTTAACACCCAATGCGTTACAATATTTTTAAACTTTACCTAAAACATACTATTTGTAGACATCATCTTCAGCCTGTGATAATCCACTGCTGGAGACCCCTCATGTACGCCTTCGCAATAAGGAGGTTACAAATATTATATTATTTTTTTAACTATTCCGGTAAATATTATCGTAACTTACTTTATCCGTCAATAAAATGCAAATCAGTACGCCTTCAACAGATCAAAAAATACGATTCTTTTAATGTGAGAAATTAAGTGTTAGCCGAAGACAAACAAAGTTTATATTATTATACTATTCAAATAACAAGGTAAACCAATAATAAAAATGTTAAGTACACCGTAGGTACATTGGTCAGAATAATTTTAACCAAGCTCCTACTACTTTAATGACGGCAAATAATAAATTCAGTTAAGTTAAAGTCAAATATAATTTGCGAAACAACAGATTTTTAAAAAAGTAAATGATAGATTCAATGTTTAATATGTCAATTCATTGATATTCACAATGTTAGCTACAATTCTACACGAGTGTATCGGTGTTTAATTAAATCTAGACCCAATTAAGAAGCACGACTTTAAAATCTGTGCTTCAGCTACAGACACTGAACGTTAACATCAATTTTTATTAAAGTTCTCTGTAACAGCCATGAATACATACATCATTATATTCATTGTAACAACCATGACTACATACATCATAAAATATTGCTTATACTTAAATTATTTGCCTATTAATAAAAAATTTTCATTTGGCTTCATTGAAATCAACTCGTTTTTATCATTACATTATTTAAGCGATACAATAAAAATTTACAAATTACTTACCTATAATGTAGTCATATCTTTTATCAGGTTTTTTAACAATGCTTGGATAAGTATTCACGTAACTTTTATATAGAAAATAAGAAATTGCAGCAACAATAAAAGTGAATATATAAGAAATGACGTTCATTTTAGTACCATTCTTTGTTAAATAATAACTTAATTACTATTTAGAGCTGAGCCACTATAGAAAAGCAATTCCTTTGTGGTCGTGATGACTGATATGAGACAGTTTTGTTACTTAGTACGGTAATGGTTCCCGGCGTAATTGAATTAGGCAGGTGGCAAACATTTTTTTCTATAAACGTTACTATTTTTATTCTCTCTACAGATTGTTACATTATAAAAGGTCATCAGCTAGAGAGTAATTGCAATAATATATTTATAATTGAAAGCCTTGTTTTATTTATAGTATGAACAGTAAAATACATAAACGCTATAAAACAAAATTACAAATGTTTTACTATAGATTTTGAGTTAAAAATTTGTTACCACGATTTCATATTACAATTTTGTTTCTAAGACGATAAAGATTTTAAATACTTTAATAAAATGTGACTTTTTTTCCAGACAAGAGCATTAATAAAAAAAAAGAAAAAACAACAGATCATATATCTAATAACTCTAACTCTTCATTTAACAATATCATAAGTCTACCAGTTTAATAAAAAAATATATAATCCTAACGTGAATATAACAATAAATAATAAAAAAATTATAAGGTAGCAAAATGTTTGTAACTTCTAATAATGTACTTAAGAGGATTAGGGTGCCGCACTGAAAATCAATACTTATTTTATATCATGCAATATATGATGAAACTTTACATGAAAATACATCACCTACATGGTAGTCTATGTTTGGAAATAAAAGATTAATTTAGGGTTTTTAAGTAGGGACTAAAAGATAGAGACGGTAAATGTGAACAAGAATACAAGGAAATGCTCTTGATATCTTTATTATTCCACTCTTCTGGTTATTATTAGTTACTAGATGGGCAAAAAGTGTCAAATCTTTACATTTCTTATGTAGTACCCTACAATCATGTTTTGTTATCAGATTTCATTCACAACATAATGTCTCCCCATCTTCAATCATTTCTCCAGTAGCTGGCACCATAACAGGCGCCTCAATAATCTGTTTACGACCCTTGCATCAACTACTTGGATAGTTTCCGGTTCAACTTCCATTTCAGTTTCTTCCTGGGTCTGGCGTTGTTTAAGTCCTGCCGCTGGAGATCTAAAAAAAAGCAATAATAGGATAACATTATAAAAGTGGTAGATCTCCTTTTAAGAAGACTACCTGCATAAGCTCTACTGTGTCCAATTTCTACTGCAAATCAGTAATGATTAAACACTAGTCTTGCGGTATGAAGAGCTCTGTAGCCAACTACGACGAAAATAAGATGAAACATCCCAAGGTACAGGATGGTGTGGTAAGCAGATCTATGGCATCTTATGCTGCATTTCTTAAGAGCAGTACTTATCATGAGATGTCCTGCACTTTTAAAAAAATTGTTGCCAAACACTACATCACAAAATGTTGCATATTTTTGTTAGTTATACAACAGAAGCACTAATACAATGACACCTTATCTATAAACTGGACATTGACATAAGCTATATGGAAACACCATCAATCATCAAAAACAATAATAAGAATAATCTTAATTTTAAACCAAAAGCACAACACTAATATACAGTAAAATTCACAGACATATACATAATAATACAACAAGTATAATATATAATTTAATAACAACGAACCCTGCACTAGGTTAGTAACATGTCTTATAGGGTACAGAATAATGGATTAGCTAGTCCTCTAAAGTTACATATAGCAATATATTCATTGGTAATATTTAAAGGCAAAAGTTATAAAATTTTAGAATTAATAAACAAAATTTATTGTGCAAGAGTTGTAGTTTGTAAAGTGTAATTATTTAAACTAGGTGTTTGTTAGTTAGTAGGTTATTTGAGAATAATCAAAAGTTTTCTGACTGCTGATAGTTCAATTGCATAAGGTTTTGCAGGCATAAAAGTTCAGGGGGAAAATATGTAATAGTTTGTGTTTGTGTTGAGAAAAGGCTTAGACTTAAAGTCCGAGCAGAATTTGAATTGAAGACAAGTTGGCAATAATCAATCAATATTTTTTAAAAATAATGTTAACCCTACCTAGATTGTTTTATACATAAAATAACAAAAGGTATAAACATATTGAAAGATCAACATCTGATGTTTATTACCCTATAATCCTTCAATGTATTTTATCAGCACATTGAATAGCTTTTACTTCAAAGATAGCAGCTCGTTTTTGACTCATGTATACATTATAAATTTCTTCATTTGTAATCAATCTTAAACTTAAAATTAGAAAGTTATATTCCACTTTCTAAATTTATTTAAACATCTACATATTTATTAGGTATATTAGCTGTATTTATTAGGTATATTTAAAAAAAAACTTGTTTTCTAAGCATATTTTAACAATGTAAACATTTCCTACTGCAAATGCCTTAAACGGTCTAAACTTACTTCAAAGTTCCCGCATTGTACCAATATTTTTATAAATTTGGTTACAGGTTATGCATAGCTGACAGCAGTGGTGAAATAAATGAGATTTTTTGTGAAATGGAAACAATGAAACTGCTAATTTAACTATAACTGAACTAAATTTTGTTAAACTTTGTTTTAAATATTCTAAGTGCTTCATTTGGTTGCTGATTATAAGTTAGTTGTTAAAATAATACACCCATTCATATTATTACGACTTATTGTACTAATGACTTAAGTTGAAAACATTACTAACTGGTTGCGACCCAGCCAAATTACTCCACCTACACTACCCTACTTTAATTGCATAATGTGATGAGATTAATGGGGATAAACAATGTGATAAATTAAATGTTTTATCAATATTGATTGCACAAATATTCTGTTGCTAGTCACACTAACTTAAAATATTTAAAATTTTAGATAATGTGCACTCAGAAAACTGATGCATGCAATACATATTACATACCTGATGAGAGAAATGTCTCTTTGCACTTCCCTGACATCTCGCTGCCATTCAACTTCACGGCCCTTACGCAATCTTTGCATAATATAGTTATTTGATCGCCTCTGTCTTATTTCTTCGACCTTCTTCATAGCTTCGATAGTCTTCTCCCAAAGTTCCCTGCTGTACTTCACTGGTACATGACGACGTTTTTCAAACTCAAATGATGGGTCAATAGCCAGCTCTTTACCAGCAGTCTTACGATAGGACTTTGTCCATTTAGTTTTACGTGGATTCTTCTTCTTTCTAAACGCAGCGTGACATTTTGATCGACAGAATCTGAAAATCTGTAAGGAATGCACATCAACTATAACATATAACACATCTTATAGAAAATACAAATATTCCTAAGTAATGGGGAAAAAAAAGATTTACCTTACAATCGTTTCTCACAAACTGTATTCCATGACCAGGGTATATCCTGGAAGAGCAAAAATAACAAGTTTCTATACGCATTTTCACACGTGCTGTTTTGGTTTGTTGACAGTAATGTCAAAAAGAAATAAATATGGTGGGCGACTGCTGTAGGTAAAAGTAACAGAGTAAAATACATATAATATAACAGAGTAAAGCAATTAAGTTAGTATTGTTATGATAAGTAAATTATTTGGTTGTATTGCTAATGTAGGGTAAATTGATTGCTGAGCAAAAAAACATCTTAAAATATTTTTCCCGTCGGCTATAATAGTATCTTAGATATTATAGATATTATGAAACTATAAAAAATTAGCTATTATAAGAAGATAATATCTTACAATCAGTAATATAAAAATATGTTAACATAGTTAACATAGTTATTGAACAATATTTATAATTATTGGACAGTCGTTAAATATAGGGAAGACAATTATGCAAGTAATTCAAAGGCCTGAAATCATTGAGTTTTTCATTATATTAACAAAATTGCTTTTCTTAAGCTAAAAAAAAATCAGTTAAATAAAAACTGACCAAATTATTAATGATTAAACTTTAATCAGTCTTAATATTAAGAGATCAAGAAAAATTATAGAAATTATTTAAAAAAAATAAAATTAGTACCGAGATTTCATGAAAGATAACTTAATATGATTAATTATTATTTATTTGGTACATATGGGTATTAGGAAAAATTAAAGTAGGTAAGCTAAAATTTAAAATCACTAAACAAAAGGCAAGAGATTAGCGGTCTTCTTTAATATTTAACACGGATTCTTTTTATGTTTTTGTTTAGCAAACGTAGCTAAGTTTTTTTGTTTGCCCTTTCGTTCAAGTGTTTAAGTCATTGTTAAAAAAGGTGCAAATTGAATGTTATTTTTATCAATTAAATTTTACATCTTTAATTATATCAGGGTGTCGTTTTAAAAACTCTTTAACACACCAATCCCCAGCATATTTCTACATAAAACTGGATACACTTAGTCGCAAATTTTCTACATTTAACTAAAAATTAACACTTAATTCAAAGTGATAAGATAGACTTCTTCTTCTGTCAAAATAGCTCTTGGCCCGAAGGAAGTCCTATGTTCAGGACTTTTCAGTTTAAATTATAGGTACCTATAAAAAGTCAGGAATAATTTCTAGCCATCTCTCTTATTTTTAGGTTTTCTCTTAACTATCAGACTGCTGAATACAAATGGTTTGGGTCGAAATTCTACTTTTTTCCCTAATGCATTTTGTGTTGAGACTCCAACATGCAAGCAGACAATTATTGAACACGATATGTTACAGCTCAACAACTGACAAAATAGATCGTGAAGTCCTGCGATTAAAACTAATATGTACAATAAATTTAATTGATATGCATTACAAATAAAAATCTTTCAAACTTATATCTTTAAAATATAGTAATTGGGCACTATCTAATATTAGTTTTTTTAAATTGTGGCATACAACCATTGTACAGATATAAATAGCCTCGAAATGTAACATTCATCAGTGAAATGTTGTTTCATCATGGGAATTATATAATAGCTTACAGTTTTCCAAAGAGTGAAAACAAAAACTATTACTAGACACACTCTACTACGCCAATATCACAACAAGATCTTTCACCGAACTTTATAAAAAAATATGTATTCACGATGGTTGACCGCTACTTGATTACTGATTTCGACGCTTTATAATTTAATTTTTTACTTTACTTTTTATTGTAAAACATATCTAACGTTACAATTTATATACATATATTTGATAGTTACGTTGTTTGTCCACGATGGACTTCCAAAATATTTGGCCAATTTTAATAAAATATGCGCACTTTATGTATTTTGTTCAAACTTAGTCGATAGAATAATTTAAAAATTTTAAAGCCGCAATATTCTTTTATTGCGAATTATTTTTTTAATATTATAACGTGCAAATTGTTAGCTCCAAAATGATGATATTGCGATATCAATTAAGTGGGTTGTGTGTTAATAGATGGCGTTTTATATAAAAACAATTAAGTTAAATTATTTTAAATTTTTCGTTGATAATAAGAGAATTAGGGCAATAAAAAGTAATTGTATAAAATGCTTATATAAATAATTAATTTCATTTAAATATTTAATTAATCTAAATATTATTATTATTTATAGTTAAACACAAAAAAGGCAACTTGGTAACGTTATTAAATACAGGCCATTAAATAAAAAAAACGTAATGAATAAAATGGCTTCTTAACATTCGTGTCAATTTTTAATAATTAGAAATGGATTTTTAAAGTGCAAAATTAAATATGTAACAGTAATGTGTGGTGGTGACCTATATAAAGGAAATATTTTGATAATATATTTATTACAACGGCGGATACGATTGTAAGTACTGCAAACATTCGTTATTTTATTGCTGTTGCGACGCAAATTGTAATTAATTTTACTTCTTTGTTTTTTAATAATCATGCAAGTAAAACGTTAAAATTGAGTTTTTGGTGGTAGTGCTCTATATCCATACAAATTATATTTTTTAAATGGAAAACTAAAAATCTTTCCGTTTCTCTTAAGCATTTAAATTTTGTTATTCAGAGAAACTTAGCCGCGGCAACGGTTGGCACGGTCTGGCAGTGAACTAATGAAACATAGTTGATTTATAAGGTAGGCCTGTGGTTCATTTTTAATTCTCCGTTCGATATTGGTTTGTACTATGGCTTGTCATTCCATCTTTCATTTGAACCGTTCCAACAAATATTGGTTTCAACACAACCATACAAACATTGCCGCGCAAACAATCGAACGTTTCGGTCGGTCCCGTGACCACGGACGAACATTTATTTTTGACATTCAAAAGCGAATGTTCGTATTGGACAATCGCTTTTGTGTCGCTTTATAAAAACAAATAACCAAATAAAAAAAAAGAATATATGTATATATTACACGTGTCATGGTTTTTATTTGACTCCTAAATTACGACGGATTAAAAATATTAATCGCAATAAAATAATTATTCGGCTATAAATTAAGATTTAAAGTGCCCCAAGTCAGTCCATACTACACACTGTGCGCAAATTTGAGTAAAATCCGTTTAAATTAGCCCAGTGGTAAGGGCGTGTGCTTTAGACACCGTAGGTCGTGGGTTCGAATCCTGCGGGGACTCAATGATTTTTATTGTTGTTTCCTAGTTGGTTAGGCCAATTCGGGTCGATCACCCAATTGTCTGAAAATTAAGATGATCCATGCTCCCGTGGGCATGTAAAAAGTCTTTCCACCCACCAACCCGCATTGGACTAGCATGGTGGAATACGGTCCAAAACCCTAATGGAGAAGGCGTGCATTAAGGGAGGTCCGGGAACTCCGGACCCAACGGGGGTTCCGACATCCAACCTTACACACCAACAAGCAGGATAGACAACACTCACCTGTAGTTCGCCCTCGCTTACGAGCATAGCGACACACACACCGCGTATACTAGATACACGCGTTCCAGGTCGGTTCTCACCGCCCCAGCAATCGATTAATACGTCGCCAGACCGTCGGCGTCCGGTCCGTTAACCGATCGTCGACGATCCTAGGAGACATAAACTAATGCCTAACTCCAGTACCTTCTGTAGTGTGGCCTTCATTTTAGCAAAATGTGGCCATGTAGTTCGTGAGGACGGGACTTTGCTGAACTCTGTGTTAGATGAAGCTTACTATAGACATGAGTCTGGAAGCATAACTTCAAGGATAAAAAAAAAAAAAAAAGGTCCGGGACGGACAGACAGATCGTGATGATATAGTTCAATGCCATAAGATAAGGTTTTATATAATTTCCGATATTTAGTAAGTTAAGTATATTTATTTTGAAATGAAACGCCATGAAATTAGGTAATTGAATTAATTAAAAAAAAACAGTTTTGTGTAATTAATAAAATTTTCTATGACATTGTTTTTAACTTTTAGTTTGTGTGTTTTGTACTTTAACTAAAACTATACCCTTCATTTTTATTTTAGTTTTGTTGAAAACATGTTAGATTATTTGTTATGTTTGATTTAATTTTATCAATTTACAAATGCTGGTGGAAGTAAAGGCGTAAATTAAAAAACAAAACATACGCCTCGAGTTAAGCGCTGTTGTTGTCGTGCAAAACATACGAGTAACGAAATGGATTTGCAAGAACCGTTTCGCTTTTTGATACTAGATGGTGTATTATTATTTACTCAGTACTAACTGGTGTCTCTGTATATTATATACTTTGTGCTCAATACTGAATACTTACGGTTTGCTCCAGCACCAGTAAATAATAATAAAAAATGGTGTAATAAAAAAACTTTATTTGTCTGTTTTTTAATATTTTTTACATTTAACTGACATTTAGTTAAATGTAAAAACGTATTTGGTGGTAAATATTGCTATGCACTTAAATTATAACATTGTTTAATAGAAAACTAAGAGTAATATTTTTTAAAGTCAACTCTTCTAAAATGTTTTTGCAACGTTGTCTTGTTTCTTTAAATCCCAATCCGATCGATTTTCATACTAACGTGAACGGTTCTTTCTTCTTTCGCAAATAATAATTTTATGGTAAGCGTAATTGTTGTGAAAAATATTTCATAGAAGTCACCATGTTAATTAATAAAAAAAAATATTCCTTATGGCTGATATTCGCTTCCCGTTCTTAAATAGTTTACTACAATGCTTCAAAACAAAACTTAAGCCACAGCAACGTGGTCGGATCTGCTCGTCAATAATAATTTTAATTACGTCTTTAGATGCAAAATAACAACAGAGAATGCGCCGCCATCTGTTGCCGAATATAGATACTTCTCAATATCGTGCTGCCATCTATTGACGAATATAATTATTTCTCAAATACATTGTCGGGAGTAGTAATTTAAAACTTACTTAATTAAATTTTCAACAATAGATGGCGTACTGCTTCTAATATTGCATATAAAATATTTAACTACATATACACTAGGGTGGTCGTTAAAATTAAATTTCTTGAGGCGCCCCCTGAATGATAAAAAACACTGGAATTTTTTTTTATAATTTTTTTAAGTCAAGACAACACGTGCCTTAATTTTTTTATATAATCATATTTTTTGAGGATTTCTCATAATAAATACCTGAATTCGTGGGAATACGATAGTCAATGAAAATAGCTATAAATATTCCAAACAATAAGGTCTGTTTATTAAAAAAAATAATAATATGGTAAATTTTAATTTTTTATATAAAAAATTTTCATCAAAAGGAGCCATTCTAGGGGGCGCCTCAAGAAATATAATTTTTCAACGACCACCCTAATATATACACATGTCTTTGTACGGCAAGTTCAACGAGACACTTAGAGCAATTTAACTTTTCAGTTGACTGCCCGATATACGACGCCTAAAATACCGCTATGTTTACTCGGCTTCTGGCTGTTAACTATCTAATTACTGTATAAGTTTACTGTTCAGTGTCTTATTTGGTGTAGTCCAGAAACATTATTTCTCGCCTTTAACAGTCAATTGTTGTAAATATAAAAGGTAAAATCTTCTAAAAAAGTTAGTATAATTGACGCAAGGGATTATTAACTATCCTTCAGATTAGGTACAAATGTAATATCTTTTTTTCTTATAAAAATAATTTGGTTCACTTCAATATTTTTTTTTAATTTTAAGTTACTAATTTTATTTTTGCAATTAATATCTCAGTGACCAAAAGTTAAGAATATAACTTTATCCATTATACAAATAAATTTATGAGATACATGCGAATGACGAACGTCTACCTTAATAAGTTCATCACTAGTTTAAAACAAAAGTTTTTAACTATACTAATATAAGTTACAATATAATATCTATAAAAATATCGCGATAAAGCTTTAACGCCTGTTATTTTGTACGAGCGGTTATTGTTTCAATTATTGGCAATAATTAATATTGTAATTTATAAGCTACCAACACTGGTAACACTTGAATTATACAGTTCATATGTATCGCCATTCAAGCTATAAGTCACACAACAATGGCGTCAGTATCAGATTTCAAAGTGCTTCTTGGTGGTCTGTCAAGTGTTGTCATGGGTGGTAATGATACCGTGACAGGTTTAGTCATCGTATCATTATACTGGCAACATTTAGAGAATTATTGACTTTGGTAGCGTGGTGGAATACTGATAGTAGTATTCGCAGCGGCCGGTGATATGGCGCCAACTATATCTGAATATTATTCCTCGTACGTAATAATTTAGTCGTAATGAATGCTTCGGTATGGCCGTTTAATATTCTACGAGTATTTTATAGTTTATGTAATATGTGGTGTAATAACATTAATAGCGTCAAATATTCGGTTTGAATAGTTTGAATGAACTGCCATTCATGACTTGTTTACGTAATGAAAACAATCTATGTAGTCCGATTTAAAATTGTAATTATTTGTGGTTTATTGAAAATTGAATTAAAATTATGTTATAAATTTAGAGATACACATAGATATTAAAAGTGTAAACGTAAAAGAGTCCCGTTCTTCTTGAAAAAACTTAATTTAATAATGGTTTCATGTTTAAACTTTATCTTTATTTTTAATTGTTCCATTAAATTACTTAGATAATGTTAAGGCAAAAGAATAAATTCTTCGCAAAGAACTTCGGATCCGAAATATTCATAAAGGATTATAAAATGAGTGTCTTACTCATTGTATAACCCTTATGGCATGGCATGATGACAAGACATGGTGGCTTGCCATCATGCATATATCATAAAACTGCTAGTCGTCCTTACCTACTTCTCGCTCAGTACCACTAGTTATTCTGTCCTTTAAGCTGGAACTTATAATCATTTGCCGATCGTTAGCCAGCCCTGTATAATCAAGCGACCTACTACTTATATGCTTTAGATGTATTGTTACAATATTAAATTTTCTTTTTTGTTAAATAATACAATTGTTATAGTAAAATATATAACTTACAAACTTTTTTAAGTATGGCCAGACCTGTATGTAGTATAAATAATAATTAACGTATCGCGAAACACAAAAAAATGTGTAATATATTCAAAACGAACGCCTTTTTAAAACGCTGCACGTTGTCATCGGGACGTGTGCTTTTCTGAATGCATGACATTATAATCGCGCGCGAAATAAAAACCGCCATCTTTGACAAACGAGGTGACACGTTGTTGCATGCTTGGAATAATTAATATAAAATATACGTTAAAAAATGCTATATTGAACAACGTTTCAAGCAATTTTGCAATGTATTGAAAAATAAAGAACAAATTCGGCGTTGGAAATATAGGTATTTTAGATCTCTTACAAGTATTACGTATCGATGAATGAAATCGTTGAATGTATTTCGATGTGCAATTGATACGTGACTTGCGACATGTATGCTTTATCTGTCATAAAAATCTCGAGACTTCTTTGGGCCGTAACAGTCAGTTGGATGAGTTTTAGTCAGTTTTCTCCTGTTATCACAACTTGAATATTTAATGTTTGTGAGTCTGTTAAATATTTGAATATATTAATGATATGGTCATTTATAAATTTAAGAAGAAACTATTCTAATTCCAGAACGTATACTCCTTTTTGGCAGAGAATCCTGATGAAAGTTTGGCTGCAGTTGCGCAATCAGTTCGCTTAAGCTTCGGCGCAATTAACTGTTTTCCTTAATCAGTCTTTGGATATTATTTGGGACTTTGTCAGTTTATTAATTTTGTCCCGATAACAACCCACCATAGTATACAAACGCATACTGAGAAACAAGCCGTGCTTAAACTTTATAGTTTTACATTGATATTAAGACATTTTACTTTATTAATATAACACAAACTTTCAGTATTTTTTTTATTTCACTGGTACATATAAAATTATAGTCGGTCAACCGTGCCATTATATATCAGTTTATTTATATTAAAATTCAATATGATCTACAGAACGCAAGTACGTATCGGAACACAGTAGTGCTTTTTAGCTGAACGAGGCCCTGCGGTAGTAGGTACTTACCTTCTTGGGTTAGCGTATAAATAAAATGATGCACCAATTTAGAAAGGGTATTTTTGTTTACTTTAAGCCTAACACACTTAAATAGATAGTGAACATCAACCAAACAAAACACGTAGTTATTTACTATCTATTTAAACGTTGATGGCCTAAAATGTAACATGGAAAAGATAAAAAAAAACAAAATTTCATTCAAGCATAAAGTAAGCAAATCCACCATTAAAGATGTAAATTACTAAATGTATGTAGAAATGATACAAGATATATATATATATAAGCTTTTGATTTTATTTAAAACAGACGATGTCTGTAAGAAAAACGATTGAAGAGTTTATCTGGCAACCGTACTTGCAACATGTCTTGACATGGCGTACGTGTGCGCAATATGTAGAGAAACTGTACATTATTTCCTTTGCTTTCGTTCACGGGAAAAAACGCCCTTATCGCGCAAACGTGTCCCCCGTTTCGAAAACATGCGTTAACATTCTATTGTTCTCCATTGCGGCCGCCGCCATGTTGCGCGTTTGATTATTAAATTGTTCCCGCGCCTACACTAGTGATGTGCCAAACCTCATTAATATTGCAAACGTTTTACAATACATTTACGGTTAATTACTATATTTAAAATCTATTACTTAATTAAATTAATGTTTATTTTTATTAAACTGTATTTGTGTTTATAACCGACTTCTTCAACACCAGACTTCGTTACAGTAACGAGATGTCATTAAGTCATAATATTATACGAAAAATAATGCAATCATAAAATAATAAAATTGTAAATATAAATGTTAAATGTGCCTAACATTCTGTTACGAATTTAAAATATATTTGTATGTTTTTGTTGGACAAATTAAAAAGACGAGCAGTTCACAATTACGGAAAAAATAGATGAAGCAAAAATACGCATGGCATATTACAAATGTAGCGTAAATACCAAAATCCGCTAACTACTCGAGTACAATACATTATGTCTGATGACGCCTGTTTTCTGACGTAATTACTTTTGCTATAGTACCCATAAATCCTTATTAAACGAATCATTGCAACGGTGTACTAATAATACCTAAATAGGCTATTTTCTATAAGGCTAAATGAACATCCTATTAAATTTCATCCCTACGGGATCATAATTTTATACCAGAAGATGTACTATTCAAACCGAGCGTACACCGGATGGTCGACAGTGGACTTTGTTCGCAAGAAATTCAGCGAGACGCAATGCAAATTTATTAGTCACGTTTGTCACAACGCGTCAGTTTAGGAGGTTATGTAACCTTTTTTACTAAGTAAGATCCTAAGCTCCTAAGGTCTATGTCTAGATTAGGGTCAACTATTATACTAAGGGAAAATAGTCTTAAACCCAACGGTAATGTACTGCCCACTCAACATAAATATACTAGGTGCCGCGACTCTAACTAGATATTTATTTACACTTTAAGCACTACTTGTACATAGGCGGACTTGATGATATAGGCATTTTCTCCGCAGTCAAACTTAAGGTGGAGATGCAAATAAAATAAAAAAGTGAATGTAACGGTTAAATATAAGTTAAACAAAGATAAGTATACAGATATAACAAAAGATACCTATATATAAAACTAATATATTTATGATATGATATATTTCATATAAAATACGTAAGTGATATAATATATATATATAATAGTATGATTCATACAAATTACCACATAAGTAATATACATGACACAAATAAGTTCATTTTCAAGTCAAAATAGTGTTTGTGTTTTCCTATCAAAGAATACTTGCATCCTGATTTCAAAAGAGGTAGCGATCCATTAAAGTACAGCTGGATAAAGAATGTAGAGTGTCATGAAGTTAGAACGTGAACGGGACATTGAAGAAGACGTTATGTGTCGAACGAGATTTTAGTTAATGACTTCTATACATACAGAAATATAAAAGATATATAGGAGGGTGTAGCAGAGAATTTAGATCTGAATAAACAGTGGTCAGGCTCGAAGGAGCCTTGTGACGAATAGGTAACCATAAGTTATTGAACTAGGAAGGTTTGTCACCGGACTTTAGATACCAAAGTTCAAGGAACTTCCAGACATTGGCAGGAGTTGATTTAGTAATACTGTCCAGAAATTATCGGCGGATAGCGCTGCGTATCATCTGATTACACCGATTACGTGCAAACTTGTAACTAGACCAATTTTCATCAGCACGCTTTTTTTTTAATTTGTGAAATAAACGATCGCGGCGCCTCTTGCTGGTGGTTGACTTGCCTTAACCTTCTTTATAGGAACGTGGATGTCGTACAGCTCAGAATTAAGGGCGTTTAAAATTTGAGATTTATCGTCAATCGTATCTCCCTTAGTTACAGCGCTCCAATCTACTTTCCCAGCATCCTCACTTAACTTTTCAACGTTCAATTTTGCGTAAGACCGCACGTGCAGAATCTTTGGTTTGGGTTTAGGAGGTTTTAGGATGTAAGAAACAAAAATTAGGTCATGGTGGGAAAAGCCGGGTGTAGGATGTTGACCATGAAAGGAGACTGAGGAAGGATTTGACGAAAGGATTAAATCTAGCCAAGTATCTTCCCCATAGAGGTTATGGTGACTCAACCAAGTGGAGAAGTTTATGGGTACGGGGAGAATTTGGAGCGAGGCGGTTCGTGTATAAGTCGAGCAACATATGCTAATACCCTTTGTTAAAGACATCTCGCTCCATGTCGTATCGATAGAGGTGCTCTGCGAGCTAGATTCGCTCCATGAACAGGTCTTATTTAAAATAAGTCCAGCATTATGACCAAAACCGCAATGCATTGGCATTGTCATCAAAGCAATGGCAAAGTTTCTTAAATCTACCGAAAGTTATAAATGGCGTACACAAAGCATATATTGCTAAAGATACTCTCACAAAGCACATCTCATCAGCCATAGACGACTCCGAAAGGCCAGTCAAAGTTTCGGGTGACCGTAACTTTGGCTTACCGTTTGGCATTCGATGTCTGACAAGAGGGAAAAATACATTAAGCGGGCGTTTTATTGTTATTCCTTCGGTTCAAACAGTTTTCGCTTTACGCAACTTCAACGCGCTACATCGTAAAAGCACGTGGCATGATCTGACAGGAGAGCTAACTTCGTCTCAGGCAACTGGTTTCGTAAATAGAGAATCGACTTTTACATCGATAATAAACTATCATTGGTCAACTATTCAAGAAAAAACTAATTATGATACAATCAACAGGATTTCGTTAAAAATTACATCGAACCAAGTCAATGTTTCCCTCTCCCGATCAGTTTGTGTTTTGTAACAATACGCACCCGCACTCGTAATCAAATTCAAATGACAATAAAATCGCTTTATATTCAAAGTTAAAGCATTCATGTACACAACGGAGTTAAAAAGCGAAAACAATTAGAATTTCAAAAGCATGTCTAGACAGAGTCATCGAGGCAATCAATACACTACTGACATTACCTACATCAACACATTTTATTCAGCCATTGTCTTTTTAATGGTTTCAAACGCATTTAGTATTGCCAGTGTGTCCACTGAAGTCTATTTTAATCGGGCGTACATTTAAATAGCATTAGTTTTATCTGTGCATTATCGATTCGTTGGCGATTTACTATTCGCGACGGGAAATCGTAACGAACGCAGAAATTCACTTTGGAATGTATAATATTAGAAAGGATTCTTTTTAGATACCGAATTAAACGAGATATAGAAGTGAAGCGAGGAGAATAAAAGCGGTTGAGATTACGAAAAAAAATTGCGTCGTCTATAATGCAAGAATATTTAATATTATAACCGCGATATTTTTCGGTTATGCGTAGAATACTTAGTTGAATATATTTCGTAGTCATCATCAGCCTGTGATAGGCCACTGCTGGACAAAGGCCTTCCCTAATACACCTCCATCCATTAGAGGATTTTGGACCGTATCCCACCACGCTGGTCCAATGCGGGTTGGTGGGTGGACTGACTTTTAGATGCCCATTCGACGCATGGATCATCTTACTTTTCAGACAATTGGGTGATCGGCCCAAATTGCCCTAACCAACTAGGAAACAACTATGAAAATTTGTTGAGTCCCCGCAGGATTCGATCCCACGACCTCCAGTTTCTAAGGCACGCGCCTATACTACTAGGCTACGGAGGCAGTATGAATATATTTCGTAGACAACAAATTATAGTGATTGCGACAGTCAAAACCGTGTGACACGATTCCAACCAAAACCTTTTATATCGTGTTTACAAAGTAATAGTTGGTTACCATATTAGTATTACCTAAAAATTAAAATATTGTTCAACTCCCAGATATAACGAGTGGGATGTTAACTAGCCCCATTTCGTACAGCACTCAAGGCGTTGCAGTATCGTGTACTTATCTGCAATTGTAGGAAGAATCCTTCCAGGAACTACTTAGGTACCATTACAGTAAGGAAGCCTAACGTGCATTTTACCATTCGTTCGGAGCTATCCCGATTACGAGGCTCTTGTTAGCGAACTGAAATAAGGTGCGTGAAATGCAGTATTGTTTATGCTATGGTGTGGATCATTTGACTTAACATTGCGTTAAATTATATCAAAAGGAGGATATAAAAAAAGAGACGTTGATAAATGGAAGATATTTAAAATCGTTCTCCCAACGTCACAGCTGTAAAATTAGATAGAAGTGCAAACCTGAAAGTTGACATATTTTCGCTGAGACAAATGTGCAAGAAATAACGCTTGTGAACGTACGCTAGTAACTTTGTCAGTTTTCATTATTTTTATTTACGTTTTACGAATATATATTTATATATATAAATAGCATAGAAACGAAGTGACGTCGCGCTAATAGTGCTGTTATTAGTCGACGGCATTAGAATAATAAGAACTACGTACAACAGGAATGCGCTCTACCAATCCATACTAATATTATAAACGCAAAAGTAACTCTGTATATCTGTCTGTCCGTCTTTACTGTCTAAACCATTCCACCGATTTCGATGAAATTTGGTACATACTTAGTAGATATACTTAATAGATTCCGAAAAAGGACACAACCTATAAATATTGCGATAAAAGTGCGATAAATGGTTAAAATAGGGGATGAATGTTTATATTGAAGTCGTCTCTGTTGGACTTAAAACGATGAAATTTTGTGGCTACCTAGCCACAAATAACTCATAATATATAGCTCGTCTCAAGAGCCTACTTGAGACGAGCTATAAGTAGTGATCTTCTAGCAATAATAAAATTACAAAAAAAATATTCAATGGGTATGAAAGTCAATATACAAATTTGTTATTGTCTGAGCATAAGCCTTTAAACTTTGTGCCTAATAATACATCATCATCTACATCATCAGCCTGTTTTAGTCCACTGCTGGACATAGGCCTCCTAATACACCCTATCCATTAGGGTTTGGACCGTATCCCACCACGCTGGTCCAATGCGGGTTGGTGGGTGGACCGACTTTTACATGCCCATCCGACGCATGGATCATCTTACTTTTCAGACAATTGGTGATCGGCCCAAATTGCCCTAACCAACTAGGAAACAACAATGAAAATTTGTTGCGTCCCGCAGGATTCGAACCACGACCTCCGGTTTCTAAAGCACACCCATACCACTAGGCTACGGAGGCAGTCTAATAATAGGAACATACTAAAAAAACACCTTATTTATAATATACTACAAAGTACATTTCAATACATATAGGGGACAATTCTCCGATTCCACGCGGACGATGTCATCAGAAACCGCTAGTGCTAAAATAAAGAAAACAAAATATTATGCTGAGGTAGGTCGAGGGTAGAATCGTTTTGCGCAAAAAATAAAAATGAAACGAGTAAGAGGGCATTTAGTGTACGCAGTGTCACGTTATGAAAGTGCCTTAAAGTTGTCGGAGTTAAGTTTATGTCAATCCCATCGTTAATTATAAAAAAATATGCGATTGAGGTAATTTTCTGAAGTAAAAATACTAATTTCTAAAATGTTTCCAAATATAATTATTAATTTTTTACCGACATGTTAAAGTATTATCCTTTGTTGCTACGTAAAAGCCCTATGAATGCAAAAAAATTGCGATTGGCGTATATGTTTTCTTTTATTGGTATGAAATACGGACACCTCATTTAACAATCACATATGAAATCGCCGATTCAGACGTGAATGGCGGAGTGTTTTTGAATTTCGTAATATTTTTTGGAGAATTTTAATTAAAATAGGGAGAAATTATGTCGTGGAGGCTTGCGGAAGCGAGGGAGAGCTAGAGAACTGTTCTCAGTTTGAAAGATAATGTGTCGGTAAAGAATTAAGGTGCCCATGTATGACTCCTCCGCCGGATGATGGTCTAGCGGATTGCCCTTTATTTTTTTATGGCATACGCGAGGCAGACGAGCAGTCAGGCCACCTGATGGAAGTGGTCACCGACACCCGTAGACGTTGACAATACCAGTGGTATCGCCGACGCGCTGCTACCGTGAGACATAGGGTGTTAAGTCTTGTTTATCCAGTAAATACGCTGGCCACGAGGCCCTTCAAACCGGAACGCAGTAATGTTTTCCACTACTGCTTAAAACTGCCCTTGCTTTATAAACTGGAGGTCGTGGGTCTGAATCACGGGAAATGTTATCGTTGTGTTCTGGTTGGTTCGGACAATTTGGGCCGATGACCCAATTGTCTCATAAGTAAGATGATCCATGCGTCGGATGGTGATGTAAAATGTCGGCCCAGCCACCAACCCGCATTGGACCAGCGTGGTAGGATACGGTCTTAAAGTCCCTTACGGAGAAAGGGTGCATTAGGGGAGGCCTATGTACAGCAGTAGACTAATTCAGGCTGATGATGATGATGAAATCATATTTAAATATAGTCACCATCGCCAGAGAGGGACAAAATGTTCAGTTACTAGCTCTCGCTCAGTTACAAATAATGTGACAACATTACCTCCATGGTCGAAGGTCACTCATTGATTGATATTCTGAAGACAATTCATCATCGGTAACTTTTTGACCGACTTTCCAAAAGCGTATGGTTTTTGTTAAGTTAACTTTTTCGTACCAACATTTCTTATCGGTTATGCTATTAAGTAGTTGTTTAAAATCAATTTTTATATCCGTCGTTAGATTTTTATTTCTACTTTTGAGACAGTCCGGTCTGAAGGAATCACTCCAAAAGTGGTAAAAATATTCCAATAGAAAGTATAAGACAAAGTTATAAACATTGAATTGACTTTAAAGTTAAAGTTGTCATAATAACTTGAACTCAGGACAAACGTTTTTTTACTATTATGAAGTATCTGGGAATCGGATATTTAATAATGGACTTGAATTTGAAGATTGCAATGAAGTACACTAAGTAATAATTTCAAATGTTTGTATTAAAAATATTAAGATATAAGGGCAATCATATTCTTTTTAATGATATTTTTGAACGACTCCCCAGAAGAAGGAGTTACTCAATTCTGAGCGTATGTTTTTTTTTTGTAAAGGTACCTCGTTGCACTACTCCTAGTAGTCATTAGCTGCCATTTGGCCCATTTTATTCTTATAATTTTAAAATTAGTAGCTTAATAGATATTAAAGAAATTAAGAATTTCGGCGTAAAAATCAAAACCTCGTGCGATTAAATTACAAACCCTGCCGAAACCGTAAAAGGTAGACTTCAACTATTATTTTACATAATAATTTAACTTATTCAAATGGTCTGTAATAAAATTAGCGAGCGCATATATCTATGTTTCAAGAATAACCCATCATTATCATCAGCCTGTGTCAGTCCACTCCTGGACATAGGCCTCCCCTAAGATCTTAGGCTATTCTCATCCAGCCCACACCGGGCACCTTGCGAATGTCTTAACACGATATTGCAGTAGGGCGTTCTGCACCACATTTGCCGAGCCTCTTTCTCCACTCCAGAACTTTCGACTCCAGCGGTCGTAAGTTTTGCGGCTTATATGACCGGCCCACTGCCACTTCAGCTTACTAATCCGGAGGGCTATATCAGTGACTCTGATTCTCTGACGGATCACATAATTTCTGATGCGGTCCTTTATCCTCGGAGCATCTCCGAGCGTTCAGTCCTCTCATAGCTCACGATTTTAAATTTTGGACTAGTCTATCCGTAAGTGTCCAAGTCTCGGCGCCGTAGGTCATGACAGGTAGGATGCATTGATCGAAGGCATTCGATTTGAGGCACTGTGGGATGGGTGACGAGAAGAACGCAGAGTTTTGCACCTTTGTCCCGAAGAATTTCTGCCACTCTAACGAGTTACTCATCAACGTTTACGTCGATTGTATTTTCCAAGGCAGCAAACCATTCATCATCACCAGCAGAGTTTTCAGATTCATCTGATATATGTCAGGATCAATGATAGGCGGGAGCAGATTAGGTCGGAGTATAGAATTCATCAATACGGATCTCATTTTTGGGCATAGTATCGGGGCTCTGCCACGTCTATTACCTCTAGGGCTGTTTCTTAAAGAAAGAATTTATGAACAGCCCCTCTTGCTCGAGGAAATTGACGAGCATTTGCCCTTTGATTCCATCTCCCGTAACCATACGATCTCAGCATCGATGTGCTCCATGCCTGTATTTCTTTGGCGTACTTTGGCGTTGAAATCCCCCATGACAACGTTGAAGTGAACCTTGGCTTATGAGGCGCTTGAGTTGTCATCGTCACTTGACATCGTCCGTGTATATCGTTGGTGTGTATACTGGGATAACTTGTATGCTGTATCTGTTGGCTAGCTTTATCACAAGGTACGCAACCCTCGCCGACGCACCGAAGACATTAAATACATTGTCAATGGGATTTATTGACAGGGAACCCAACCCCGCCCTTTGATGGATTTGGTTCCTGGCTAAAGTACAGAAGATAGCCCGATTCCAGGGTTAGAGCATCCTCACCCTCTATACGGACTTCACTTTTTCCCAATACGTGCCATCTTATGTACTTCAGCTCCGCTTCCAATTGGGCCAAATGAGAATCTAACCGTAACGTGGGTCGGGTCCATTATAAGTTGCAACAGTCAGTTTGTTTTGGCGGCCTTTTGGGGGTTTTCAGCACCGCCTGCCGTTACCATGGTTGGTGGGTTTGCCAGAGGCTCGTCCTGTGTTTGGCATGGTGCACCACGTGCAGATTAGGTCGGCTTGTTTGTTCCAAAGATGTTGTTTGGAGCCCCTTACACCCCTAATATAGGCATTTTAACGCAAAACACACTTTAGGTAATAAAAAGTAAGTTTACATAAAAGTTAATGCATTTTGATGGAATTATTACCTTAAAAGACATTAGAGATTTAAAATGCAGTGGTGGAAACCGCGGTTTATATTGCGAAAAATGGTTACTGTTTGAAGTCGGTCATATTTTCTTTGCTAAATTCCACTTGTATCTCTTGTCTTGTTTGTTCTCATATGTATATATATAGTTAATAGACTAAGGCCGAGGTTTATTTTTATATGTATTCAATTAATTCATCTGGTAAACATTTTAAACATAAATGAATAATGTTGCAGTGTCTGTTTGTAATATTAAAATAACCTTGATGATTTGATTGCATTGCGATAAATAACCACTGTCTGATCTGTCTGTCTGTTCTGGCAAATTTCTGTTCACTGGATTTTCACTGAAAGGTAGCTAATTGAATTGGAAAATATATAACAAATCTTTATTTGCTAAAATACAAATACCACGCGGACGAAATCGCGGGCAACTGCTAGTACGAAAAGGATCCATATTAAAATATTTTTTTGTGTAATCACAATTTATAATTACAAAAAGATTTTTTTTAATGCAAAATAGAAGCATTACCATTACTCTATAACTATTATAAAGGTTTTGTGAACCTATATAATTCTATCAAATCCTCTATCTATATAATCCTCTTATTTATATTATTCTTTTATATATTCCAAAAAAGTATCTGTTCGACGTTAAGCTTATTTCACCCAATTTTTATTCAGTCTAAAAAGAAAATAAATATAAACAAAAGCTTAATACATTGCTCCGAGCATTTCATATTTGTTGGCAATTTCCAACTTATAAATCTTTTGGTGGATGTTAAAAATTTTCAGTTCAACTAAGCCGTAAAACAACAGGGTTATGGTTTATATTACAGATTTGATTGTTTATTTAAATTGGCGGATAATAATCGGCTGTCGTGTGCATTGTATTCCGATTAGCCCCCGGTCATGGCAGAATTCTGACGCCTTTGCCTTACGGACGAAGCGCGGCAAAATTGTTTCATAAACGCATAATCTGTGATGTTGTTTGATTTATTTTATGATAACGAATACTTGGTCAGTTTCTTTTAAGCAAAATGATGTAATTAAATGACCTCGTAGTGAGACTACATCTGTACGTTAGAAAGCTTTTATATTTCCGATTAGTTTTCTATTTCAAAGTGATTTTAGTTTTTATTTAGAAAAGAAAATTTTTATTTAACAATAGTAAGCTAAACTTCTATTGTATAACCAACTTACAGCAATATCGATATCGTTAAAATAACTTTTCAATACAATGTAGGTATTTCCGTAAATTCTATTTTTATTAAATTCTGCAGTTAAAAACTCGGTAAATGTATAAAATCGATGCACACATTAAGCATTTACTAATATGAATAATACTACTTGCTTAAATGCTCACCAATATTAAAAATCTGTCAACATTTCTTTTTTCAAATTTTACTTATTTTCAGCAAGTAAGTATGTAATTTAAAAGAGTATAGCTTTTTCGGTGACACAATCTTATCAGCTCGGATGTGAACGGAAAAATAAATAAGATACGTCATTAATCTACAGGATTCTTTCCTTTTCTGGTATTGGTGTTTATAGCGACGCCACAACCTGTAGAGGTTTCTATTAAAAATATGTTTTTGCGCTTCTATTAAAAATGTGTTTAATAAGTTATTTCCGAAACATTTTAGTTTCGGAAATAACTGATTATGTTAGTATATAATGTTCTCAAAATGGGGGCTCAGCTCGCAATGTATCCGAAAAGGAGCTTAAGATGAAACCTTATTTTAATGCTAATGGCACATGACTCTTGATAGGCATTAATTAAAAGCCCAATCCAATCACAGATGCCCGTAATTAACAAGTTGGAGTTTGGCTAAATGGAGTTGAATTCTCCGCTAACAGATTATCCTGTCAAATTTGACACTTGCCCAAATTAAAGGCTTGCACGAATTGCGACGGCAAATAAATACAAACAATCCTTTACTTTCGTGTCTTGTAAAAGAATATAAATACCTCATTTATTAAGAAAAGGTATTAATCCTGATGGACACATGAATCAATTATATTTTTTTATTCATTACACCCAAAACTTATTAAAAGTTTTGGGAAATATTAAGTTCTTGTGCAAATCTACCATCATAAACCTGTTTGTAGTGGAACCGACAAGAATTTCTGTAGTACTATATATTTACGATCTTTTTAAATACGAGACATAAAATACGATATAGTCATTATTATAATACATTGTTTTTACTACTTCTTGGCTGTCATGACATTCAATAAATATTTTAAAGTTATTTGCTTGAAAATTTAGCCCATAGCTCAGGTTCTTTCTCACACATATGTATTACTTTTTTCCCAACCTATGTTTATATATTTTTTGCGATCGTATAATTGTTCGAAGCCGTTTGTTTAACTTATCATTTTCAGCGTGTTATCAACGTACAATGGCAGCTTAAAGTATTTTGGAAATACCGAAACTATATATCTTATTTATTGACTATAACACGTCAAAGATATTGTCCTACTATTTATAAAATAAACCTTGCTTACAATGTGGTACATATAATTTATATTTCACTCCTTATAATAAAGTAAGTACTTAATTTGATCGTTTAACCCCCCATAGTCGCCGGTCGACGAATCTACCTTCCCTATGTGTATTAATGTAAAAGTGACCGTATTTTTATTTAAATCGGTCACTTTGTATTCTTTTCTTTATTTGTTTTTGTTTTTTTTAATAACGTCACTGTAACTATAATAATTCATACTTAATTTTAAGACGCAAAACTACCGTTGCAACTTCCAACATACACATTGTAAATGTAGCTTGCAAAGCACACTTTGTAATAATGTTGTTTAGACGGAAATACAATTTAGTTTAAAAGTGACATAAATCGCTGACCATTTAAAACAATAGCAACATATAGTAACAAATTTCTATTCCATTGAAATGCATTTTTGATTTACTGGCGACAACAAGCGTTGTGCTGATTGGGCCCCAGGCAAAATATCTATAAATTCAGTCACTTGTGACGCGAAGCATTCGTGCAGTTTATCGCACATAGATTTTTATTCAACAATTTAGTTTCTAAATAAATGAAAAGAAATAAAACGGAGGCACAAGTTTATCGCCGTCTCGGCCGTGGCTCAGTGCGAGTTCCGAACGCAGCGCGCGCACCGGCTCCCGCGACGCGCCGCTTCCCCACAAGCGAAGGTGTGCAAGACGTGCGACGGATTTGAAAATTGATTTTTTTTCTAATTAAAAAAGTTAATTTGTCACTTTTTCCCGAGTTCAGTGTTATGTGCAAATATTTTTATACATAAAAGTGTTGTGCAGTGTTTCCGAATGTTGACATGAAATGTTTTCTTCCTAACAATTGATCGGGGTGCACAGTTAAAAATTTTCATTTGTTCTACGAAATATTGATCTTCCATATAGGTGAGTTGTTAGTATAGATTAATGGCGTATTGACAGCCCGCATTTATGCTACGTGGTACAATAAGGCGTTATCCACAGTCCACGCGATCATAACATAGCACATGCTATCGGGGTTAGTCGTTTGCTATAATTTAATAAATAAATAAAGCTCTAATTTTTATATCATTTTTAAAATACTAGTACCATATAAAGTTTAAAACATTTATAAACAAAAAGGCTTTTGTCGAGTGGTCATAAGGCAGCTTTAATAAATATTGAAATATTCAGATTTATGAACGCGTACTGGCAAACCGAATTATAGTTCTCTCATATTAAAAAAAAGCAGAGTCGCCATTTCCTTGGGCGGTTACTTTAAATGCCGTCAGACATTGTTGTGGGTGTGTCGTTGCAATTATTGCAAATTAAGTTAAATGTCGACTTGGAAAGTTCTACATGGAGAACTGATAACTTCAAATATGAATGTTGTACGGTGCGTGTCTTTTCGATTATTTATACAATAATACACTAACTTATACAATTTGAATGTGCACGTTACACTAAAATTGTAAATTATATTTTTATTTGCCCGATAACTTTGTGTTTACGGGTTAGTAGGAGAAAAGATATTGCTTGTCTTATTATACAGCAGAGGGAACCTTTATAGTTTCGCATCTACATATACAAAAACAAGGACAATATCATAAACCTAAAATTATTGTGATAATTTTGCTACAAATCTTGTACAGATATCGTTTCTTTAACGTCAATAAAAACCTATGAAGGTTTTATCGATTTCAGTTTTCAAACTTCCCAAATTTTAAAGTACTTGTTGATTTAAATGTTTTGGATAAATAATGACGGCTTACATACTCTGTAAAAACTGATTTATCTATAGGAAAAGTATAAATACTATTGTTGTACATAGCTTAATGTGTAAGTGTGCAGTCCCTCTATACGGAATTATAGTTAGACAAAAGATGTATATAATTATATAATAGAAACATTCTTTTTTATTCCGATACATACATAACATTTAACGATAGTGTAAGGTTATTACCCAAAGAAGAGTTGATCATAATTCAGAAGTCTATATTAAATTGAAGAACAACACATTGAATAAAGCTTTGACGATATCGATAATACTTAAATAACAAGCAAGTCATTGATTTAAAACAGCAAATATGAGATTATAAGAACGTATGACAAGATACCAAGGACGGTACGACCTGCTCTAGTCGTAAAAGCCAACGTTTGGAATGCAGGGTAGCAACAATCTTAACAATATCAAATACTATAGTAATATACATTTGTTGCCTCTACTCTCCTCTTCCGTTACATATATTATCATTGTTTTCTAATTGACAATATGTTTTATAAATACTCATCATCAGCCTTTGATAGTCCACTGCTGGACATAGGCCTCCCCTAATACACCCCTATCCATTAGGGGGTTTTTGGACCGTATCCCACCACGCTGGTCCAATGCGGGTTGGTGGGTGGACCGACTTTTTACATGCCCATCCGACGCATGGATCATCTTACTTTTTAGACAAATGGGTGATCGGCCCAAATTGCCCTAACCAACTAGGAAACAACAATGAAAATTTGTTGGGTCCCCGCAGGATTCGAACCCACGACCTCCGGATTGTAGAGCACTCGCCTATACCACTAGGCACTCAATTTCGTTGTTAACTATCAAAATTAGCTATCCTCTTGGGGTTTATCCTGTACACATTTTTTTCCTGTTTTTCTTTATGCATACAAAAATAATATGGTTCTTTGCTTTAAATTTACTAAATTAACTTATTTGATAACTTCTTTTATATTTTCGCACCAGTGTAAGGAAGTAGGTGCTTAACGCAATAAAATATTTTTTCTTTACGGAAACTAAATATTTTACTCAAAATAAGCTGTGAGATTTAACCAGATTTTAATGACTTCGCAAACTATAGGAGAATCTTACCTTGTGGCTTTACAATTATCATTAAAATAAAACGCTCACCGAAGGAAAAAGCCACTTTTGAAAAGGTAGTCAACATTTTCTTCGGCGACAGCCAATGAGCGAGTACTATGCAGAACTATATGCTGTCCGCGGTTCATTTGCGTTGTGATAATGAAAATCATGCATTTTATACTTGTAGGTTTTTTGCGGTTTACGCCGGTGTAACACACAATCTATATCTATACCGTATTATATTTATTTATTTTACACTTTATGTACAAAAAACAGTACAATGGCGGAATTAATGCCGAAGGCATTCTCTACCAATCAACCATTAGGTGATTCGAGTCGAATCATACTTAAGACTTTGTTTTCAATGCAAATAAGAATAACATATTATGATAATACATATTATAAATACGGAAGTAACTGTATCGTCCGTCTTTAACATCTAAACCAATAAACTATGTATAAAGGATTGAAATAGGAGATAAAAGTTTATATGGAAATTCGTCATTGTTGAACATAAAACGATCAAATTTTGTATTTCCATACTTAAATCGAGTTTTTTTGCTATATGTTATTCTGAATGAATAAGCTATGTTATTGTGAACTTCCGTAGACTTGGATTTGAAATGGAATGTTTTTATATCAAATCGCATTTGAGCGCGTAAGAGTAAGCTACTACGTACAGATCAATTATTTGACACGACACTATGGACTAAACTATGGTAGATTGACTATGTTTGTTATCTGTGGTGATAAAACGATGCTATATGACGAATTCACATTCACTATTTTATACGTATATATTATAGTGAATGTGATTTCGTCGATAATAAAGTAATAATATATTTATGTTAGATTTTTTATCTGTTGTCATAAATATGTAAATTAATAGCAACAAAAGTCGAAATATTAATTCAATACATCCTGTAGCTTACTCACCTTAACCTTATTACTCCACCAGATAAATAGCACAGTATCCTTCCAAGGGTCCATGGTTATCAGACCGTGAGAAATGTATGAAATTTCGGGTATAACTTTAATTAAACTCTATAAAATCCATAAATCTGTGTTACCATTATATTTATTTATTTGTTGGTTATTTACTCAAAACAGAAATAATAGTAAATGGTTATAATTAGTATTAGCGGCGGGCATTTGGTATTCCTAATGGTTAGATGTCAAATATTATGTTACTATGAAACCACCGGTTCTCCATTTACAAACACCAACTAGTCACGCTGTGTACAGTCATTAAGAGCTTTTGCTAAATAAACACAGTTTAGACTTTCTTACCGGTTGAAAGTGGCTACACTGAGTGCTTGATAAATTTTAATTATTATTAAAGATTTTCCTTGGCCTAATATGATGATTGAGTCGTATTTCTTAATTATAAATATTTATTTTGTATTTAACGGTTCTTAGTATTCACTATACTAAATTGTTTCTACAAAATTGAAAATTTTCACAAGCACGATTGTATTTTTTTGAATTTAGAAGAATCGAAACTTACTAAAAAGGTAAGGCTTTATATTATTTTTCAGTATTAGAGGTTGATAAGTTGTGACAGTATATAGTTTTTTAAATATACTATTATTTAGCAACAAGCGGTAAAGTCAAGTAATTAAAAAAAGTCATACATCGAAGTTTTATTTTAAAGTTTCTAGACTTAAAAGCTGCAATTAACAAATAAGAGAAATCAATGCTAATTGTACCTTAAATTTATAAAAAGAAATTCGCGTTTAATTTGTATTTAGGACTGTTAAATAACAAGAATGATAGACTAGTAGTTAAGTTTTCATTTAAAATAACAAAGCAGGTTTTTGATAACTTTAGTAAGCTTTCTCACATTAATATATTTTATGATATGCCTTTTTCCATAAAACTAGTCTGAATTCCGCTAAAATTAAATAGTGTTACTTATTAACAGTTCGATACATTATAAATGATTATGAATAATAAAATTGACCGATTTTTTAAGCAAATTTGGACTCGGAGATGTAAACAAAGTAACCTATAGCGAAAAGTACGTCTTACGTTTTAATTGATCAATTGTCACTGAGATATCAATCAATGTGTCACAGCGGAGTAATAACAACTACATACGGAGAATAGTGAGAAAAGATTTTCCTTCGTATTTTTTTGGAAAAGGCTTGTATTCATAAGTTCAAATACTTTCTGTACCAATAAATCTCTGTATTGTACAATGATATTATTAATTTTGACATTATACATTAAAGTTAACGACATGAAGATATTGCTTCTTTAATACTATCTTTCATTGACAGATTCGGGTGTCATCGTATTTCGATAGAGGTCCGAGTTTTCTCGAAGGAAAATAATTTCTCACTACATCTATACGCATGGTCGTTATTATTCTACAGTAACTATTGATTGACATCTTGGTGACAATTGACCAACAAGAACGCTACACGTACTAAGTTGCATGGGTTACTTTGCTTACATATTTTAAAAGCCAATGCGGCCAGTACAATCACTTATCGTGTTGGCAATTAGCTTTAAATAGTTGCGCCTTTTTCGGCCACTGGAATCGCGGCTTAATTGTTTTGACTGGCACGCTAGGAATCCAGGACCAAAATAGAACCTGTTGCGCGATTGTAACAAGGGTCACATTTGCTTGGACCTTTCCTCTAACGCTTTGATGGACGCTATATTTAATTGCTGTGCGCTTTCAACTGCGTCCGTTTTACTGCTATTCGAGTTTTACGCGCTCCGCGATTTAGCGCCTCACTATTAGGCGGCTCATTAATTTTCTAAATTCACACTCACGTTATGAGTCCTAGTAGCTCAACATACATAGATGATTAAAACGAAATTCTATAGAGTAAATCGAAACTGAAATAAATTCCGATGGTACTCGATTGAACAATTTTTAACCCAATTTTAAATGTGTGAGTTGTCAATGTTTATTTATTGTTGTAAATTCATCCTATATTCACAACATAATTAAGAACCGTTTCGTGTTATTTTATTACATTTGAGATAAGTCGAAATGTTATTAATGAATATTGTTATTGTTTTGATACTAAATTGGACTAAAAGAAATTAAAAGTGGTTTTTTAGTCTCATCTCAAGATAAATATTAGAATCGGTGAGATAATATTGTCATGTCATATACTGACCCAGAATTTATCTCGGACTCTGTTGTTTATTCCATATAACGGAATAATTCAAATACACCTATATAAAACTTTTATACAAGGATTGTTTTCTTGTATATACTTGACCAATCTATGCTTTTGTATAGCACAGCGTTGCTATAAAATATTTACTTTCCACGTTGTTGTAGCTACTTCGTATTTGATTTTGTCGTTTGTCTATCTGTTTGTTCGTGTACCGATTTATTTGCCCGCAACTGTACTGTTAGCAAGGGTTTATTTCGGTTTGCGTCAGTCAATCGAGGAACGTTGCCGCGTTGGTTAACAGCTTTCTATATGCTGTTGGTTAATTTGGTAATCGTCTCTTGTGTTTAAGAATGATTTTTTGACGCAATCTAGCCCGTTTTAAGACTTAGTAAAACATATGATTGATTCGATATAAATAATTATCGATATTAATAATTGATTGACATAACGACTAACGTTCAGTCTTCAATGAAAAAACCTCAGTGATGCAAATCATTTATATAAGTGTTCATAATCATGCTTTTAGAAATCCATATATTTGTGAGTGCCCTTGTATAGAAAATATTTTAACTATATTATAAACATTTAGGTTAGGTTATTACTCTAGATGAGATTTGTAACTTTGAATCTCACGTTCGAATTCTTATAAATAGGACAAGAAAAGTGGTATATTCAAATACTTGAGAAACATCGCAGGACCAAACATTCTTAAAATGATTTTGCTTTGCCTTTTCTCAATTGATACATGACTTCTGCATTATGGGGTGGAGTTACAAGTACTCATATGATTAAATTTAAGAGAGCACAGAGAGCAGTACGAAAGTAATAATGAAAGATCCTTATAGATTACAATGTCAAAATAAATAATGTAAAGTTTTGACTATACGGCAAATATTTGGGCTTTAAATTGTTTTAAAGAAACACTCTGACGGCTCAAAGGTCATTCAAGACAACTTCACAATGAACTGAGAAACGATTATACAGAATATCTTGAACAAGCAAATTTAAAATCCGATTCAGTTGCAAATTCTATTACTATCTAGGCTGTTTTGTATACAACAAAAATAATAGGGTACTAAAAATACACCACAAAAATGAACATGATTGCAAAGAGACGAAACTGACTTTAGAAACAGACATATTAAGAAACAGAAGATATTTTTCATAAAACTATATGAAGTTCACAACACAAATGGAACTAGATTTTACACGTACAATTAATAATTTAAGCTATTACAATAATTAGATATACCTTTTTTCTAAGTAATTAAAAATACATAATGGTACATAAACAGTATTCGGTGTAACGGTCTTTTTAAAACTATATTTGTAGTCTCGCTAGATTCGTTAGAGATAAAATAGTAATAGTTTGAACCGCTTCTACTCATCCAATAATTTTTCTAAGCATCAAAACATTAATTATTTAGCTTCTAAAACAGTGGAGACAGTTCTATTTTACGGATGTTTAACGATACGGTTAGTTTTTGGATGACTTCCATATTTATTGTTTTGTTTGGACCAATTTGTCGACTGACAATTGGTGAGAGCTTAATTTAAATGTAGTTACTACATGCCACGCGGGCGGCATTGGAAGCTTATTATAAATAAACTTCAGAACTACTTCTAAGTCAGTCAGTGGTCAGAGGATAGCCTTTCAATTAAAGATGTTATTAAATATAGCATTTACGCCGGCTGAACTGCCTCCGTAGCCTAGTGGTATGGACGTGTGCTTTAGAAACCGGAGGTCGTGGGTTCGAATCCTGCGGGACACAACAAATTTTCATTTTTGTTTCCTATTCGGTTAGGGCAATTTGGGCCGATCACCTAGTTGTCTGAAAAGTAAGATGATCCATGCGTCGGATGCGCATGTAAAAGTCGGTCCACCCACCAACCCGCATTGGACCAGCGTGGTGGGATACGGTCTAAACCCCCAATGGAAAGGGTGTAATAGGGAGGCCTATGTCCAGCAGTGGACTATCAAAGGCTGATGATGATGATGATGATGAGTGTTTGAAATTTTAGCTCCAAGTGATAATACCACGGCAGTTTACCAGTATTATAAATAATATCATAAACAAGCTAGGGGTTAACATGAAGTTAATATGGAAGTAAACGATATACCTTGTCCAATACCAGTTATAACATAGAATTAACTTTGACAATATTGATTCAACCTTGTAGTTCAAATTTCCGAGTTTAAAATGTTGTTTTTATCGTATGTTACCAATAAGCTTCGGTTATGGTAAGGAATGTTTGAGTAAAGTGCTCAAGCTTATAGCACAGGTCTAAAGGATGCTTCTTCACCATTTACACAATCTAAATCTACCAGCTGGAAAAAGTTATCGAGATCTGTCATTCACAGGCACAAAAATATATTTTTTCATAATTTAAAAGAATTAAAAAAAATACAAATTATAGGATTCAAGCTAATCTAAGCTCGCGCAGAATTATTAATTAAGATTTTATATGCAGATACACGAAAGATGCCATGTAACATGACAACTGGTAGAACTGTCGGACTTTATGCGCCGCCATATTGGCAACACTCCACGCTACTTGATTTATAGAGGCGTTGAACGACCATTTTGCTAGGATGCATTGCATTAGTCACAGTGTTGGTTTAGATACCATATCTTTAGAAACCTAGTTAATTTGGTTCAAGGTCTAAATTTAACTTAATAATTGTTAACAACCAGAAGTTTATTATGTATTGTTGCTTTTCATGCTAGATAAATAAAGCTTATTTTGGTGCATGTATCGGGTTAAGTTTTAATGTTATAAAGGTGTTAGGTTTCCTTTTACTAGAGGCTGTTTGGGGAAGACCCACCGCGGTGCTTATTTCTGCCACAAATCAGTGGTGTATTAACTCTACTATCTACCGGTGTGAAGGGCACCGTAGCCAGCGTAATTATTGGGTAAACGAGATGCAACATCGTTCTAAAGCGGCGAGCGCATTATTGAATCTTACGCTATATTTCCAACAAGCAGGTCGAATCAGCAACAATCAGTTGAACATCCTGCGTGGCTCGCATATACATACATAGTTGTTCTTTGGCGTAGTAAGATGAGTCTTTTAAATAGTTTGACTCTTTCGCCTTAATCTATGTGTGTTGAGAGAAAAAATATATAAAGTTAATTTAAATATAAAAACAAATTACTATAGCTAACTATATGGTGTTTTTTCGACGGTTGTGCATCGTTACTCTCATCATTTTGCTACTAACGCGCCAAGAGAAGTATAACCTCAAAAACTTGTACATACCGTAGATATAATTTTCTTGTTAAACATTAACGTAACGTGTCGTTCGGCTTACCGCGCTAATAAAAACTATGATCGGCGAGTGTTACAAGCAACAGTCGGGCGGTCGTCTCAGCAACATATTATCGGGATTAACTGGTCATTGCCGTACGAGTGAGACATTTTGACTCGGAGCCAATATGCCCACTGTGTTTCCATCACAACAGCCACAAACCCAGTCATAACAATAAGATATATTGCTGCGAAGTTTTGTTCTCCGCTCTCCAGCGGCAAGAATTCTGAAATGTAATGTCGTGTAGATGTATTGCGTGAGGGTAATAAATTTACTGTTTCTACTCAGTCGATACGCGACTTCTATTTCGTATTTATGTAAATCTTAATACAATCTTGTGGAAAAATTTCGAAATATTGAGCTTAATTAATCTCGTGACTAATTTAATAATACTAGTGGTATATAATTTACTAGCAGTCCGTCAATGGCTCTGCTCGTGTTATTTAAACATTTTTATAATGGATTAAAATTCTATCACTCAAGAACTTTCAAATTAAATATCTTTATTCAACATAGAGCAATACATTCACTTATAAAATGTCAAAAATCTACCTCCGGTTCGGAAAAGGTCGCCTCTGACCTGAGAAGAACCGGCGAAAGAAACTCAGTGGGATCTCTCCTCTATATAATATTAGTGTAAATTACAAATATTACAGTCCGTCTCTTTTTTTTTGAAAGTACCGTTAGGCAATCACGAGCGGAGTCGAGGGCCAAATCTAGTTCTTAATACATATTAATAGTCGCACTAGCCGTCTAAAACACGTTTTTAGTACTACCGTGTTGTATCGTTAATTTAATCGTTAAATGGTGAACATTTTAGTAATATAACGTGAAAACACGGTTTTAATGCCAAACAAGCGGGCGGTTAATCTGCATTATTATTTGCTTGCGCGTGAGCAGTGTTAGTAAACGATTTTGCATAATTAATATAAGGTACGAAGATTTTCAGTTATGGGGGAACAAGAGTCAAAACATTGACATATAATAGGGTCTAAACTTGCTACAAGCAATGTCGTATTCCAGTTTAAGGGACACATGGATATTTTAAAGTCTGGTAAAACGTAGCACCTTATATGAGAAAAGCATTTTCGTATCAAAATATCAAAAAAAATCTCTATCTTTTTTATAAATTCCTTGGTTAGAACATTCACTACTTCATCATCATCAGCCTTTGTTAGTCCACTGCTGGACATAGGCCTCCCCTAATACACCCCTATCCATTAGGGGGTTTGGACCGTATCCCACCACGCTGGTCCAATGCGGGTTGGTGGGTGGACCGACTATTTTACATGCCCATCCGACGCATGGATCATCTTACTTTTCAGACAATTAGGTGATCGGCCCAAATTGCCTTAACCAACTAGGAAACAACAATGAAAATTTGTTGCGTCCCCGCAGGATTCGAACCCACGACCTCCGGTTTCTAAAGCACACGCCCATACCACTAGGCTACGGAGGCAGTTCACTACTTACGCAGGTAAATATCTAAAGATTAAGAAAATAATCTATATGAATTATGCAGTCATGAGAAGTCGAAGCGGATGTTAACATAATCGTTTAAAGTCCAGTAGCAACCTTGTATGTAGAATTATCAAAACAATTCTGCGATTTATCCATATGTAATACTTTACCCGCGACATTCCTCCCATGTTTTATGATGTTTTTAATATCTATAATATTAAATTTACGTATACACCCTATATGAGGACCAAGAAGCTATTTTAAAAACATGTGTTATATACAGGATATTATGTATATAGGAATCATCTAGTATTTATGACTAAGGAATATTAAAAGATGAGTAGCTTTTGGTGTCGTAATCATTTATATGTTTGTCAAATTCATGTATCGTTGCTCAGTTTAGGCTTTGCCGGGCTCTTATGAACCAGTTGATCTACCACTGGTATACACGTTTCGACTTGTCCAGGAAGTGCTGGCAAGAAACTAGCGGCTGACATTTTTTACATTTTTAAATGTTAATTAATACATTACAATCATCTATATTACAGGATTTTAACAGACAATTGAGTAGTACTGAATATCAGTGAAATAAAATAAGATTTTTTTTAATTTTTAGATGATTTTTTTATACAGATGCACAAATGACAATGCTTTCACAGAAATAACCGTTTTAAAAATTGCACGTTTTGAACCAATACGTCTATAAGACATCAAACCTTGTCCGCCTGAGCATTCCTGAGGATCGGAATGCTTATTAGAGTAGTTAGTGTATGATCAAATTATGCTTCGAACCCACCTCTATCATTTGCGGTGGAGATAAACCAACAGCGCCACGGTGTTTAACGAGTCTCATACAATATTCATGGGCATGGGAGGATGTGTGTAATCACGAATCATCGTACCGTACGGCTAGGGCTGCCTGCGTAATGCACAATAACCATATTTGATCGCACGAAGTTAATAAAATTTTTTAGTTCTAAAAAAAGCGCTGGTTACCTTATAAAACCTAAATTCAATAAAATGTACGTATATGATTTCATAACTTAAATAAACTGCCTCCGTAGCCTGGTATGGGGTTCAAAAAATCGTAGGTCGTGGGATCCATGCCTGGGATGGGCATGTAAAAAGTCGGTCTTGCGCCTGATCTCGCAGCGGCCGTAATGATCCGTCCCATTGGACTATAAGGGTATGATGAAATAGGGAATGCTGATGTGTTTGCTCGTACACTTCTACACTATTATATCTCTTGCGTGAGAAGGTTTTCTCTAATATAGATCGGCCCCGTAATCATACACATCATATAAACATACATATTATCCCCGTAGACATCATCAAATGTTTTAATAGAATAATAATTTTTGTTAAATTAGTTCTGTAAAGCAATAGTAAGTATGTCATCATCATCATCATCATCATTAACAGCCTTTGATAGTCCACTGCTGAACATAGGCCTTCCCTAATACACCCCTATCCATTAGGGGGTTTTGGACCGTATCCCACCACGCTGGTCCAATGCGGGTTGGTGGGTGGACCGACTTTTTACATGCCCATCCGACGCATGGATCATCTTACTTTTCAGACAATTGGGTGATCGGCCCAAATTGTCCTAACCAACTAGGAAACAACAATGAAAATTTGTTGAGTCCTCGCAGGATTCAAACCCACGACCTCCGGTTTCTAAAGCAAACGCCTATACCACTAGGCTACCGAGGCAGTTAGTAAGTATGTGATACTAACGTATCCATATCATACATGTCTCAAGACCATATTAAATTCCAATCACGAACACGACAGAATATAACTAAACGACCGAAAAGCCCAATTAAGATCTCCAAAAATTAGAGTTTCACCATCAAAGACGTCCAAAATAGATTTAATTCTTTTCCGCGGGCAATAAATAACACGGACGTGACGACAAACTTATGTAAAAGTCACAACAAATATGCCGTCTGCGGTAATTTACTTCTTTATTAGATATATTTTAAGCTCCCCGATAGCTCAGAATGACTGCTTTTAATAACAATAATGATATTTAGCATCTATGTTCCGAAGTAAATGCCTTTTTTATATTTGGTATAAATTTGATATGTGAATAAAAGTTGACATCTCTTGTGTCAAGTGATATGTTGTGGTTTCATATTTCATGGAGTATAGAAATAAACCTCGTTGGTACTACATATGGCACATCTGTACTAATATAAAAAATTGGATAGATTTGTCTTTTTGTTGGTATGTTCTGAATCGTAATCAGCCCCTATCAGTCCGCTGCTGGGCATAAGACTTTCCGTTGAGCGCTAAGAAGGCCGATTCCATGCAACTCACCTTCAACTTGAACCGGCCACTGCACGGAGATCGCCATCCCACCTGATTGGAGGTCCACCAACACTCTGTCTTCGCAAACGTGGCCTTTCCACCAGAAACTTATAGGCCCATGGGCCATCAGTTCTTCTGACTACATGACGGGCCCCTGCCATTTAAATGAGCTAATTTTTTGCGCTATGTGAATTTGACTTTGGTTCTTGCCTGATGATTTCTCTTCGAATTTAATTTTTCAAAGAAACTCCAGCCTAGCACCCTGTTGAGGCATAGACGACCTGTGCAAGCCAGTCCCATAGTCAGAGCGCCTTTACTGACCCCTGAGGGATCCATCACCTGTGGAGTACACATTTCTTAAAGACGTTTGCTCTCACAGAAACTCATATGGCGCATGGGCATCAGTTGCTTCTAACATGACCGCCCGCCATTTATGAGCTAAATTTGCTGAATTTCTGGCTTCCTATTTCTCGAATCTAATTCTTCAAAAACTGGCATAGCTGCCCAAGTGAGACTCATGACATCGACAGTCCTAGTCGAGGTAACGCATTGCGCCCTAGGTCATACGGGTCGACTTTCTTAAGACTTCAGTTCTAAATGCGGTTGGGACGTTAATTAACTTTAGCATCTCCTCCCTGCTTCCAAGCTTTCGGCACAATATATTTATGTTCCTCAAACAGAGGCTTAATGCAAAGTCCAAGGCAGACTCTCGACAATTGAGGTTTATCACGACATTGACCAGCACTAGAAGCAGACTCGTCCAAGCACCTCGGTATCGGATAACTGACTTGACATTTGAAAGCTTCGTGCAACATTCTACCGCTCAAAGCTTCTCGCATATGATTCAGCAAAAGCAGGTGAAAGGTAAGCTGACTGTTCTCATTGAGGTCTATCGTGAATTCTACGGAAACGGATAAACAGCTTAGAAAGTCACACAGGCTAGCTCGAGAGATCGATAATATTCTTCCACTACAGGTAGAAAGCTGACTGTTATCTATCGGTAATATAGGTTCTATATTACCAGGAAAATCCATTATAAAAATCTGAGTAATGTAGGATTCTATTTACCCCAAGAAAATCCATTATAAAAATCTAAAAATGACCACTGTCAGCGCCGTGGACAGGCTAAGGTAAGGTATAAATGAAAAGTTTAAAGGCTATATTCGGTACTTAGCGTTAAGTTCATTGAATGTATTTGATACTCCGTGGTCTATACAGATAGCACAGTAATAGATATCCTTATTTGTATAAATAACTTAGGTTTATATTTCTAAAAAGCTATCATGCACTAGGTAATTTTTTTTCAAGAAGCGGCCATTATTTCAATCGGAGTATGTGGCGCAGTGTGAAATGTAAATCTTTGCATCATATTTGTAATGATTCACACTGAAAATGAATAACTAGCATAAACATTTACTGAAAATAGTCTTTGGTAAGTACGGACGAATTGTGAAATGCGTAAAACACCGCTGACATGGACGGTGGCATGGACGTGTAATGTTTGAATGGTGGCCGTAACGGACCGTGGGTTGACTTAGAAAAATTATCACAATGACGTGGTAGCTGAAACTAATACTGAATGAACATGACAGTGAAGGCGGGTAGGTATATGTACTTAAACAATTTGGAAACCCGTTATTAGTATTTATATCCAACCATATTAACGTACAATATATCTTTGAAACTTCATTTTTTAATTCCATAAATGTTGGTGTTAAATTTTGACTAAATTAATTAGCGAATACTGTAGTATATAAGATAAATCATACAATTTTTTACTGTATTTGAGGTGTAATATACACGTTAAGAACTATGACATATTTATTGCAGTATTTGCTCTATCTTGTATACATCATAAATTTCCCAATTTCTGCAGTGTGACTACCCTACAAATGACTTTAAACGCGTCGTCAGACATTATCACAAGATAATTGCGCTCAATGGCTGCTCCGAATCGAAGGTATATTATGTATGTACATCGTACAAAGTATTAACATATAACTTAAATAACTCCGTGTACTCCACTATTTGCCATATTGTTTTTACTTTAAATACGAATAAAAAAGCACTTATATCTTATTTTGGTTTATGTCGAATTTGGTATAACTTTAAGGGTTCTTCTTTAGTACAACTTCTATACGTACTAACCTGGAAGGATGGAAAACTGTGAAATGTGTATAAAGTCCTAGTCACGGATGTCTTACTTTTACATCACTGCCAAAATGTATACTAAGGTACAGACAGACTTTGCTACATATGAGTAGTAAAGTTTAACTGTACTGCCAAGGTGACAAACAGGAGCTAATCCTGACCAAAGTGTTGTTACACGCATTATTTCAACAATAACAATAATAACATTCTATGATATTTCCGGACGATTAATACAACATCATCTGGTCCTAAGCAAAGCTTGTATTATCGAAAGTAGAAAACTGGACGTGTAATGACAATAGACTTACTTTTCTTGGTAAATAAGTTAATATTACAGAAACAAACACCTAGACAACCAAACACGAGAAAAACACTATGTTCATCACATAATATGTTTCCGTGGAGGGAATCGAACCTCTAGCGTTATAGTCAGGGTCACTTACAATTACACGAAGCCAGGCGTCCGTATAATAAGGTAGAAAAATACTGCTTTTTCATAACGTTTTCAAGACCCTATTATCATGGGATGGATGCTTTAATTACAACTAGATATAATTATTTCTATTGTTTACGCGAATATTATACATTATTAAATAAAATGACTTTACGGATCGGTCCACCCCGTGACCTCGGCCGCTGGAAAGTGTTCGAAACGTCGGGAATTAAAATGTAAAATGAACGCGATAAAATCCTTAAAGTCATTTTATTTAACAATGCATAACTAGATATTTTTTAATTTTACGTTATACATTACTTGTATGTGTGTGATGCGTTATCATTAATGTCATAGAAAGATCAAAACATATTTCATATTCAATTATAGATTAAAAATTATTCGTAATATTCGCACAGTAAGGTTTTTTTTGAATTCGTACTAACAGTACGAGTTCAAAAAAAATAATAGTTTCGTTACTAACAGAAACGAAACGTATAATAGGAACATGCACAAACAAGAATCTGTGACAACGTGCAGAAAAGCTAATTTACTACGTGTCTGCGCTGTTCTACAACAATTGGGTCGTTCTAATCTCGTGAATGTTGAAGTATGTTTGTATGAACCACATTTGCACGATTCCAATGCTTGCATTGCCTCACTTGAATATTTTGGCATTATACTGATGGACTATAATTGTTGAAACCTTTACTGTTAATTTTAATCATTTTATAAAAAACAATTACACAAAATATTAAAAATCAAATTTCAAGAACATGTGCTTTTGAACAATGATTGTATAATCTTTAGTATAGACATAAATATTGTCAATACCAAAGACGCATTAGGATAAAGCGTTCCTAAAACAACCTAAGTAGATTGTGTAAGTTCGCGTTTTTTAATTAAGTCCAAATTGGTTATTTTAGGCATTTTAAAATTAATTTTTATATATTTTAAACAAATACGCGGTCGTCCATTAGTCTACAAAGAATTAGTGTGTGGGACACTATACGGGGAGTACAACCGCGATGTTCGTCTCCTGGCTCCGCGCCAAACGGTCGCAGACGCCGCGGACCCCGCGAAAAAAAAATATATCACGCGACGTATTCTGCAAATAAACTCTATAACCGTTTATCGATGCCCGACTCAAGACCACTTCTAGGAAATAGTGATTGTGTTTCGTAAAAATAGCGGAGTCGCACACCAGGTGTTCTTGAGCGTTCGGCCCGAAAGCGATTCAATTTGCCGCCAAGAAGCTTTAGATTTCCATGTTTTACATATCGAACGCTTTACGCGCGCATTTTTATTTATGGTGTCAAGGGCACAGGTGATTAAAGATAAGAACATTAAAACAATAATGCTTTTGTACATTTTCTAAAGAAATTTAGTAAAGCTTTGTTTTTGTCAAAAAATAGCTTATCTACACTTTATATGTCACTATCTACTCGATGCCCAAATGGGTTACCAGCTGATGGACTGGCTTCGCTCGAAGAGACTGACCCCGTTTTAACGTTAACTGCCTCCGTAGCCTAGTGGTATGGGCGTGTGCTTTAGAAACCGGAGGTCGTGGGTTCGAATCCTGCGGGGACTCAACTAATTTTCATTGTTGTTTCCTAGTTGGTTAGGGCAATTTGGGCCGATCACCCAATTGTCTGAAAAGTAAGATGATCCATGCGTCGGATGGGCGTGTAAAATGTCGTCCACCACCAACCCGCATTGGACCAGCGTGGTGGGATACGGTCCAAACCCCCTAATGGATAGAGGTGTATTAGGGGAGGCCTATGTCCAGTGGACTAACAAAGGCTGATGATGTGTGTGTGTGTGTGAAATATTTAACGTTAATACTAAATAGAAAGCTAAGAAATTCCGGAATACTGCTATAAATTGTTGACCAATTTATGGTTACCTATGGATGTAAACGTGGGAAACGAATGAAAAAAAAACGCTACTTCCAACCGAAATACCGAATCCCATTCTTAGAATTCAAAAGATTGATCCAATAATTCAAATTCCGATAGATAATATCTATAGTGTATAATTTTTCAAGATCATATTTAAAATTCTAACTACAAATTCTACTAATATGACATTCCTTGGATACTTTTAACAAATGGTTTTAGAATGGCTGTAAATTTATTGATTTTACAATGTCGGTTTCTATTGAAGATATAACATTAGTTCTTTGAAAAATCTTCCATGTTTATAGATGCTTAGATAATTTATATCTCTATAGTGTAATGATTAGTAAAGAATAATCCAACCTTGTGTCAGGTTCAAAAGGTCTATCATATTCTCTCGTCCAATATCCTCAATCACTGAAGACTAAGGTCTTTGACATGGTCATGCCTCATACTGACTAGGCACTGAGACATGTCGTTCCTGACCAGGCTATGACGAAGCTCAAGTCGCCTCGCGAGCGAAGCAAGCGACCGCTCAGAGCGCTTCTCTTTTGTGATAAAGCGCGTAACGCAGCCATCCGCAGAAGAACCATGGTAACCGACCTAGCTCGCAGAATTAGCAAGCCGAAGTGGCATTGGGCCGGCCACATAGCTCGTAGAACCGATAACTTATTCGGCCATCGCAGTATCGGACGACCCCAACGAGTTGGTGTGACGACCTGTGTAAATGCGCTGGAGGTCGGTGGATGCATGTGACAATGTGTCGTACCTCTTGGCGACTTATGGCGGAGGCCTTTGCTCAACAGTCGGCTCTGAAAGGCTGAAATGACGAAACGGTGAGGGAGATCAACAGCAAATACTGGTATAAAGTTAGTCTCTCATTTCCTACGGGCGTGGGAGGATTGCTGTGATTCTATTGGAATCTCCTTTGATGATCTTTCCAAGGCCTTTGACTGTGTGGACCATGAGATATTAATCAATAAGTTAAAGTATTACAGTGTGCGCAGGTTTGGACTTGAATTTCTAACTTCTCACCTACGTAATAGAAAATAATAATAAACCGTAAATGGCAATCTGTCATCTGATTCCACTGTTTTTTTCTTAATTGCATACGCAGGCAGACGAGCAATCGTGGCCACCTGATGGAATGTGGTCACTGACGCCCATAAACATTGGCCATACTGATATCACCAACGTGCTGCCTACCGTGAGACATAGTATGTTAAATCTCGTTTACCCAGTAAATACGCTGGCTACGGTGCCCTTCAAACCGGAACACAGTAGTGTTTTCACACTACTGCTTTGCGGTAGAAATAGAATGTGCGGATGGGTCTTCCTCAAGGATAAATTTTGGGGCCTTTTCTGTTTCTGGTCTAAATAATTGACTTACCTCTGTAGTGGAGAGGCTATCCGATGTTATCCTTCTTGCAGACCAAATAAGACAAGTGATATTGTGTTAAACTGGTTTGCGTCAAATAATTTAGTACTTAACGCGAACAAAACCAAATGCATTCGTTTTACTCTTTGTAAGTTGCCGGATTTTCAAAATATTAAAATTGATGATAAGGTCATCTATTACAAAAGCTCTACTGCTTTTCTTGGATTTTCTATTAATGTCAATATGCAGTTAAGAGCACATATTGCAAACTTTTTAAGAAACTAAGTACTGCAATCTTTGCCATACGCAAGAATAGGCAGCTGACTGTACTGGTAGTTTGGCCTATGGTTTATTATTGTGGAGATCTGCAGCCGGTTTAAACATACAAAAGGAAGGTAAGAAAAGGGGCTGTAAGGGCAATCTACAATCTGGATTCACGGGATCATACGTAATGATTGTAATAAAACTAATATTTTAACTTTACCCTCGCTATACATATTTGAAAACATTATGTACGCACGTTAAAATTGTTTGCTAAAAAAGATATTAGGCCGCGCAGGAGTCGAATTGAGCTGCTAGAGTTACGCAGATTCAGACAGTCCAGAACCAAAAAATCTTTCTTAAATGACGGCCAATTGCAACTGAATGGTTCGAGTTTTACTTATAGAAAAAACCAACTATCCTCTTATAAATTACATTGAGGACAGAGATGAGTGGAAGTATTGAATATTGTGCACTTCCAAATCCCCAAGAAATTAAAAAAAATATGTATTGGTTAAATTAGAAAAAAATATTTATGCATACATAAAAAAAAACGCAGAATTCCTTGCCGGTTCTTCTTTGAACGAGTCTGAGTTCGTGAACCGGTGGTAAATGGAAAATGTTTCACGTTCATAAATGCTCAGTGGCTCTACTAGAATTGAATTTGCCTTTGACATTTCGCCTATTTGACAACGTTTAACCTCGCTTATTAATGCAATTGATTTAATTTCCACGCGCAATCATCTTCCTCCAATCCGTGATGAAAAACACCGTATGTCCACTAATTTGCTTATCACCATGAGACATTAGATGTTATGTCTCGTTAACCCAGTTTTTTTATTACGCTAGCAACGGTGTCCTACAAATCGGAGTGTAGTGTGTAAACACTACTAAATTCCGGAAGAGATGGACACCACGAAGTGGTACTACTTCGGTCCGTGGTGCCCATTTCAACCCAGATACCTGTTTAAAAAATTAAAGGGAAATTTCAATTAAGCCTTCTCGTAAGGGGAGGGTAGATTTTTAAAAATTATTATGCTATCATTAGCAAACATTGCCGAGCGCCAATAATTTACCTTGCTCGAGCCAAATAACGTGACTTTTCTAGTCTTTCGACTGCATCCACACTTTTGTTACTGGAGTCAGACAACCCATCATTTAGGCCCTTAAACTGGATAGAGTATTTAGTACTGAGAAGAACCCAGATGCTCCCATCCCCTATTTCGCGGGGACGGTAGCTTACTGCAAACTTTGTTTTAGATGAAGCTTACCAAAGACAAGATTCTGGAAGCGAAACATCCGTGTCAAAATAAACCTGTCTGATAAGTGCCAGTACCTATTAAAAGCGAATTTTAAATTTCGAGTCTTAGTACAGGTATAAATTGTATTGTTTAAAGTCAGGTAAATATGTTGAATGTGTGCACGTGAGTTAAACAGAGTTCACTCATGTTTTCGATGTACATACTATTTGAGTTGCTTTATCGCTAGTTTTAAATATTATTTAAGATTCAATGAATTTTAGGCCATTAAACTGGCGATAAAAACATGGCAAAGCAAGGTTTCTGTTAGCAAATTAACTAAGACATTGGTTAAGCCACAGTTAAGTAACTCCGATTAACTGCTAGCAATAAAACGAGTAGACAACACCAGTTGGGCATAGTTTTACTGACTCAACGATATTTCTTTATAATTTATGATATATTTAGAAGTAGTAAAGTTATCTAATTTTATATTATCATAACTCAGTTCGGTAATTGAGTTATTAAACTTTCAAACGCGATAAAATTTATAAAGGTCTAATACATGTGTTATTATTTTAATTTACTTTATTGTATAATTCTATAATATATTTATAATTACACCAGTATTAAAATTTTTCTTAAGATTAAACGCAAATGCTACAACAATACAATACTTTAGTAGAATTTTGTTGTGATTCACATGGTCATAATAAAATGTATTATAATTATATTTTAAGATTATCACATTATTAAAACATCTAATGACCTTACACATGTTCAACACTTCTGTGATTTTCATGTTGGCAGGCTCTTGCAGTTGTTGTTATTTTAAGGTAACGTGGCCTCAAACAATAAATGTATGTATATACCATGAAAAACTTCTAAAGTCATAATATGTAACTTTTTAACACACACATTATCATACCAAAACAAACCTTGACAATTTAGTATTGATGTAAATTTGATTGTGTACAATTAGCTTTTATTATGTAAAAATCTTTATTATTTATAAAATACTTTACTATATTTGTTAAATAATTTCTTAGGTATAAACTTCATGTACTCATTCTACATTTTTTATTAAAAAAGATTTTTAAACACTGAAGACGTTATGTGCATTTACAAAATATATAATATATACATAATTTTATATATCTCAACTAATTGCTTCCGTAGCCTAGTGGTATGGGCGTGTGCTTCAGAAACCGGAGATCGTGGGTTCGAATCCTGCGGGGTCTCAACTAATTTTCATTGGCCGATAACCCAATTGTCTGAAAAGTATGGTAATCCTTGCGTCGGATGGACATGTAAAAAGTTGATCCACCCACCAACCCACATTGGCCCAGCGTGGTGGGATACGGTCCAAAACCCCTAATGGATAGTGTTGTATTAGGGAGGCCTGTCCAGCAGTGGACTATTATCTTAATATACTTAAAATATACCTAATAACATTAAAAGCTTATGCGTTCCGATTATGTATCAAAAAATCCATTATAGTATATTTTATGTAATTTAAGTTTACCTTTGTTGTTTTAAGCTTAAATTATTAGATATTATTAATTGCCATAACAACACTCCTCTCTGACGAAATGCCCGATAAAATTTTTAAAGAATAAATATAACCGACTTCTAACCACGTATAACTATTTTACGTATCATAAGCAGGTGATCTCCAAAAATGCGTCGCGTTTTCTGCCAACGCATTTTAAATCTCTGATAATTTTTTCTTAAACTTTTAAGTTTTCTTTTAACTCTGATAATTTCATCAAAATGTCGTCTTTGTAATGTAAGTATGATTATGCATTTTATGTAAATAAAATGGAAAAAATTTAAATGCAAAGAGTTCTATGTGAACTTAAACTGTAAAATCTTAAATAAGCCTCGAATGTGCCTGATTGCAATTTTTTTTAAATAACGCAGTGATGCAAACAGTACAATTATGAAAAACATACTTTATGTCTGTATCATCTCATCTTTTATGTATCGGTTTTGTCAGCGTTTGTATAATTGCACGTGGTTTGCGATTTTTGGTGCCGTAATTTTGTTTATTTCTCAAATATGTAATAAAATACTTAATAAAAAAGGGACCAATGGAAAGCTAATATCATTTAAGTAAATAATCAACAAAATCGGAGCTCTAGAAGCGGAGCAACGAGGTAACATATATAAAAAAAACATACGCTCCGAATTGAATACCTCCTTCTTTTGGGAAGTCGGTTAAAATATATTTATATTTAGAAATGCCTCTATTGCAAGTGCACTTGTCACTTTTAAATAGGATTCAAAAGTAAAATTATGTACAGATTGCATAGCTTGAACGAGCGTGTTGTAATTAGTAACCCTTTTTTTTTTAATTTACAAATTTACTAGTCATTACTAAATATACTACAGAATGGCTTTATGTACATACTGCGTTCGCAGCTTTTTTGGAAATATCTAAGGAACACATAATGTCTTACAATCTTTTGAGGATACTCTTGATAGAGCGAAATGGTGACTGTTAGTTATCTCTAAGAGATGATCATATACCATTGATTAAGTTATTTTGATCAATCTCCGGCTCAGCCAGTGTGTACAGTGTAAGCGTCAAAAATCTGTTTATTTACGACATCTCATTAGAAACCTCTGAAATTTTTAGTAACTCTACATATATTAATTATACATATAAATCTTCCTCCTAAAATACTCGATCTATAAAAATTAATACATCGAAATCCGTTGTGTTGTTTCAAATTTCTAAGCAAACATAGGGACAGACAGACAGAACTCTGCTTTATACTAGTTTTTCGTTGTTTTGCAAACATACATATTTTGCCCGAAATTATTCAAACCGGTTTTCTGCAAATTAATATAGAGTTAGATTCGAACCGATAGCCTGACGGGAGGAAGGACATGCTGGGCTATTGGGTCGCGCATAAATTCTTGATAATTAACGGCTATCAGTGGATGTCAATCGAGCAAGATATTGTCAGCAATGAGCCCTTAAGCAGCGGATAAGGCGACTCTTAATGACCACTTCATTAGTTCGTGTTAAGTGCATCTTTGAGCTGATTAACCCGTTAACAAACGGCTAACTGCAAACTGTTCTAAATAAATCGTATGAAACTTTTCGGATGTTGCAAACTAGAACCTTTATATTAGATTATAAATAGAATTATCCAGGTTTAGATTGGCTAGAACAAAAAAAATTGTATAACTGTATCAAAATGTACAATATGTTAAATGACACTCAGATGTTAGTAAATGACGTCCGCTTTCGAAATGTTGTAAGGGCAGCGTTGACCAAAATGGGCCAAGATCTGTGGAAATAATTTATAAATGATAATGCTGCACCCGAAAATTCACTTGTTTAAATTGTTCATAAATTAAAATTAGTAATGATGATTGTAATATATTGGCAAATATTAATTAAAAAAATTACCGTTCTTTTCTCGACTGAGAAGATATAAACAATTTATATATATTTTAAAATGATGTTTTAAGATTTGGTTGTATTTAGTAACGTCTATCCAAATACTTATCCACGTGACTGTATAACTAAATATAAAACTAAAGAGAGTTGTTCTGTACTTTTATAGAGAAAACTTAGGTTACTAACAAATTTTAATAGCCAACAGATCTAAATAAATTTAATCAAACAGCAGATGCATTCGCTGCCGCCGCCGTCAACGCTATGGCTAGGTTTTCACTTCTTGTAAAATACAAGAAGATAATTAACGCCCTTAAGGCATAATAGGTTGCGACCAAGCAGTAACAAAACACACCCTATACTTAGAAGTGTAGGACAACACACACAATCACGACATCGGCCCCACCGGTGACGTCGAACTTACACACCCTTATGCTGCTAAATGACCCTGTAGCTTAACACCAAATTAGATTAGAGCGTTGCTGGAGTTTCTTGCGCCACTGCTTCTCCCAGCGCCTACGCTTAAAGAAGTGGTAAGAAAGTTTTGAACTCTATCTAAACTTTACTATTAAATTATTCTAAAGAAAGCGTCTGAATCGAACCAAGGCGTCGGGCTACCTGGGCAGCCCTTGATTCAGCATGCTAACGGGAAGCAGAATGTGTCGGCCTAAGCCGAGGTTCCCCATCTGGGGGCCCTTGGTGCACCGCGCTTGTGGCAACGGGCCCTCCTACATTCGGTATGTTCTAAAAGGATTACTCCACAGAGCACAAGATCCAGTCAAAACGAAAAATCACGAAATACAATATCAAAATATATAAAGTCGCTTTAACTAAGGTTCTTAATTAATCACCGTAATTGTGGTCACTAACGCTCAATTTGTTGTAGACTGAGCGAAACTTTGAATTATTAAAATGGTACCTGGTATTTCTTGGGTCTGGCTGGCCCTCTCTATGATTTTGTAAGGTGCAAAGCATATTTAAATCGTCATAGTATTTGTTGAGTTTTCAAACACACACACAAATAAAAAGCTTTCCTCTATATAATATTAGTATAAATAAATCGGGATCGCTAAATATAATGAAGAAAGCGTAACCAAGAAACAAATGCATCTTCATATTTATATAATTTCCAGTAACTTCTCGTGAGTAGTGCCCTACCTACATCACATTCAGTGGACGATCATAATTAAAGCTACGCACGCATATTACACCGCCTAATAAATTAGCCGATACAAGCTGTTTCACGTACAAAATTGCGAGATTTTATCTTTATAGCCGTGCTTAATAGCGCTTAGGAAAATTCAGTAGTTTCTAGATAACTTACGACCAGAGCTTATGTTAAATCTGAATTAAACTTGATTTTTGAAGCACCTATGAAGTTCATTCTGATGGAGCTGTCGATTACGGTTAATCGTTAAAATTAAAGAATGAATATTGATATTAATATTTGCTCTTAGTAGTACGTTTTTTTAGGAAAATTTTGCAGTTTATCAACTAACAAAATTTGGATATGCTATAGCGTAGAAAAAAATTTTTTAAATTTATTTGTTTTAAGTTAGTCATCTTAGTTACGTTTTCTGGAACAACAATATTGTTGAATTTTATCTAAATTACACATCGTATCTAGCTGTTTTTTTATAACACGACTGTAATTTATACAGTTTGTTTGTTACTACCAGTATTTTTTTAATATTTTTTCGAAACTGCAAGATGTTGAGACAATCACCTTTAGTTTACTCCAACATTATATACTTAACGCTCGAAGAGATTCCGGCAATTTGTTTAAGACATACGAATTAACGTTTGTCGCTTTTCTGATAACATTAAAGTCAGTAGAACGTCGTTTAATAACTCCGGACGGTTAGCCGCTTTATAATCTAATGAAATATGAAACTTTATTTCGAGACAAATTATTCACGATACTATTATTACATTGAGTGTAGAAACGTGGCATAAAAAGATTAGATAGATTTCTTTCTTACAATATTCAAGTCGCATTTACGACCTTGCGATTTCATATTTTACTACAAAAATATAATAATAATTTTTTGACTGGGATTGTTTTAAAACTTCTGCAATATTGGTATTTTTAAGAATGGTTTTAATTAATAAATAATTTATACAATAGTATAGATATATAATATTCATTATTACAGTATATTATTTAGATATGAAGAAGGTCCCGGTTTTAAATAATAAGGGTTATATATATAATATAATAAAGGTTTTAAAAAAGAAGAATAAAAGGACTTTGACCCAATGTAAAATGTAAATAAATGCTATAAAATCCAATAAAAGTCCTTTTATTCGATGATGTAGTATTTGCGTAAACAAAAGAATTTATTATTTGCATCTTTATGTTGCGGCGGTGATAAAATTTATTTAGAATGAGTAAAAATATGGTAATGAGAGAATATGGCTAGACAAGGTATACAGGTCCCCTTTATAGAACGGGCCGTCTAGAGCGGTGCCACCGCAGAGCCTATTTCGGCCGCAAAGTGTTTGAAACACTACCGTGATTAGGTTTAAGGGCCACTGTGTCCAGTCTATTTATTGGGTAAACAAGACGTAACATGTCTCAAGTAGCCAGCGCGTTAGTGATACCCCTGGTATTGCCGTTGCACTTGTCGGTGACTACTTTCCATCGGGTGGCTCGACTGCTCTTCAGCTGTAATAAAAAAAATGAACAATTCTATCGAATCTACTAGAAATCCCAATTAAATCAACTATCTCACACAAACAAGCAAATTCTCGCATGTCTATTATTATTACGGAGTATAGTTAACGTTGAATTAGTGTAGCAATTACTCGGGCCAATGTGGTGGCTATTTATCGCTGAAGTAACATACGCGATGCGACGCTCTTTGCTGGACCAACTTACACTAGTGATATATTAATGTTGGCCGCATTAGGGGGAGATTTATGGTCTACACGTTTACGATATGACGACACAATTAGTGTCGCCATAGTGGAACCTGATCCGTCAGTGGTTCTAGGTTTGTTATAAAAAAGTTATAGTCATTGTGAATTTATCGTTTTCTTGGTTATGGTTTTGCATAATGTTTTAGGATAACAATCATCTCCTTAAAACGAAACGTACAAGTCTTTGAAGTTTGTGGTTTAAAAAGGTTATTAGTAACGTACGGATACTATGAAAAATTACTTTTTTCAATAAATTCAATAGAGTTTAAAACTTAAAAAATATAAAACGATAATCATGCAATATGGCCGTTACTAAACACTTTAGCAATATAAAAATCAATGTCAAAATGTGTCAAAACAAGGCTCTGTCGTCAACTGGTGACGGCAACTTTTAAAAAAACTTCCCACCCACCGCGTGAAACAATTTACCGTTTTCGTAAGAAATCCGATTCGAGCGCGATCCGAACTGTCAACCAATCCGGAGATGGCGTCTGTATAAAACATTGGAACATTGTGCTATTGGTTTAGCCAAATAACCACTTAGCGGATCATTAATTTAAGTTAAATTTAATTGACGTTTCTGTGTAAATCGATGGCCGGTAGCGTATTCATCGCGCAGTAATAAATTTTTCCTAAACGTTTCGTGGCTGGCATTGTTGATTGATGGTGTTTACCGTTTTAGTAAGTGGAATCAATTAAACGCCGTCCCTGCGGAGTGTGATTGTAAACATTGTTCGGATAGTTTATTTTACGACTGAGCCTACAGTGTGATTAAGAATTTAGCGGTTACTAAAATGATCAGGAGAATTTCTTCTCTTTTAATACAGTGCTTCGTATGAAATATTTTGAAGTTATCCATACGTATGTAATCTCATAAATGTGCATTAATAACTTAATAAAGCTAATATATATAGTTACCCAGTACTATGGACACTAATAGAAGTAAAAAATTATGACAAGATACTTAGTATTTCTCACAGTTTTTTCGCTAAGTATAATGTTCGTATAATTTCCTTTGCCATTAGATTTGTATAGAATTAATCAACTAGTTTCGGGAACTTCGTATACCATTTGCATAATTTGGATGCATTAACGCCATCATTGGTAAGAGAAAGCGGGTGAAATGCACTGCTATTGATATTGGTCGTGGAGGAAACCCGTTCCGTTGACCGGCCCTGGACATTATTTTAGTGTAAATGTAATAGTTGCGGCAACTGGACGAGGTGTGGGAACAGGTTAGAGAATTAGTACCGCTCGTCTGACGTCTGTGAAGTATAACTAGATTGGGTATTAAATTTCTATATTTAACAAAGTTAGTTAAAAAAGTTAACTAGTTTTATACATTTTTATTATTCACTAAGCAAGTTTTTTCGCATTTCAACACACCTTTAAAACTAATAGTTGTGATATAAATTTCCATTATTTAGATCTTAGTCTACGTTTTTAAATGAAATTTATTCATAGACGTTAATATACCTAATTTAGATTCTGCTCCTGTGATCCATGGTTGCTGAAAGAATCAGAAACTGTCTGGAATAAATTTCCATATTTAAATTAACGTTAATTAATGTAAACAAATGGTTATATTATATATCGCGTAAATAAAATGAAAGTTAAATTAATAGTTGTGAGTTCAAAATTTTCAATAAAATAATTTTAGCTTTACATAAAAGACTCCTCACTTATATAAGTCAGAATTCTCTCAATAATAAACGTTATTATACAATATAGCTATTTGAAATTTAATTCAGTTGTGATCTTTAATATCCAACGGTTTTGATTCTTCCATATCATGTAGAATAGAAACTGTTTCTTTCTAAAGTTGTATTCTCTGTTATTAAGCTTAATTTAGAAGTTATCTTAATTGTAACACAAATTATTTTTATATTATGTCCTACCAATATAAAGGTGAAAGGTTGTAACAATATATTGAAGTACGTTTCTTACTTTATCACACAAATTACTTAATAGATTTCAATTTTACTTTACATTAACATAGACTACACATTATAATAAGTCATGAGATATAACTTAGAAAATTTATAACTATTTTCAATTACCACAAATATAACATAAAATGTTACGAAAAATTTAATGCTTCAGTGTATAATCAGTGTACTAATTTCCAAGGATTTGTTTGATTTCTTTTTCCATCATCATGTGGGAGAAATAGGTGCATCTAGTTTATATATTTATTATGTCAAAGCCTTTTGTATTAAACGATGTAATTTTCAAAAAGGAATGTAGTTGACTATGTAAAAATGTATTTGAAAACCAACTCGTAAACACAAAAAAAACTGACTAATGAATATTGAATTTGTTACTAATATTAATATCGTTTTTATATAAACTAGCTTCAGATTATTGATAATGGTTTAGTTATGTAACATTTAAAAAATAATACAAACAACATTACAGCAAATAATAAAAAGGTCTCATCCGCTAAAGGCTCACGTTAAAATCAAATTAGGTGGATACATTGAATCGGGTTAGTAGCGGGAAATCGATTGTCAGCCATAAATCGCTTCGTTCCACGTATCGGAATGGAAGTATTTACGAGCCGCCATGATGGCTGTTCCTTTGATAATTTCTGTAAACATCGATTTTGAATCGATACGGAGATCCGATCGAAATGTCACAATAGACCGTTCCCGAGTACGAATAAGCTGTTGAATCGTTTGATTTTCAATGGAGATTGTTTGTAGAAGGCTATTTTTTACGTGGTACACACTGGTATGCGACTCTTGTTAATAAGTGTCTGTTCCAGTTTTTAAAATTGTGTCTAACAATCACCGTTTTGTTCCTTGACTTGTGTTTTTGTGTAAACAATTTCAAGAACAAAATCTAAAAGTAGGATTATTTTAGCTGTTAAAACCAAATCATAGAATTTGCATATTGATCATACAGATTGCGTCAAATGATAGTTTTTACACAGAGTGAGTGGTATCTTACCTCTACAACTTAAATGTTTAAATGCATGCGATACACGTATTAGATGCAAACAAATTTTAAATCACTTGCGTCCTATCACGACTGCCTAAGATTTTGACGAGATGTCCTATGTCCATCTGACGCATGGGTCATTTTACTTTCAGTGTAAATTAGTCAATTGTGTAAATTATTAGTAGATGCCAAGAAACTTATCAGCTCGTCCTTTGTCCTCTGAGGAAATTTACACAGTAATCAGATCAGCTATGGTGTAATTCAAACTAGGTAGAGCTTACACAAAAAGTGCATGAACTTTAAATGTTTAGATAATCATACTGTTGCTCTAGCATTTACTCAAAATTATCCTCAAGCTTAACATTTTCGTATAAAATGATTTATTTACTAGTTTTTGAAGATGACTTTAGTTATTTGTTGACTCTATTCTAAGCATATTTGTATGGCAAACGGCATTTAAGCTAAGGTAATAATTTTGTTTTATTGCCATTTCAATAACGGCGCTAACATTTAATACGTCAAATGATGTGTCTTACATTTGAATGTAATAATTAATTCATATAAATAAAATTACTTTAGCCCCAAGTGCTATGTCACTTCAGTGTGTAGTAGAAGCTAAATTCTCATGAACGATGTGGCGGCCAGTTCGATTTATTTTATGTTAATACAAGATTTAATGTCGTGTATTGTATGGCACCTTAGGCTATTTACTGCCTACGTATATTCGCGTGCATAATATCAGTACTGGGTAATTTAATATTTGTTTCTTGCTAATAGCGGGATGGTCGATGAATCTCTGAAATGTCACATTTTAGCTTGCCGTTTATATTGGAATTTAATAATTAATTTTCATTTATAAATTTGAATAATAAAAATTGATTTGTATTCATATTTTTATTTATTCTGTCTAGTATTTTTAATGCTATTTAGACTGTACTCCTACTAGTCTGAAAGAAATGATTCAAATTGATTAATTGGGTGGTTTTGTTGTATTTTGTTTGTGATTTGAATTGATTGGATTAAGTAAGTACCCTCAGCTTGATTATGCGTTTATTACTTATCATTAACTATTTATATATCTGGGTAAAAAACGTTACAGGGACAGCTTAAAGGTAATGGTTACGTTAGAAATATTAATAAAAGTGATCACTGTAACTTTTTAAGTTTTAAAATTAATCTTCACATTGTCAATTTGTAACGATCAATTCAATTTTAGTAAGATACAAAGTGATAACGAATGTTATTGTATACAGTGACATCTGTTTTTAAATAAAAAGGCCATGGGGGTCAATCGCGGACGAAAGCTCTTCATCATCAGCCTGTGATAGTCCACTGCCGGACATAGGCCTCCCCTAGGACACCCTTATCCATTAGGGGGTTTTAGACTGTATCCCACCACGCTGGTCCAATGCGGATTGGTGGGTAAACCGACTTTTTACATGCCTATCCGACGCATGGACCATCTTACTTTTCAGACTATTGGATGATCGGCCCAAATTGCCCTAGCTACAACGAAAGCTAACTTAGTATAAATTTTAAAGCCATAGAAAATTTGCCCGCGTATCTTAGACAACGGAACATCCTAATAATGTTATGAATGCGAAAGAAAGTGTTTGTTACTCTTTCACTCAAAAAGTACATGGTGAATTTTAATGAAACTTTGCAATTATATCGCTTATACATCTGAACAACTTACACGCTGTAATTTTTTTTAGAATATAGTGCAGTTAATTTAAGATATAATGAAAAGTTTCTATGTAGAACATTATCTGCCATCGGCGAACTGTTATAGCACGAATTGCAAAAACATTGGGCTTCTAAAAGTACAATGTGTAATAATAATTTATTATTATTATAAAATCACCACGTGGATTAAGCCTTGGAGCGAAGCTAGGACTCTATAAAATACCCACGTTTCATAGCATTGTGGCAATAACAAAGCGTACCGTAAACGAAATGGTCCTCATTTGAAAAGATCATAAACTGAGAGACAGACGTAAAGTATAGTAATATGTACAGATTTTATGTTTTACAATAGATACTTTCCTCATTGCAATTTAGTACAGGCAGACGTCAGTCACTGAACTTTGAAAAAAAAAGAAACATTAGAAATTTGCTAGTTTCGCTGCATACTATTCTGCAGTTCCTTTCGAAATAACACTCTTTTACTATTTTTTAAGTGAATACTAAGCGAGCGTTTTCGGTTTAAGTAATTACGTTTGTTCAATTCTGGCCTTTAAAAGCTTCGTGTAAGGATCGTGTTGGGTTTTCAGATGTCGTCGATGTTTTGGTTGGCAACGTTTTGCCGTCGAGCTCCGTTTGTTTGAAACAATGGGTGATTTATTATTAAAATTGCGAACAATGTGCGACTCTGGTGATCATAAAACGGGTGGAGACGGACAAGCTAAGGAACCTTATCGCCAATTTGTGAGCCTTTCTTTCTCACGTTTTATTTGGTCACTTAGAAAATGAATGGTAAGAGTTCTTAGCCGTCGTTGCGAATCACGTGTAGAGAATTTCTGGTAAAAATTATTGCGTGCAAGTCATGTAATTTCATGGTTTTGCCTAAGTTCTCGGTATGGAGACCAAAAAGAAAGAAATACATAATCCAATTAGTTTAAAGTTATATGATTATAATTTTTTTTTTAATTAATTAAAAAAAAATTGAACCAGTTCAAGTTATTTAGGATATTAAAGACGTCAACCGCATTCGATACATTTATTAAGTTACAGAATAGCTAAAGGTACTAATATTGCAGAAACTTTTTTGTATTAATCCTAATCTTTAATACCTTGAAGTGACTTTCCAACGTTAATTGTAACCAATCACTAATAAAAAATACTACCAGTTTCGATATTGGAACTATAAAAGAAATACAAGAGTGGAAATGGCCAGAGATTACTGAATTTAACTGAGATTTATCGTCTAACTTCTCGATGTTAATTTTGTGCGTGTTTCGTTGCCCTATTATTTTTTCAACTCAAAGAAATAACTCAGAACTCCCAATTAAGGCGTTCGTGTTTAACATAATGTTGGACAACACAAGTTCTTATTTTGTTTTTTTAGTTATAAATAATGGTGTTAATATAACTATATAGTCGTATATTTCTTTAATTATCATTGTTTAGAGTAGAAATAATTAACATGCGTGCGTTTTATAATGTGAACATATTTTTTATTGTAACTTCTTTCTCCTAATCTTCATACCCAATATCACGTGGATCTTTTAATCCATCCTGACTTACCTTAAAATAAGTATTATTAAGAATGTAGAAAGCAGAGCAACTGCTTTCTGAGCTCTACAGCATAAAGGGTAACTAAATTCAACGGGTAAGTTAGTTGTCAATAAATTAAATTAGCTGACTGTTTAAGTCAAATATTTTGTTTTGCCCAATTATTATGAGCATTGAAGAACTCAGTCCACTTGTAGCTCTGTAACAGCGTTTTAAATGAGGGAAATGAAAAAAAATATGCTAAAAAGTTTTCTAGAGATATTATCTGCAAGATTGGTCTAAAGTATTTTTTATGAAATGCATAAAGAAAAAGTTAAAGAGCAAAAAAGAAAATGTTTCAAAAAAAATTCTCACATTTTTGCTTATAACTTCTTTAGTTTTTAATTTAGGGCAAAAAGTTATATAAACATATTTGGAGGCTTTAGTTTGCTACAAATTATGACTTAACGTTTTTTTTGTACAACGTACGGTTTCCGCAAAAAACTGTTTTCACTCCTTTTTTTAAGGTGATCGCTGGGAGACAAAAGTGGCGACCCCACAAACTTTAGGGTTAAGCTTCTATTGACCCTCCACACATGTCTTCAAAACAAAATTGCGTCCTCTAAAAATTTGAAGCACACAATTTGACGAACTCAGATTTTAAAATATTGGGGTGATCGACTCGTAGGGTAATAAGAAAACAACGGTAGCAAGAACTTGTGTGCCTCCAGGATTCGGACACATGTATATGCTTATCTTATCGCTTTTTTGTCTATGCAACGGATTTCAATGCGTTTTTTTATAATAGACAGAATGGTTGAAGAGGAAGATTTATATGTGTAAAACATGCTTAACATTGTAGGTATATTATCTATCAGAATAGCTCCCGTGCGAAGCAGGGGCGGGGCGCTAGTAATAACATAAAAAATGTATATTACAACGAAACAAAAACAAACATACGTAGAGAATACGCAAATACCACACGTGATATAATAAAATCTACGGATTAAGGTTTTATTACAATATTCACTACGAAACTTTTTAACCATTATTTCATTAAATCATCAAGAAATGCGACGTCGACGACAGAGGGTGTTTTACTGTGTTAAGCTTTGTAGCACAAGTTTATGTTGGTCTCGTATTTGTTTGACGCATGTAATACCTATCGCTTTTCTATACATTTGTTTCGTGGTCACTTGTCTCTGCGTTGTTCAATTCGGCACTAAACCGTGGATTTAATGCTCGTTAAGTGTTTGATTTATTCGCGAATGCGTCTCGCGCGGTGGTCCGTCTACAAGCAGACACTTTATGTTGTATTCGTTATATGCCTACAAATCTTGCAGAAGACGGGATTTTTTTTTCATCGTATTAATTTACGGTTTCTCAAAGTTAATATTGCCTAACACTGGTAATAATTGTAAGCCGCTCGAAAATTGCCAAGCGCGGTCCACGCCGCGTCGACCAGTGTCAGCCACGAACGGAGTAGGTGCCGTGTGGCATTAATGAGCGTTGACCTTAATAGTGGAACTTGACACCGCGCTATCTAATTCTTTAAAGATATCCACCTCTTATCTAAGCGGCGACAAATTCTGCATTTTTCTTATAAAAATAGCAATAAAAACATCATCCGTGTTATTCGAGCAGTTGCCAGCGGAATAACGAAGTGCAGAACGCAAATTATTTTCTCAAATCTGTATTCTTGAAATGTATTTTTTATCAGTCGATACTGCTGGACTTATATTAAAAAAAAATTGGTTGACTGTAAAATCGGTATACGGACAAAAGTTATACGTGACATCGTCTTTTAGTGGTACAATGATTGTAATGTGAATATTTATTCGTATAGTAGGAAGGAGGATCAACTAGCAAGAACAATTCAAAATATTCAAATAACTAATTTTTAATATTTAAAATGTTTTATTTATTTTTAAATATTAATAATAAATTTCAAAATAAAAGATTATTTGAATCATGTTAATTGTTAATTTTTGAAAGAAGAAAACTAGTTCACATAAAATTTTTGAATTTGTAAAACGCGCGTTTCTATCTCGCGTTCTGAATGTCGTTCGTTTGTGTTTGAAACTTGTGACGGTTAGAGTTATAAATTGGGTCCTCTAAAAAGTCCTTGAGTCAAAAAAATTGATCGGTTGAGAAACGATTTGTACAATTTTATTGATTTAACATAACATTACTGTAACATAACCTTTTCACTCTAATTAATTAATCAATCATATTTTATCATGTTCAAATATTAATGCAGACTCGTTTACTTTATTGTTTTGATTGTTGTAATCGACGAATCTAACTTTATATTTTCACAACACAATCGGTTGACACTTCACATTCACGTGTAAATGTAAATACAGACACTATTAGTTAACTCTGACGGCCAGAATGCTCGAGTGTAAGAGAGACGCAAGGCATGCACCGGTAAGCATTCCCCTCTTTCTCTTTCTCTCTGTCTTTCTTAAAATTAAGCAGGCCAACTGCGCACGAGTAAAAAAGACCTGTGCCTCTCACTTTTCTTTATGGTTGCTTATGGAGAGCGTTACGCGAGCGTCGCTGTAACACATATTTTGAAAGTGCCTCCCTATCTTGAACCAATTTGTAAGACGTTGTTAAGTCAAAATATATTTTAGTGATAAAACAATACATATTTTTTATGTTATAAGGTAACTTTGAAAACAATGAGAGTATGAAATAAAATTGTTTCGAAATATTACTCAATCAGTAAATAGGTGTAAGTCCATTTTATTGACTGTAAAGTCATTAAATTTGTATGCCAAAATGAAATGCGGGTAAAAGACTGCTTAAAAAGTCATGAATTGCGATCCATTGAAAGCTCTTTACGTATAGGTAACGACTCGCGGTAATGGACAATATTTTTGATCTTCCGCGCAGTCATTAGTCTAGATCTTGTAAATAAAAATGTCTTTGTAAAATGTTATTTATCGTGTATTTGGGCTATTTTTTAACACGTGTTAATAATTTACGGACAATCGTTTGACCGCGCGCCTATAAAACATGTTTTTTTTTAATGGGTCTACACTACGAAATAAACATGGATAACACACACATACTTTTGCATTAAACAATTCTTAGAAAAATTTGCGACAAAAATTAAAAGAAACGATAACAGAATCAAAATAAATTTCACGTGCATCGAAATAACTTACGATAGTCTGTGGATTTATCGTCTGCCATCTGTCAGATTTGGCGCCATTTTGAAAGCCAGCCAATTGGCGCTTGACGACGGCTGTAAAAAAAGAAAATGTTACATCGTTACAATTTTCTGCAGTCTAGCAATGTAGAACGTCTAGAGGACTTTTAGTTGATATATTATTCTTTCAACAAGTGATTCTCTCAAATGAAGATATATTTTGTAGGTCCCGTGATTTACTAAGCTCTAACCGAATATATAGTGCGTAAAAATAACGTCACACGTATCTCTGTGTCTTCTGTTTTTTATTCTTTTGGAATACTTCTCTAAATACAATCAAAGAAATGTATTTTTTCGAAAACCAAATAACTATTATTATTTTTTGCTATGCATTGATTTGATTTATGTTAATATGTTTTATACATAATATGTGTATAAACATTATGTAACTCATTCCGAAATAAACGTAACATTATTAAAAAAAGTCAACTTTTTACGATGCTACGGCGTTCTTGAGACCGGAGGACAGTAATGTTTATTACAGTAATTACAGTAATGTCCATTTTCGCCGAATGGACACTTGGTCAAATTTTTATTTTATAGTTAAAAGGATATATATTATAAAATAAGAACCGCATCCGTAGCCTAAGGGTATGGTCGTGTGCTTTAGAAACCGGGGGTCGTGGGTTTGAATCCTGCGGGGACTCAACAAATTTTCATTGTTGTTTCCAAGTTGGCTTGGACACTTTCAATTCACTTTGGGCCGATGACCCAATTGTCTGAAAAGTAAGATGATCCTTGCGTCGGATGGGCTTGTAAAAAGTCGGTCCACCCACACCACCTAATGGCTAGGGTGTATTAGGGGAGGCCTATGTTGGCCTGTCACAGGCTGATGATGTATGTATTTAAGATGTATACTATTAAATATAGATAAACATATACCGCTGGAGTCGAAAAGTTCTGGAGTGGAGACCGAGGATCGGCAAACGTAGTGTAGGAAGCCCTGCGGCAAGATGGAGTGACGATATTCGTCAAGTGGCCGGTGTGGGCTGGATGAGAATAGCCGAAGATCGGAAGCGGTGGCGTGCATTAGGGGAGGGCTATGTCCAGCAGTGGACTGACACAGGCTGATGATGATGATGATGATGACTATTAAATATATAACAAAAATTACGCTATTAAGCAGTGTGTTAGGTTATTGATTGCAAACTTTGGCAACAGTATTACTGTTAAAAGAGACGGCTCATGTTTTTGCAATCTCTACCATTGTCATTAGCATACAAGCGAATAATGTGAATAACACATACAAAATTGTGTTGTGTTGCACTAAATTAGAATTCATTAAACAATGAAGCATGAAACTTACTGGAACTTCGCGGTTGCTGATTTTATGTTTTTATAAACTTATCACTACATAGTATAAAACAAAGTCGCTGTCTCTGTCCCTATATCTCTATGTGTGCTTAAATCTTTCAAAGTACGCAACGGATTTTTTAATAGAGTGATTAAAGACAAAGGTTTATACGTACAACAAATGCTTAATATTGTAGGTATATTAATTATCATTGTAGCTCCCGTCCAAAGCAGGGGCGGGTCGCTAGTAATGTAATAACAGATAAAAATTGCTCCAAGAAAAAGATTCAGTTCAGACACGAAGATATCGAGTATTTCAGTTTAAAGTGGACAAGTTAGTTAGCTTCACTCTAATTATTAGCTAAATAGGACATTTAGCTCGCATGACAGATGAGAGATCTGCCAGCATTTGATGCGTTAGTCAGGCAAATTTTTGACATCTTTACTTACGTGATCAGTCAATATCTCCTAAAGTAATAATGTTGCAAAAATATAGCTTACACTGATGAACATAACTCCGATCCATAAAGTAAATTTAGTCATTGGACTACGGAGCAGTAAATATGTAATGATATTAACCCACATTAACGATATTTTTTTTATTTTATAATTTTGAATGTAAAAAGACAATTCATAAGATGAGTAGTCGTCTCTTAGAAAGACTATGTAAAAGCATTTAAAAAGTGACTTATTAATGCAATATATCAATGAGTATTTCGTTCAACTCTTTTACATTATTTAGCTGTGTTAAATTAGGGTTAGTAAATCATAACGAAAGTAGTTTCATTTAACTGTTTATTTCGTCGCAAAGATGAACGCAACAAGGTGAATGAGAGTGCAATTCTTGAGTGCCAGTTGTCACCTGTCATTATGCTGTGGTTAGAATTAATTGCGTGTGTACAACAAAGTACGTAAGAGCCATTTGACATGAGTTAGTGCCGAGACAGTTACGCGCGAATTCTCTGCATAGAGTAAATCCGTCGGAATTCACGTAAAGATAATGAAATATGACAACAGTTATGATTGTTAGCTTTTCCATGCTTTGAATAAGCTCGGTATCAAATACTCTTTTGAATTTTGTGGTAATAAAGTAACAAAAAAACGCCAAAAATTACTATATATAATTCAGACGTTATCGCAATACGACAATTATTTTAATCTTTTTAAACAATATTCTTATACCGTGGCCAAAGTATTATGGATGAAAGTGTTTTGAAACCTTGAAAATGGTGAAAAAAAGGCGATACTTCATAACTATTAAACAATGTTTTGCGTATATGACTTGATATATTTAGAACCATAGAATATACGTAACAATTTAGCAGAAGATAACTAAAGCTTAAAGTCACTCTGAATAAATCATAATGCATAAAATTTTACAAGACTAGAAACACATGCGCACACACTGTCGAAAGTGTCATGTCTTAATAAGAACATTGAAAAATGACGGAACATTGAAAGTGAACTATAGGTGGCGCCAAACTGCATATACGTTTCAAATGGATCGTCTTTATGAAATGCTGTCCTCTTGACAAGCAGCTTATAATTAAAAGGTTACCTATAACAGATTAAATAGTTTACTGTGAGGTTTAAGAACGCATAGTTCAAGGTAAATCATACTAAATGATACCAAACCAAAAAACACTTTCATGTAACTGTTACTTAGATCTTTACAAAAGGTAAGTAACAAATTGAGTCCTAATAATACTTCAGTATAATTTTATGTGAAAACTTTTTTAAAACCAATTAAATATAGAAATTTAAACTTAAATATCAAATATTTTTATGGCTCTTGCAACATTTGAATTACACACAACTCTGTATATTTTACCTAAAAGATTTAATGAAGTTTTCCTTAAATCATTAATTAACTTACGCAACGAAAGTAGAATTGCACTAGTTTTTAGCATTTGAATCGAGACTGTTGCATTTGATCTATAGCATTATTGCTTGTACATTTTTACTATCCGATTAAAATGTACTCTTGGGGTTGTCGACGACCCTACCGCCTACTAGCGCTGTTGTGCACCCCAATATGGAGGCATGGAAGTTTATATGATACGGTCTATAGTCAACGTTTTCACATTGTTATGTATTGTTTTACGGAAACCAGGAAACTACTACCGCGGTACCAATTCTACCGCAAAGCAATAGTATGAAACCATTACTGAGTTTCAAATTTGAGGAAATCGTAGCTATATCATAGCCGAAAATGCAGAAAATCTGTTAAGTACATTTTAACTAAATCTTGGACCAATTTTCAAAAAAATGGTGTATAATTGAGATAATTAAGGCAATTTTTTTTCAATAGAATAATGAGTCTTTTTTAGATGAAAGGTAAAGAGTGTGCTAAAAATTTATAAATTTTATTGACATCCTAATTAGAGTGTTATTTAATGCACATTAAAACTGTGTCGAACTGTATATGCGTTTTTATCGCGCGTGTGTTGAATACAAATAATACTAATGTTGCGTAAGCCCTTGTATGGGGCCGTGTGCTTAACATAATTAATTAAATGTGTTATGCTAATTAGAAATTAATTCATACCAGCCATTTGCCTTAACAGGCGACTTTGACCATTAATAGAAGGCGTTATAGAACACGGTTGTACCTTTTTGCTTAGCTACCAGTTTCATTGCAAGATCCAGTAATATTTGCTGTGACATAAGTTTAACGATTATTATGCGTTCATTAATTAACTGTAATGCGTGTATTCATAACATCTGAATGTGAATTTACAACTGCGCCAAGTTTATATTTCCCGTCTGGTAAGGTGATGTATTTGGGTCAATTTGCAATTAAATAAATATTACCCTATTAATATTTCAATTAAATGTATTCTTTGAGCAAACTGTGTTCAAAGCGTGTAGTAACGCACTAATTAATTAAGGTTTGGGCCATACAATATAAAAGTTTCTTTATTTCAAAGAATAAAGCAAAAATAGATACTTCATGTAGACTACAAGCCCATGTATAAACAATACGTGTGAAATGATTCAACGTTAATAACGCTTAGAAGGCTATTTCTTTATCATCGAATAACTCTGAGCACTATGCTGAAATTTTTCCGACCATCTTCCTAAAAGAAAGGTACTCTATCCGGAGCTTATGTATTTTTTAAATATATATATCACCTCTTTGCACTGCTCCTCGTGTTCTGATTTTGTTAATTTTTTTTTATGACTGATATTAGCTGTCATATGGTCCCATTTTTTATAAGCAGGTTAATAGATATTTGAGAAATATAAATCACAACCTCGTCCGAATAAATTGCAAGCGCTGCCAAAACCGTAAAAGGTAGACTTGAAGTTTGTTCTACGTACATAATAGAGTCGGCGAGCGCATTTATCTAGGTTTTAAGTATGACCCACAATAACCATTTCACTGTTAAACATTGTTAAAAATTGCATTTAAGATAATACAGCGTATGTTTAATAATTAGATTGAATAATGAGAATTAAATTTAATTTATTTAAAAATTCTTCTATCTATCATGAATTTCATTATAATGAAATCACGGAGTGGTTTCTTGCAGAGGGCACGTTGTCACCCGCTTATATTACGCAAAATGGTTGTTCCACTCCTAATGTACTGATTTTATTTATTCTTTTTTTACATGATATAATATTCTATATACATATATACATGCGGTACATTTAGTCAGTCCGTGAGTAAATGGAATTTCTCGGGTACAAGTAAGGAATTACGACTAATAATGTACTGATTTTTTATCACACACTTAACTGCCTCCGTAGCCTAGTGGTATGGGCGTGTACTTTAGAAACCGGAGGCCGTAGGTTCGAATCCTGCGGGGACGCAACAAAATTTTCATTGTTGTTTCCTAGTTGGTTGGACAATTTGGGCCGATCACCCAATTGTCTGAAAAGTAAGATGATCCATGCGTCGCATGGGCATGTAAAAATTCGGTCCACCCACCAACCCGCATTGGACCTACGTGGTGGGATACGGTCTAAACCCTCCAATGGATAGAGGTAGATAGGGGTAGATTTATCAGGGAGGCCTATGTCCAGCGGTGGACTAACACAGGCTGATGATGTGGGATGTGTGATTTTTATAGTTTATAGAAGATTCAAAATAAATGCCGAAAACTTAGTGTTGTACAAAAGTAGTGGTGCCGAAAGTTAGTACAAATCGTTTAATTGCCGGTAATTGTAGCAGCAATATAGGTTATTTATTGCTAATCGGAATCGCTTAACTCTTTTTGTACACTTACAAAATACATACACATACACAAGCAGATACTTTAGCTACGAACGCCATAAATGTTTTTAGCGCAGGAGTCAAAATCCAACTAAATAATTGGTACCTTGTACCTGAGAAATTAGATTTACTTACGTACTGAGTAAAAATTGTATTTATTTCACAGGTATTATTTATCCACGGGCTGGTAGTCAAATATTCTTTGCAGTTGAATGCCGCTCAAATCCAAGTTAGACCGCACTATGATCGTTTATAACTATTTCAATGTCAATCTTGAAACAAGAGTGTGACAATTGTCAAACGGTTTGTGAGCAAATATTTGTTATGCTATTTGGATTTAGAATTGGTCGGTTGTTCTGTCACTTAATAAAGCATGTTGACTGTACGGACAGTAATTGGCACGGTTGCCTGAATTACTCTCGATGTTTGGTTTCTTGGTTAGAGTAAGCCGATTTAGTTAAGTTGGACTTAAATTAATAAAGTTTATTATAAAGTGTTAATATCTGTACGTAATTTACTATAACAAGATATATGTAAACATGAGTTATGCGGTAGGCTTTAACTTTAAACAATAATCATAATTATTTTTATCTGCAATGTCCTCAACATTTAAAAGAACATTCTAAAAATTACACATCTATGTATATATATTATATATATGTATATCGTGTTTATATTTGCTAGTATTTACATTGTAAATAGTATATACATATTCTTAAATTTGTTGTTGGTGTTTATTGATAATTTTTAAGCATCACAGAATTCTCTTCAAAACATAATGACATAATGATAAGATTTTTTTACTATTTTTATATTTCAAACCTACATTTAAAAGAGACAAAGAACATTTGGTTGGTTCTTAAAAGTGAAATAACTAAGTTACCGTTTCACATATTGTAATTATGGTTGTGACAAATTCAGGAGAGAAGTCAACAATATCTTTGCTACTTGATCTAATTTACTTAATTTCCGAAACGAATCTCCATTTAAATTCAATGTTCCTTTCTTAGTCCCAAGAGTTTCTATGCAACGGACATTGTGAAAACATTCAGAGCAAATCGATTTGTAATTAACTTCAGTTTCGACTAAACGGGAGTGTAAAAACCGATCGAGCTTTCTCCGAAATTGAACGTTATTTTTTCTGATATAGATCAAGATATGTGGTCGCAGAACCGACGTTGGGCAGAAAACTAATAACTTTCGATGCAGTTGTAAACTAATCAATAATAGTAGAACAATTGCGAGTACTTTTCTTTTAATTACGTATTTATTAATTGGTTATATTAATCATACTTACATATTATATATGTTGTTTAAAAAATTATTTCATCTCGGCTTGCATTTGGTTTTATAAGAAATAAAACGTTTGTAAAAGTTATCAACCGACGCATCTATACGTTATAAAATGTAAAAAGTATAAAAAGTTTTCATGGATTTATATTACACATAATTTAAATCCATGAAAACTTTCTCTCGTTTACTTATAAAGTACGCTTGTTGCGGCGCCATTTACACCGCAATTGCAGTTTATACAATACCGATTAGCGAAATAAGTAGACATAGTTGTGCTTCCCCACTACCACATATAAACCTTAAAGTTAGCCGCATCATCCGTCTGCGACTTGATCTGCGACCAGGGACGCGCCAGTGCCGTCCATATATCAATCAGGGGCGAACCGCTGACGTTCATTTACAACGCGTTTCTATTTCGGAACGTGTAAATCCCTTACTTATTTGGGCACGCTGGATATAATCTGTTAACGTGTTTTCGTATTGCCACAGGGTCTGTGCAGCCGAAGCGCCATGTTGTTTTAGATCGGCCATCGGTTTGTATGTGGTATTCAGTGTTGCGGTTTCGAATCTAGATACATAATGTCATTTATATGGAAAAATTGTCCCTACAGTTTGTTTGTACGTTCTTTGATTTAAGTTTATGTTACAAAAAAAATAATCCTGAATATATAGATAATTGCAACGCACAATATTCTTATGTACACTATGTATTTATGGTATGATTACAGATTATCGTATATAGAATACCTGTAGCAGCCTCAAAACCGATTGCTCGCTACGAGCATAGGAAACACGCACCGGTACACAACTAACGGTGCGACGTTTCTCCGAAACCTTAAAAAGTCGTCACCGTCGCCTGAACCACAGAACTGTGCGGACTTGCTAAAGTGTTAGTTGTGGCAAGTACTACCAGACTGGTCTATAAGCAAGATCTTACAAAAGGCGAAGAAACATCCTTGTAAAGGAAGTTTTATTTGATCGATAACATAAAATTGTTACAGCATAAAAAAAGCCGGTCTGTTCATCGGTTTGTATAAATTTTGTGCGATATTAAAATCGGCAAAGTATATTTTTTTTCTCCTAAATATTTATAATGCATTATATGATGCACGAATTTTATATTTTGTAATTATAAGGCCTGGGTATAGGTTACTTATTATTTAAAAATAAAAATAACTTTAATACAAATGCCCGTCACTTTTGTGAGAGAGGACATGTTGATAAAGTATCATCACTAATACCACTCTACTGATCCAGTTTTCGTATTTGTGAACGTAGCGTAGGATATAAATAAATTGTATTATTTAATACCTATACTGTTGTTGTGTCTTAAAAATACATACCAAACACAGCAATTCCTTGAATTAAATCTCGCTCAGTTACGAAAGCCGAAAATAAACAAGGAAGCAAATGCACAAACAACGTTGCACTTTCGCGTATTCTTTGATCATGCGCCCCACTGATATGGTATACCGGTGAAGAATATTTCATGATATTAACATAACATTTACTATCAGACGTGTTCTACAAAGGTTTGTGCATTGGGATCAGTTAGTAATGAAAAGCCTTCAACGAATGGACAGCTATACACAACTGGCTAAATCTAATGTTTCTACATATTTGAGTTAGATTTTGTTTATCATGCAAAATGCGGCTTGCCGGTATAAAAATGAGATAAAACATGCCTTACAAAAGTATTAATTACATTATTTACGGTGCCCATTAACCAGAAGTACAGAAGAGTATGTTTCCTACGCCGGTTCTTCTCAGGTTCAAAGGCTTTCATTTCCGAACCGGTGGTAGATCAGATAACGATCAATAAGAGAGTGTGGATTAGCTCCTCAAAGTGGCAGGGGTCCTGTCATATAGTCAGAAGAACTCATAGCCGATGAGTCAATACCATTCTTCAGTGGAGGTCGCGTTTAGGAAGACGCTGCGTTGGTCGACGTTCGAGCAGGTGGGATGCCAATCTCCGTGCAGTAGCGAGTCCAAATTGGCAGCGAGTATCTGGGGATCGGCCGTCTTAGTGTTCATTAAAAAAGGCCTATGTCCAGCAGTGGACTTTTAGAGGCTGATTACAAAGATGATCATGAAGAGAATGTAGTTCGTCTATATTTAATAAAGATTTTCTGTGTGCTAAACTGCTTTGCTACTAAAGCATGCGCCATGGTTACTGATTTAGTCGGTTCTGTTTAAAAATCGATATATATTTATCCTATTTTATATAGCCAAATTAGACTTGGATATCAACAAAATAACCCATAGCAACGAAGCGGCGACGAGTGTTTGGTGTTGTTATCGGTCAACTGTTACGTAGTGATTGAAATGTCGGTGACAATTTATCGTCATTAAAAAGTTTGGTCAGGATTCATCTGATACCATATTGTCTAGTTTTACTAGTTTTCTAATAATTATAAAACAACTAAGCACGCAAACTTACAGACAATGTTAATGCATTTTTAGTTTTCAGGGAAAACGATAGATTTAGCTAAATAGTCCAAAACAACGTCCCCCTCAAATAAAAATATGTCAGTTGAACTAATTCAAAGTTAAAATGACGTTATATGTAAGGAATTTGGACCTTATAAATTGGGCAATTGTGCACTGCAAAAGCCGATAAGAAAAGTGTTATGTTTCGAGACACAACAAGCACTACTCGGAATTCTGCACGTGTTGTAATCAGTATCAAGCGACAGTTTCGTTAACAAGTCGTTTTTATTATGTTGCTTCAAATAACTTTCTTATATACCTAACCACTACAACTAAAGCATTGCCTGTATGTTTCTTTATCAACATACTTATAATTAAAATAACTCTTAAATACTCCATATCATACCATTGACACGAAGTTAATCATGATTTTTGCCTTCATTGCTAAGCATTATTTTAAAGTCAAAGTAAATTGACATGAACTTACTATTTCGGCCGACTGTAGAAATTATAAATTATTTATATTAAGCTGACGCCTTTAAATGTTAAAACATCAAGATTTTTTTTAAATACAAAACATTCGTAAAGGTATTCTGAATAAAAAATGGGAATAAATAAATTTATAGAAATATTTTATTTGAACGCCAAAAAATAAGAGAGAAAGTGATCACCAACGCCTTGGCACTACCATGGGTATCATCTACGGGCTGTCTGCCGTGAGACATGGATGTACTGTCTCGTTTATGTCTGTGCCCTTTAAACTGGAACACGACAGTGTTTTCACACTACCCCTTTGCGTTAGAAATAGGCACCGCGCACCCCCTGTAAAACATGAGACAGTGTTTATGGAATCAGTATTATTTTTATTACAACAACATTTTTAAATTTTTGTTTCTAAAATGGCTAGTCCGATTTTGATGGGACCTTCACTGAAAGATAGCTGAGGTAACTAGAAGTAATCAAGGCTGCCTTTTTTTCATAAAAGAAATAGTTTATTATAAAATGATAGTATAATATATAAGTTACCATGCGGACGAAGTCGCGGGCAATGATTAGTCTAACACTTGTATTCAATAAAACGCGAGCCTATGAAATATCTTAATAGTACAAGAGTATAAATAATCTTTGCAGGATCGTGACTGTTTGCTTTTGTTCGGGATTATTTAAATTATTTACGGGGTTCGTCTTGCTATAGTCGTTTTAATATAAGCTTTTAAGCATACTATACGACTACGCGACGGCGAGTACTAAAAAAAACTAAATACAAGTAAAATTACATAAATTACATGCAGCATAACATTACATGTGAAATATCTATACAAATTAATAAAATTTGAATATCTGTTTATAAATAACCGTTTTTAAATGATTAAATAGTGATAATTTTATTTTAATTGCAATAGTATTAATTTTTGCATCAAATCAAATAATTTTGGCATTATCAAGCTGTAACGTTGGACTTTGTAAACATGTTCCAAAGTAAATTTTTCTTTGATATAGTAAAAATTATAAGTACCCAACTGGCGAAAAAGTTTTGTTTATTATTTAATAACAATATAAATAAATTTGCCAATAATTCAGTCTTCCAACTGCTATGACTTATGTAATACTTCTATTGCGTTATACTGCGTGATCGATTTTCATATTATCAGATAATTGGAAATATTTCTACACAATTCTTTATACATAAATTATAAAGTCTCTACATTATACTAAGCTATAACTCCCTCCGTGGTCTAGCTGTATTGGCCCTTGCTTTATAAACCGGAGGTCGTGGATTCGAATCTCGTGGAGAATCGACTTTATGTTATCGTTGTTTTCTGGTGGGTTAAGACAATTTGGGCGGATCACCTAAAATTAAAGTGTATACAAATTAAGATGATCCATGCGTCGGATGGGCTTATAAAATGTCGGTCCACCCATTAAGTCGCATTGGACCAGCGTGGTGGGAAACGATCAAAAAACCCGCTAATAGAGAAGGCGTGCATTGGGGGAGGCCTATGTCCAGCAGTGGACTGCACAGGCTGACGATGATGATTACACTAAGTAACTTTCCTCTACTACTTCTGTTCTACGTCATTTAAATACAACCCGGTACATAGCACACATAATATATAAATTCAAATAATGTCATGTTGTTTGTCAATAATAAACATAAATTTTAATATTCAGAGATTAGTAAATGGTAAATGGATAATTTCATAAACGTTTTATACTCAAAATAGCCTACTTCAAGCTAAACTGTTGTACCGACCTCGTAAACTACTGAATTTATTGCGTCCGACAATATTACAGGGTATGTTGTATATTATATTTTGTTGCTTAATCCATAGAATCAAGCCATTATAGTTTATCTTTTGGAGGGCTAACATAGCAACATTCTTGCAGAGTTTCCGATAATCCTATCAAAGTTATTGATATATCAAATCCACAAAGTTATTGATGTTAAAGTTTTGCATTTGAAAATTAAGTAGACTGGTTAGCGTCATACACGCAGACAGGCTAGTCTAACGCCCACCTTTTTGGTCATTGGCCATTATAGAAGGGATCGTCAAGTGCACTTGTGTGGCAATTATTGATATTCGGACTGAAGTTCACTTTAACTAATAACTAACGATCAATAGCTATTACTGAACGCTATAATAACACAAAAAGAATGCGTAAAACACAACTATTTTTGGTTACAACGGTTTCAAAACGGTTTTTTGATTGATTTTTCTATGAAGTAAGTGTCTTCATATCCGTCATTTTAATTCAGTAACCTATAGATACGAAGCGTCATCGGACGTATGATATTGTAATTAATCCTAAAAATTCTAAAGACTGAAAACAATTTGTTTAACTATATATTAACTTGTTCTAAACCTAATTACTTTTAAGTGTCAATCTAGACAATATCATTATGATAAGCACTTCGGAATTCCAGCTTAGTAACGCCGGGTAATTCCTATGCTCCTCGGTAAAAGAGGAAGTCTAGCACTCAATAGTGAAAGCACGACCTAGACCCTAAATCTATTTAACTAACCCACCATTAGCATACGCAGCGAATGCCATTCGAAATCCTGATGTAGATTTCGAATTGGCACTTGGTCGGCGTAACACGTAGTGTAAACGCACTATAGCCACCATTTCGTTGTTAACGTTTCAGCGCAATGACGAATGGAAAGAGGAAAGGGACCGTTTTATACTGAATTAACTCGCAATTTGTATGAAGGCGCCAGCGTCGAAATATGCCGATATGTGCATAGCCTGTACGCATATCTAAGCGCAAGCTGTTATATACTGTCCTGTATGCAGTTGCTAGACCGTTTTAGACTTTATTTCTTCTGTAATTGGTGTTTAGTTACGTTTTGGTGTCGTTTATTTAACATTGTTGCAGTTCAGTTGGCGCCATAGCCCAGTAACTCGTTCCGTGACACGGACCAAACATTCTATGACACCCGACAATGGCTTATTAAGCACGCGATCGGACGCGATAACTTATTCCTTCCTTGTTATGGATGGTTTACTATAAATATTCTTAACAGATAATGCTGTGAATACGTGAGCACGTTTCATGAAGATCCACGAAGGAAATTATTTAGCGATTTTGATGTGTTTTGATTTATGATTTAGTACAAATGTATTTCGGAATCACAGGAGGGAATTATGCATTGTACAAGTTTTCTGGAAAAGTAGTACAGTTATATTTTTTCCTTTTTTCTTTTTTCTGGAATAGAATTACAATATACTAATAAAATACTCGCAATACTAACAATCCATTTTTCATAGCAATGTAATTATATTTACATTACTTGATATGAGTTTTAATTTCATTTTACAGTTGTCTGCGAATACTATATTATCAGTATTAATAAACAGCGTTTGTCTTTGATATCTTTAGTAGAACCCAGTAACAATTGTATTATATTTAAAGCGTAAATTAATTACAGTCTTAACAATCAAACGCATACACGTGTCGTTACTTCATAAAATAATTAACAATGTCTTCAAACCAATGTAGTAATTATCCAATAATGCGGCCACAATACATAAACCTGTAACAGACCATTTGACATTTGTCTTTGTGTTTGTCATTTGTTTTCTCATTTCATCCACTCTGATACATCGAAACAGCTGTAAGACATCATAACCTAACCAGTAAGCCGGTAATAATCTTAGCTAAATATAAACGCCTATGTGTTTTGTCATTTGTTGATAATTATATTTTCACTCGGGGTCCACTATGGCTGCGTTCGGTGGACTTTTTCAATTTTTGCACGCATAAAGATTTTTAAATGAAGACTGTTTCTGCTCAAGTTTTCGAGCTTTGATTTGGTATTTGTAGAGATTTCTGATTTATTAATTTTTCTAGTAAAAAAAGGTGTCCCATGCAATTCAGTAGTAATGCAGCTTGATAATACAGAAAATTCATTGGAATCAGTAAGCTACTTGTCTAGTAATTGCCTAGTTTAATTTGTTGACTAACAATTATTATGAATAATAATTTGCGTAATAATTATAAATACCATCACAACTTAATCTGCATATGTGAAGGTCAATTACCTTTCTTTTAAAATGTTTTTTATTTTCTGTTGTTCATGTTGGTTGAAAATTCATAATGTTTATAGAGAATGGGGCGTTCTTAAGTTTTGTAAAAAAATTTAATTGCAACTAATATACTTTTACGGATATTTTCACGTTCACTTTCTTTGATATTTTCAAAATTTTACCCGATGTTTAAAACATTTCCAGTGTCCATGGTCACGGAGAGAACCGAATCCGTGGAACTGTATTATTTATCATGTATAGTATTCGCGTAAGCAACTGAAAGTATTATAAAATTTTAATATTAAACTGCCTCCGTAGCCTAGTGGTACAGGCGTGTGCTTTAGAATCCGGAGGTCGTGGGTTCGAATCCTGCGGGGACTCAACAAATTTTCATTGTTGTTTCCTAGTTGGTTAGGGCAATTTGGGCCGATCACCCATTTGTCTGAAAAGTAAGATGATCCATGCGTCGGATGGGCATGTAAAAAGTCGGTCCACCCACCAACCCGCATTGGACCAGCGTGGTGGGATACGGTCCAAAAACCCCCTAATGGATAGGGGTGTATTAGGGGAGGCCTATGTCCAACAGTGGACTATCAAAGGCTGATGATGAATATTAAATCCTGCTCTATGTGTCAGTTTGTGCCCGTATATATGTATTGGTTTTCTTTCAATTGCTATGTATGTAATTTTAATGTCGAAAAGCATTTTTAAATGGTACGAGGGCTGCACAAAAAGTATCGGCAATGGAATATTTCCACTATTCCTGTCTTATTAAAATCTTTTAATTGCCAACTCCTTGGTTTTGAAAATCGAACACAATTTATTTATTTAATAAAAGATTCTCTATTTTATTAGTTAAGAAAATGGAATTGACTCGGGAAAATTTAAGAGCGATGATTTATTATGATTTTCGAAGTGCTTTAACACAAAAACAGTGTGTTGATTGGGTGATTTCTGCATTTGGTGATGAAGCCCCATCCAAGACCACAATTTATCGCTGGTGTGATGAATTTCAACGTGGACGTGTCAAGCTCAGTGATGATGCCCATCAAGGTCGTCCAAAAACTGCAGTCGTACAATAAAACGTTGTTGCTGTGTGTAAGCTGATTGAGGAAGATCGACATGTGTAAAGGAAATTCAGGCAACTTAAGACATTTGCGTAAGTCAAGTACAAATAATCTTTCATGAACAATTAGGTGTGAAAAGTTGTTTTCCCTATAGATACCACATTCACTATGTGAAGAGCAAAAAGCGACTCGCGTTACATGCTCCAGAACTCTCGAGAGATTCCATGCAGGATCCTCAAATGCTGTATACAACATCATGTTAGGTGACGAATCCTGGATATACGCTTGGCTTTAACACATTTTCAATTATATGTATATAAATTGTCTCAAATATAAAAAAAAATTTCTCTTCTTAAATTATATCGTATTCAATTCCTATTTAAAATGACCGTATGCAGTAATTGAGTTTTAAACTCAATTAAGACTCGCACTTTAGTTTATGACCACAACATCGCTCTTATTTTTTTGCAATATTCCTCTACTGGAAATATTTAGTATAGCAATGTCTGTAATGAGTAATCAGTAATGAGTATGACTACATAACAATAGTCACAAGTATACTCGTATATTATAACCATAATATTTTATAAGTCTCCATCAAACCTTAAATATTTGATGGCTATTTTCGAAGCATTTTACACGATACAGAAATATTTTTTTTATTGATAAAGAATTTTGAAAATACATTTTATATATTATATACCGAATTTAAGTCATAAAAAGAAAATTGCATAAGAAAGTGCACAAACAAACTGATAAATAACAAAAGTTGTGACAATAACACATGTCGAAATATTATTAATCTCTATATCATTTTGCTTTACATACAAAAGCTTGTTATGGTTAGTGTTTGTTTGTTGCCTTTCACGCTAAATGATATTTTACATTAAGAGCTCATAAATCAGAATAAGTTAAAGGCTGTATTTTTAACAATATACTATAAATTCTCTAAAATATAATGAAAAAGTGTGATCCGCGCTGACTATTCTGTGCACCTAAAAACCATTCGGACTTGCAAATCATAATACGTAATCATTGCTGACAAATTATTATTACCACGTGGGTAAAACCACGTTACGAAGATATCGCAAATGTAAAAATTTAATTCTCTCTGTGCGTCTGTCTGCTCTAAGTACATTATTGTCGTTACATTCTATAGTTATCAGACATACATGGCTTACAACCCGCCGCCGTCTAGACGTTTTATGCCTCACTCATTCGCTCCTGACTTGATAAAATAAGCTATCACTTTAAATCCTTTACGGGTGCTTTTATGTGGAATTATGTGTGATTCAGACAAGATGTGCTTGCGCGAGAAAAATTAATAAATTTATACATTTTGCCGCAAGTTATTACACTACGTTTAATTATACCTTTTGTTCTTTTTTACTGAAATGATGTTCGCACTTGGTTAGTATTTGTGGCAAACATCTGTGTATGGCTATACAAAATATGAATAAGAGAACTTATGTTAATTATGGCGCTAAAACTTAAAGCGTTTTTTTTCTTTTTTAATTTACATTTTATTGCAAAACTTTAAAATTATGTTCTAAAAGATGCGGAACGAATACTTAATTCATTAGGCTTTCTATCCCAGTCAGCGTTCTTCTCTTTGCTCAAGACGAAAATATCGCTTTATCGTAAATATACACAAAGCTCTTATTGCTTAAACAAATATTATATAATAACATATTACGTACGTAATGTTATTACCAATTACATTATTTTGACAAATACGACGAAGGCTTCAAAACCGTCAAATCAAAGAGGAAGCGCAAGGTCCGCACTTTTCACCTGCTGTCCTTCCCGTCAAGGCTGCAAAGCCTGACGCTCCAACCACCTGCCCTTTAGCAGGCCTCCGAACCGTCGACCTCTATGGCGACGAACCCATCCATCCATCTATCCCGCCGATCCTAGGCGTCCCCCAGCCTCTCGCCCCACCTAGCCGTCATAGCCCTCCCAGACACGGCTCCCTGTAGGCAAACGCCCCTGGCGAAATAAAGCCGCGAAAAGGAGATGTGGGTCGAGATTCGCTCGGCCCTGTCCTGTGAAGGTGACTTCTTTCCTTCGGGAAAAGGAGCACCAATTTCAGACATTCGCACTCCCAGATGAGCGCGTACTTAGAATAGTAGTCAAAGGACTGCCTAAGGAGATCCTTTGCCCAGAGATAGCATGTGCTTTCCAAGAATTAAATATTGCCGCCCTTTCGGTATAACGTATGTATCACCCACGAACGAAGCGCTCTTATGGCATGGTGCTGGTTATGCGCTCCAAGAAAGGTAAGCGCATATACGTCGCCGAACAACTCTGTGGGATCAGTCGTTTCTTTCTTCCTTTTGGCCGACATTCTAACGTTTCCAGGGTAGTTATATGGTCACACTTCACGGAACTGTCTGTTGCGATAAATGACTCGGGGATCACGGCACTGCCGATTGTCCCAAGCCCAAGGACAAAGAAATGCTCGCTACTTACGAGCAACGCTTGGCAATTCCACGCCGCGTGGCAACAGCCAGATTCCGAGCGCACAGCGGCCCGCCACCGCCTCAAGTAGTCAGCATGCCAGCCATAGCAATGGCAGCAATGGCAATTACTGCACGTCATTTTTAAAATCGCTAGATCTCTTTGATCTAGACGAATTAAACCAAGCAGCGTGCTTTCGCCGCCGGCGGCAGCGACCCTAAGGCTAGGTTTTCACTTATTGTAAATTACAAGAATTTATTTAACGCCCTTAAGGCATAATAGGTTGCGACACCTAAGCAGTAGCTAAACTTAGAGTGCAGGACAAACACACACTTATGGCATCGGCCCCACCGGTGAGGTCGAACTTACACACCCTTTGCTTTATGACACTGTAGCTTAACACCATATTAGATGGGAGCTTTGCTGGAGTTTCTTGCGCCAAATCTTCTCTCAGCGCCAACGCTTTCAGAAGTGGTAGTAAAGTTTAAATAGCTTTTCTAGCTATTAAATCATCCTTTAGAAAGCGTCTGTATCGAGCCGAGGCATTGGCCTACCTGAGCAGCCCTCGATTTAGCATGCTAACGGGAACCTGAAAGTGACAGCCCAAGCCGAGGCTCCCTATCTGAGGGCCCATAGTGCAGTTAACTCGGTCCCCCCGAACAGGTCCTCGCTTTGTCGTAGCGGTGGGGCTCAGTACCTGCCGCTTGGACCAGCCGCGGGGAAGCTAAGAGGGACCTGTTAGGCCTGAGGAGTAAGGCCGGCCGTGGAGGAAGCTGCTCCAAGCTGGCTGCAGAAGCCAGTTTTGGATTAGCCTTAGAGCGTGCAGCGGACGGTGAAGAGGCGGTAGACGCGCTGGCATCCCTGTCCTCTGCAGTCAAGGAGGAGCGGGAGAAAAGGAGTGTCGGTATTTCGTAGGCCGCTCTCTCTATCATCCGCGATTCGGCGGGGCTGCATTGCTGATGTAGTGTGAAGGGGCCGTGGGAGGAGGGGACATTGGGCATGGTGTCGTCGATCTCTCCGTAGGGGCGAGATGGGGCCGCTCCGGCGGCCAGCGTTGGTGGGGTTGCAGATGAGTGTAAGCACGTTCCTGTGACCCCACCCTAAAGGCGTCGCGAAGGAACAACGTGGTGGTTATATGTAGATAGCCCGTCCTTGCCCCCGCGAGGGCGGGTATTACGCATACCCCACGGTAAAAAAAAAAGTTAAGTTACTCGGTGGGGGGAAGCGCCTGTGGCAACGCCCCCCCCCCCTCACCCGGTATGTTTTAATAGGTTTACTCCACAGAGCCAAGATCATCAGAAAAAAAACATTATTTTGATTTATTACTTTGTTTTTTAATTTGATTTTCTTTCCAGGTTTCTGAAGCCTGATATGAAGGAGAGGATATTATGTAAGTTTTTAGATTTTTAGTAAAAAATAAGTTTTGGTTATCTGCTTTATTTTGGCATACATTAAAGTTTAATTAACTAAATTAAACCCTGATGATGATCTCATCTTTTATTAAAGTTGTTTTCATTGTTCTATCAATGGTTTTTATGTTTATACTTTTTTTATTATTGTATAACATAAATTTGATAGCAATCGTCGTTAAAATCATCCATAATTAATTACACGCAGACACACTAAAATGAAATAATCACAACATGATTATGAAATAATCAGTTTGATCCGAGCTTCAGTAACAACATGGTACAACATAAATCTTAATTAATATAAAATGTGAATAGTAGCAAGCAGCAAGAATAAAAAAAAAGTGTCAGTAAATAGTGTCGCATGCTCCATTTTAGATCTATATATCTCTAAAGTAACGATGATATGTCTCATTAAAAACAAAAATAATGTTTTCTTTCCTTTAAATACTATAACAAAATCACACACTATATGAAGCGGATAATCATGTACTCTAAATTATTTAAAAAACTGAAATAAGAGTATTAAAAAATCAGATCTATTGTGTCTTGGATTCCGTGGAAATTATTATTTGTTTTTTTGAGTATATTTCCATTGCCATTTCCACGTCACGTCGTTTTACCAATAAAACGTATAGAGAACGCAGTACAAAATCGTAATAAAGAAAAAAATACGTTATATATACATGTTAAAACCAATTTTATGTTAAAATTATTTTAATCCTGTAATCCTGTAAGACCTACCGATCATTACAAAATCTAATATTATGAATATGTTTTTAAATTCCTAAAATTATAATGCGGATCCTTAAATTTTTAGAACTATTTTTAGTTTGAGTCAGAAAATCTTGACGCTTCGCTGCCTAATGAAAAATTGTTCGCTTTGATCTTGAGATTAAGGGATCATGCCATTGAAATACAAATTCTAATGAGAGTGCTTAAGGCTTATTACATCTTGTTTTTATAAGAAACGCTTTCTTATTTAGCTAACAAGGCATTCAAAACAATAAATTTTGTGTAATTGACACAGTTTCATTCAATTGGCAAGAGTTAAGAACATTTCTGAAAACACGTTTCCCATGGAAGTTATATAGTTCTGTGAAAGACGGAAGAATAAATCAAGGTTAAAAAAATATAAAATTTTCGCCTTAACGCAGACACCCCGGGTCTCAGGAAAACAAAAATCACTAAACCTTATTATTCTAGTAAGGATAACGTCAAACTGTATAAAATATTGAATTATCATCGGCCCTTAATAAGCATGCCAAATTTCGAGCCAATACGACGTTTTGAAAAACCATCTTTAAAGATTCCACATAATAATAAAAGCGTTTTAATATAGAAAAATTTTCCCTGCTTCCTAACGTTAACTGATTAACTTTTTTTTTAACAGCGATTACAGATACTAATATATAAAACAAGACTAAGAATTTGTTGAACTGCATACCACTGCATACGTGTTATTTATCTGTCGATAAATCCTTATGTATTTATAGCCCGGATGCGAACGTGAATTCTTACACATTAAAGGCGGGCAGCTTCTCACTGAGACATTATTTCCTTAATAACCATAGTTCAAAGCATTTATATCAATGTTTACTTTCGTTACCTACGTAATAAGGTGCTTTTGAAGTCTAGTAGTATGCACTTGCACTTCAATTGCAATTCTATAGGGACTCAACAACTATTCAAGGTTTTATCGCATTTGGTTGAAGATGGGAGTGTAAGAATCGGTCTTGGGCTTTTTTTCGTCTCATTTTTTTTATTGCCAACGAAGGCAGACGAGTAGTCGGGCCACCTGATGGAAAGTGGACTTAACATCCTATGTCTCACGGTAGGCACCAACGCGCTGCCTACCGTGAGACGTAGGATGTTATGTCTCGTTTATCCATTAAATACGCTGGCTACGGTGCCTTTATACCGGAACACAGTAGTGTTTTCACACTACTGCTTTGCGGTAGAAATAGGCACCGTGGGGCGATGAAAGTAAATTCATCAGGTCATTAATATATAACAGCACATGTAAAAAACTAGCTATAATATTTAGTTAATAAATAAATAAAAGGCAAAATCCAAAGAATAAATAACACGATAAATTATACTGTTTTAGAAAGCTGGACTAGTGTAGTATACTGTTGTATGAAACCGAAAATAGACTTAGTATTTTTAGCTCACATAGATTTTGTTTTTCTCTTTGAACAACGGTTAGAATTTTTTCCTTTCATTCGGTTTTTGAGATACGATTTATTATTGGCCGACGACAACTTTTTGCGGACTACGAATTGTGATTTACGTATCTAAACGAAATACAGTTGCGTAGGGTGTCAAAGCTTTACGTATTATGAATAAAATATATTTAAAGTGCTACCTTTAAATAAATTTTACATTTAAAGCTTTACATATTATATAAATACTGAATAGAAGGAATTGTTATTGTCTAAGTTTATCTGTTAAAATCGATTCGAAAGCTAATCGGATGCGATATTAAGGATAGTTTATAATAATACCTCCTCTCAGCATTTGGGAACATTGTTTGAGATTTGCTAAAACAAATTTTGTTGTCATGGGTAATGGTACAGTATCCATACTAATATTATAAATGCGAAAGTAACTCCGTCTGTCTAAAAGGCCATAGGCTATTGATTTTTGCGATAAAAGTGCTGCAAAGGGTTGAAATTTGAGATGAAAGTTTATATGAAAATCGCCACTGTTCAACATAAAACGTGAGCAATTTTGTGTCTCATTATAGACACATACGATTTTAACACCTTATTTATGTTATCATCATCATCAGCCTGTGATAGTCCACGTAGACCTTCCCTAAACACCACTATCCATTAGGGGGTTTAGACTGTATCCCACCACGCTGGTTCATTGCGGGTTGGTGGGTTTAATTGATTTATGTTATACTATATATATTGTGTATACTATACGTTATTTATCAATACACCTCGGGGACATTTCTTCTTTTCCACGCGGATGAAGTCGAGGGTAACAGCTTCTAGTTTCTTCTCTTATAAAAGGTCACAAAGCACTTCGTCGTCTCTCTAAAAAATCTTTACTAGAAATACTAAGATACCAATTCATTTCATTATAACAAATTAACTTTAATTGTTATTTCTTATTCTTTTTTGTTTTCAATATTAGTTATTAAATATTCACTATATATATGTGAAAAGCGGCCTGATTATTTACATAGTAGTCATGTTTTAAGTTCACAGTGTAGGGGAGAAGTACAACAGTTTGTGAAGATTTTCTTTATTATCCTTGAATGTGAGTCATAATTTTTAAAAATCCCCCTTAGCAGTCTAGAGAAGGGTTGTAAAGATAATAAAAAAAATGTAAAAATGGTTAGATACTACAGGGCAAATTTTTAAATAAAACACGAAATGTACACAAAATACGGCTTACCGACGGTCACCCTAAACGTTTAAGCCAAAAGCATTCCTCCTCACGTCTCCGAGTTTACGATGGCTTAGACTTTTTCTTAAAGCACATTTTTAACATTTCTCTCGTACGCCATTGACAGCTGTGGCGATGGGCCTCAGATATTCTTCTCAGTACATTACACGTATAATAATAAAGGTGAAAATCGCTTGTGCCTTATGTCACTTGATTTATCGGAATTCGGTACATTCGGCCGGAATTGTGTCAAAGGATCATTTCTATTTCGGACGCATTGTTCAGTATATTTCTGTGTTGGAAGACGTGATGGCCCACGTCGATATTTTTGAAAATGTTGAGCGTTAGGGGACGGTGAGGTTCCTTTGTACTGTCATAGTGAAATATTCCCTAGTTACGTTTCCTATGAAGTTTTTAATTAAACCATAGTTTGGTTTTTCATTCTTTTGTTAGGAAAATTTATATCCTAATACGTCACGACGTAGCCATCTTTCTCCTTGTCTTTGACAGAAAGGAATGCAATAAAGAAAACTATGAGCGCCGAATTGTTACAATTAACTGCGACGATTCTTCTTGCGTTTATTAATAAGTAAACACAACAATATTTCAGTTTGAAGGAAACGGGAATGTAATTACTTGGTAGATAAAGTTTGGGTTCTATCCTCAAAGGCATAACAATATTTCTGTTTAAAAGAGAATGAATGTAGTTCAATTACTTTCTTATATAGTGTACTTACTTAGTCGTATTTATACAACTAAGAAAATGGAAGTTTTATAAGTGGATTTTAACTCCTTGATATAGTAGTCTTTGTTTAATATATCTGTACAAAATAATAAAAAAACAACGAGATAATTAAAATTAATAACTTATAGGTTCGAAAGTTAATAACGTATAAGTTCAATTTCAAAGAGAATAAATGCATTTTTATCGTTTTACGGTTCATTTTAATAGAATTGTTACTTACCATCAGTTATACTAAAATTTTGAGTAAATTTAAAAAGTGTGTCCGAAGTGTCATCATACAAAGATTAAGTAAAAGTCGGGAATCCACCTCCGATAACGCCACTTAAATATTAATTGGGCCGTCGTAAAAACTTTTGGACATTGATAGTGCAGCCACGACTGGCAATAAACATGTCAGCGTGCGTATAATTAGCTTTTTTATTCTTTTTTCGAATTAAAACACAAATTGGCTGCCCGATAATTTTGTCCACACGATTTTGTTTTTTTTATTTTATTAATTAATGTTTCAAAAATCTAAATTCACGTAAATTGTTACAAAATATTTATATATGTATATAAATAGAGTTTTGCTTATACCTGTATTCTACTTTTATTTTTTAGAATGGCTCTTTCGCTGAAAAATGTAATCGGATGACAAATTAAAAATACCATTTTAAAACGAAAAATGCTTTACCCTTGTTAAGGCTTTATATTATACATACTTATTATTAAAAAGGTCCGTCCAAATCTAAACTTTTTGACGCTTTTGATTGTCTCAGAAGCGTTTAGTCAGTACGATTACTAGTTATACCTAGGAACATCTATTACATAAACCGGAATAACGAAGGGCATCATTGAAAAAGTATCAACATAAAACTATGTAGATTTGGATTAATTTATTGGTCAGAATACAATAAATGAATTGGAATTTAAAAGCCCGATCGGCTTTGTTCCGATCGACTAATTAGTCGTTATCAATTCAATTAAGTATTCAAATATGCAAAGCATTCGTATAAATTAAATCGGTTTATGCAAATCTTGTTCTGACATCGTTCCTTGGCCAACCGAAATTTGTAACAGACACTTATCTTCTGGAATAATGACTTATTAAAATTAGCTCCAACACGAGAAACTATTTTTAGAATGGATTTTTTTAAATTTAGACACGCTCGCTTAAGATGTGGTGATGTTCGAAATTCCACATCACGAACAGCGGGAGTCTATGAAAAGTAATCGGCTTTATAAAAACACAATTATAAAATGGATATTCGACGCCACCATTGGCAAAGGAGACTAAAATAATTGAGATCATTTTGAATTGACAATGCTAAAAAAACTATTGTTTTAACTCGTATCTTAAAGTCTGACTGGTCCGTTAAAGTTGACACAAATTGAACCGTCAAATAGTTTTTTGTATTGCGATTAAATGGAAGTAAGCTTTTATATTAAATCATTAAATATCTTAATATTTTTAATAAAGCTAAGTAAACATTAAAAAAAATGTTAAGATCTACCTGTATTATCCCACCTTTACCTAAATCTTACAAAAATTATCGAAAGCTTGCATGTTATAAACATAAAAGTATTATATTTACACATTTATCTTCAGATTGACGTGAATTAAAATTTACAATTTCATTGTTATTCCCTACTATGACATTAGTTAACTTAATTAAAAATAAGCAGCATTTGAAAGTTCTGCGGCGGTGTTCACAAATGAATAAGCAAACACGAGTGCTAAAGTCTCATTAGAATATTGCAATATTCAACAGTAAATTAATAATGAAATATGTCAGCTTGTACTAACCACTTGGCTGGACCACCGTTTACATAGATGCTAATTTAATATGAACAGTGCGTTGGCGCCATCCATTTTATTGTCTAATTAATTGTATGGAAATTTTAATGCTACGGAATATATTTTCTATAACTATATTGTAAGTAAGCAGCTATGTGAACTTAAGGAGACGTTGTAAATCGTGAATTCGGAAGATATATGGCCATTGCTATGTTGACCGAAAATCTTGCGCTGTAATATAATGACGAGACAGATTACTTTGTTTTGTTATTTATCAGCTAATACAATTTAAATGGCTTGAACACAATCTGGCTAAAATAAGAAGAAATAAAAGTCAGCCCGAGTTGTCGTCTTAGCAGGATCATAAGGACAATCATTATAAAAGAATCCACTATTTATAAAAATGAAGGTCGTATATTAGGGGACCACCCAATGTTTCTATATAAGATTAAAGCAAAAACTAATCTTCATCATCATCAGCCTGTGATAGTCCACTGCTGGACATAGGCCTCCTAATACACCTCCATCCATTAGGGGACTTTGGACCGTATCCACCACGCTGGTCCAATGCGGGTTGGTGGGTGGACCGACTTTTACATGCCCATCCGACGCATGGATCATCTTACTTTTCAGACAATTGGGTGATCGGCCCAAATTGCCCTAACCAACTAGGAAACAACAATGAAAATTTGTTGAGTCCCGCGGATTCGAACCCACGACCTCCAGTTTCTAAGGCACATGCCTATACCACTAGGCTACGGAGGCAGTTGGAGGATACTAATCTTACAAAAACAAAACTGCAATGGATTTGCAACTTATGCTAAAATCCCGCCATAATTCCTTTATACAAAACGACTGAGAACTAAACAAGGTTATGTAAAAAGTTCAACAAACACCCAATCATATGATTACCAAGCCATCAACTTTGATAAAATCGATAACAATTGAGATATCAATTTTCGGCGAACAGATGAAGGTGATCCTTAAATTAGCCTCCCTTAGATCTTCGTCTGCAAGATATGTAATCATGTGGAGATCGTTTTAGATCTCTGTATTCAATATTGGACTTTAATTAATAACCGTAAGATTGACTGTTTAGTTTTTAGTTGAATGTACGTGATCGGACATTAATGATTTGCCAGTTAGTTTGCATAGCCTCGGGAAAGTCCAGAGTCAATAAGTCTTTACAGAGAAATTTTTAAACAAATATATTTTAAAAAAATATGTATTCCTTGTGATACATGCAAAACTGTAAAATAATAACAAATTGCTAAAAAATAATTTTTGTGTGAGTTCTTTTAGTTCTCATAGATTTTGTAGTGACTTTTTCCTATTTAACAGCTTTGCTTATGGAATATGTATTATACTTGATATTATGTTTAATTAATGTACATGGGTTCGAGTCTTGCGGGGACTCAACAAATTTTCAATGTTGGCCATTTGCCTGTTAAGTAAGATAAGTGCCATGCTTCGGATGTAAAAAGATGGTTTTGCGTCTTATCTCTCTTCAGTCGTGTCAGTTTTTCGCCCAATCGGACTATAAGTGTATAAAAGAAGAGAGCACCCGTGCGTACAATTGTGAAGCATACCATCTCCTGCGTTGGCTGATCTAAAATAGATCGGCTGCCATAGTCGAAATTGACCCAGAGGACATGATTATCATTATCATTTTTCCTAACAAAGCTTTAAGGTGTTTTTTTGTTAATTATCAAGTTATGCTGCCAGAATCTTGTCAATGGTAAACTTCATGTTATACATAGTTTGTGCAAAGCTGACCATGAGTTTTCTGAAAGTCGAGGCCACACGAGAGAAGGTGTCTCTAGGATCGTCGACGATCAGTTTGCAAACCGGGTCGTCGACAATCTGGCGGCTATTTTTAATTGGTTACCCGAGGTGGTGAAAACCACCTGGAACGCATGTGCAACGAGTTTCTCGTCAAATAGTACGTTTCGCGGTCTATTCTTTTGGCAAGAAGCGTTTGGATCGGCTATATATGGTGCTCCATTTAGCAGGAAGGAGTTACTGTGATTAATAACATTTTAAGTGCACTCGGATCGTCGGCAACTTGCAGTCGCTAATTTAAGGTGATAGGTTTTGCAGAGAGCCGTCTTGGGCGGCACCATCGCGGTGTCTATTTCTGCCGCAAAGCAGTAGTGTAATAACACAGCGGTGATATATTTTCGAACAACATAATTATATCCATTATTTAACATACAAACTGGACCGAGCTGGTCGTATACGTCGCATATTAAGGTTCTTGCTTCACCATTTAACAGCTCAAATGTCTAATCAATAGAACTCGTGGCGATTCAATTTGTCCGTTCATTGCGTTGAGTTTATCGCAGCGATAAATATGTCGTAAAACCCGACACCCGCGACTCCCCTCTTGGTATGGTGACATGTGGCCCGTGTTATAGCCACCACAGAATGTAAAAGAACTTAACGTACCACCAGTACAATCATATCTCTGATTTAATTGTCTATGCCTCGATGTGTGGCAACTCACATAATAGAGCATAGTCTTCACTAACCCACGTGGAAATATTCTGCCAATATGCCAACTGCTAAATTTGGATTCAAAAAATGGGTAATAGTCCCTTAGAGAGAAAACATTTTTGACTGTGAATATTATTTTCTATAGCTTAATAAAATTATGCTTAAAAAATTATTACGTAAGGAAAGAAAGTAGCGTCCTATTTATTTATTAATTTATGCTTCTTGAACAATTTAAGTACAAAAGGCGGACTTAATGCCTGAGGCATTTTCTCCCAGCCAACCTTAGGGTGGTTCAGAGAGATCAACGTGGGTGCACTTGAATAACAAAACAATTAGATGCGGGTTAAGCTTCAGGAACATGTTTGAAATATGTTGTTCTGTTAAAATGTATATTTGTGTAATCCACGAGTTAAGAGTTTAATTACAATATTTAAATCTTTATATTATTTACAAAGAAAAGTTACCGAGTCATATCAAGATGGGTGACTTGAAAAGTTATTAGAAATTTCTTAAGTAAGAAACAGCTTCACTGGCTTGAGTAGATTGTTACTATATCATTCAATGTGGTTGTAAAGCACTTAAAAATAGGAAACGAGGCTGCTTATAGAGACGATATTAAATTGTATCTTTACTAAGTTTTTAACTCGTTTTCTACGAGTATTGAGATTATTGCAAGTACAAGTGTCACTGTCGTAAAGTGGGAAATAATCGTAAAGTTTTAACTCAGTTTCGAAATCAAAGTACTACTAGTAATGCGTAAAAAGGTATATATATCCTGGACAGGGCTGAGGATATATCGATCTATAATAATAACGATTCATATAAATTATAACCAGATTATATCAAACGTAATAATCAATACAACATAGTGTTGACGGATTGTTTGACGGATCCAAAATCAATACAAGTGAAATTAAAATTAAGTGTTTTTTCATTATATACTAAAATTTATCCAAATTATTCTAAAACTTTTAAAACCAAAAAATTAACAATCACAGCGATTGCAAACTTATAAGAACATACATACAAGAAAAAAATCTGAATATATATTTGATTTCGTCTAAAGCTAATAAATTGTCCTGTATTTCCCTCTTTCTATTAGCAAATAGATAAAAAACAAGTAAAATTTTACCAAAAAAATTAGTCTTTAAACAGTACAGAACAATTTTACGCAATACAAGCGGGTGACAAAGTGAAATGGCCCAGTGATTTATACCCGCGCATTTTAAATTTCTCATATCTTTTTAGAAATAAATTAATTCAAATGTCGTGTATGATATGTTTTGATGCTAATGGAATGAATTTTTTTTTCAAATATACTAACTTTTATGTGAGCTTAAACTATATTACCTTATATGAGCTTAAAACATGCCTAATTGCATTTTTTTTATTAAATTAAAATTGTTATTGTGCGTTATGATAGTAGATCAGGGTAGAAGCCTTTAAAAATAATGAAGATTGTAAAAGTAATAATAGTACGATAAATCCCATTAGAAAAGGAGGGGAATATGTAGTAAGACCCAGACCCCTAGCCCCTTCTCCACTTCTCCATGAAATACCTTTTGATGAGCTACAATTTTTCGTAGGTCACTCAGATATATAATTTATCATAAAATTGTTATAAAATAGCATCTACGCATATAGTTTAAATAAGATTCGACAACTTTCTCCAAATATTTTAGATGTCTTATTAAACATTAATTTTATTAACTTATTTCTGATTGAAAATGAGGGCGCTTTTTCGGTTTTAATTCCAGACACGGTAAAAAACTAAATATTTTTAATCAAATAAATTACAGCGTATTTGGCACATAAAAAAGTAAGTTTTCCCAAATTTTCGTTACAAAAAATTGTAGAAGATAAAAATAGAAAACTAAAAACATGGTTTTATGAATTTTTCACCTAAATTGCGAGGCTATGTAAAAAGAGTGTAAATCCAAAAGTTTTAGATCTTTTTATTACCTACCACTTTGTCATTTGACTTTTTTCGATACGACCTTTAGTTTTGCTGAAAATAGAGAATATTCGTTTTTTACCTTTATAACTCACCCCCATTCCCGACTTCAGATCGTCCGTAAATTATCATGCTACTATTATTTTTTTTGGTTTTAAAAATTATCGACCCTGGTCTATAGAACAATTCAATTAATACAATTATGTTAAACATACTTTATGTCTATCTGTTCATGGTTTTTTCTCAAAAATTTTTTAAGCTACTTATTACAAAATTGAAAAAAAATGGGGCCAATAGGAAGCTAATATCTATCATTTAAAAAACAAAATCGGAGCACTAGGAGCGGAGCAACGAGGTAACATAAAAAAAACAACGTAGCTCCGAATTGAGCACCTCCTCCTTTTGGGAACTCGGTCAAAAATTGTCATTATTTAGATTTTTGTTTTTATGTGTACCTGTAATATGTCACTAGGTTATAATTTAAAAACAGTTAGTTTCATGTTACCTACAGACATTTTAACTTTATTTATTTGTATTGAATAAATATGTAAAGAGAATCGACTTTATACCTTAGCATATCATTAGAACATTTATTCAAGAGAACTTTATGATTACAAGTCACTTGAAACTCTCCTGTGTTTAATAACATGACATAACCATGCACTTCTACTATAGACTGCACTATAATTTAAGCTGGAAGACAGTAGAGGCGATTTATGTATGGTTCTCTTGTTGTAAATAAAAGGATACCTCGTAAAGTATATGACATGCAAGACTATTCCTAAACACTATCATGTTTCCGTTTGCATTTGCAAATGTCGGATTTTAAATTACCAATGAAGACTTTCTCGTGAACCATAGCGCGTAAGAGCGCCCCAGATGCCTCCTGTAGGTCTCAAACTTAGCCTATTGTAGTGTCAGTTATGTTTTCCTGGTACTTTATCATGTGAATAAGATCGGATGCCTAATAAGTCCATCTAGGTCTTGTCTAATACTAGGGCTTGCTTGTACATTATTGTTAGCATTTGTAACGGTTACTAACATCTAAGAATGATAACCTAATATGATAGTCATTTTTGAGAATATCAAACTGTCTAGGGCTTTTAAATTCCAGGAAACAACTAAAAGTATCTTTAAACATATTCGACTGTAAATTTCGTTGTAATATCTGTTTGTTCAAAATAGAAATTACGTATCTGTTAAACTTTGTTGTGTTTTCACAACATTGTAATGTTGTCAAAAATAATAAATAATGTTTAGAAATAGTGATAAATAAACTAATAATATAACTATTTGAACGTTATATTTAAGTGACAATTTAAGTTTTGAACGCCCAGATATTTTTGGTATACAAAAATGGCTTGGCTAGAAAAGAAAAACCGTTTCTTTTGCAGTTGACAATTCCAATTTTCAAATATTAAGAAGAAGTACAAACAGCTAACATGCAAATCTTTTAATTAAAAATAATGCTACAAGTAAATCGCGATTGGTATTGAATTATATTTTCCATCTACGTTGTTTTATGTCGTTACAAGTACATGATTAACCATCAAAATACCTAGTGATTCTTATGACTTACATGTTAAAAAAAAGTAGCTCAGAATTAAACCTGCACTAAGCAGAGTTATGGCGCAGTAAAACATCCGTACAAAGGTTTTAGTAAGGATTGCCACGGATATCCGATATGGGATGGTTTAATCCTGCAATTATCCTCCTTTGTGGACCACCCAGGTTACGCCCCCGCTAACCACAGATTCCAAACCTTCAACTTGAATCTAGAAACTCTATAATGCTTTGGTTTTGACTATCTTTGTTTTTTAACTTCTATTTAATTAGTTCTGAAACGATTTAGTTATCTGTCATTCGCTTTTCTAAAATGCTAACGAGTTGAAATCAGTTATAAATTTTCTTGTAAACAACACAAGTTAATAAAAACTGAAAATGAACCTATAATGTAGTTCATAACTTTTTAACAATTTTGACTGCCTTAGGTATACACCAAGCTTTAAAATAAAGACTATCTTTAAAGCATACATAACACTAATTAGATTTAACGAGCATTATTCAATCATAATACTAGGACTAGACTAGATATATGTCGTTTTGGACATAGCACTTCCTATGTATTTTCATTAAGTGTTAACGCTGCTTATAGCCCTGTTTAGGTATTTAATATTGTTTGTTACATTATATAGTAAAAGTCTCGTATAACCAAACTGCAAATAGTAGGAATAATAGACGAAATTTACTATACTATAAAGTTTGTATTTGATACCAAGCTATTTTTATTGCAACTAATTATTTTTTGTGGCTAAAACGTTTTGTGTTGTGAATCTGTCAAAAAGAATTGATATGAAATTGTTTAGAAATATTTGTCAGTTAGAGATATGATCTCTTAACAATGCTGTCGTTATTATTTTGCAATTTTCATCATAAAAATAATGGATTAAATTATTAAAAAAAACTAATCATCTTTTAATTGCATGTTATAAATAGTAAATAAAATTGGTAAAATTGTCAATTCTATAGGTTGAGCATCGTTGAACGGTATATAAAGAACATTTAAGTTAATAGTGCGTGGGTAAAACAACTACCTCGTGGCGTACCAAACAGGAGCGGTTACCTTTGTGACTCAGATGGTTATAATTAAAGTGTTGTGATAGTTATTTTATTGCTTTTAATATATGCATGAGCTAGTTACAATTTTATGAATGCTTTTACTCACTGCTTGAAGCATTAATTAATTTAAATAATATTTTTTTTTAAGGCAGACGGGCGACGGGCAGTCGGTCCACTCTATGGATAGTGTCACCTACACTGACTGCTATAAGACATGAAATGTGAAGTCTCGTTTACCCATTAAATACGTTACGGTGCCCTTTAAACCGGAACAAGGTACTGCCACCGACGGCCTCCTGTATAAAGGGGACCTACCGGTATTAGTTATACTTTTGCTTTGAAAGGCCAAAGTCTCATTTAAATAGAGTATAATCATCTCTTCATATTAGTTTCGGATACATACATTTCAGGTTGAAATTTTTAATGATGGCTGTTAAATCGAAATCAGTGAAACACATTCTGTCAAATATTCAACTGTTTACGACGTATTTAAAATATCCCGTGGTAAGTGACATGCGCATGAAATTTAGAATAGGCTTCCGTTGGTCACTGCTTTTATTGGCTACTTTTGATTAAGGAACCCTAGAATCAGATAGATGACACTATAGCTCTTATTGCTGAGAAAAATATTTACTTAATTAATCTAATAACTGTCTTTTCTCTATACATGATTGAAAATAGTATGTTCATAAACATAAAATGAATTTGTTAAACATTATGAAGCACATAATATAAACACTAGGCATAAGCATAATTTTGTTCTTCCAAAAACTATATTTCAAGAGATAATGTATACAACTCTTTTACAACAAAATCACAGAAAACGTTCAGCTAGTAGTTATCTGAAAATAAATTTTAAAAAAGTTGTAAACGTGTGTGTTAAAGGATAATTTTGCTGTAATAACTACTTGATAGATAAAATACCCTGGTATAGAACTGTTGGCTCCAGGCTATTTAAAACTGTTAAAATATGATGTTCTATGTAAAATTTTATGTAAAAGTTATTGGATAAATAAGAAAAGTCCCGCCGAGATTCTTATGCCGGTTCTTCTTAGCTCAGAGGCTTCCGATTCCGAACGGGTAGAATTTTATGTGACATTTAAAAAGAAAGTGTAATGCTTCCATATTGATAAAAGATTTGTCTAATAATATTTTTTCTTGACCTTATTCCTAAAGTTCCTAGTAATTGTCATTCACCACCGAATGTCTAGACTACAATTTAATTTGTAATAAAGATACAAAAAATTCACACAGTTTGCACGCAATCACACCTATTTAGGGTCTGAAAAGCACTATCTTTTCGTCGTACTTCATGAGATTTCAAGCAAATTTTGCCTCCTATTCACATTTAGTTTAGGTATACACGTATCTCAGATTTAGTACTGTACCAATCTTGAAGTTTCTCGATCTCTGATTCCACGTATCCCCACTTATCATGATTTTCCCACAAGATAGTTGTACTTCGTGACAGGTCCACTTTTCACATATAACAAATGGACGCCGTAGCGTTATTAAACGTATTCAAAGCGTAAAACACATCAAACGACATTCACGAGGTGTTAAAACCGTAACACTAAAAGGGCCGTAAATCAAATTAAACACGCATCTATTAGATGATCTGGAGACGGCAATAAAATAAGAAATCTTATTATTATACACGAATAACCCTCGGCCGAGCAACTGTTCGGCAGGTTTTATCGCACTTTTATGTTTACACCCGCGCACGGTTCGAGTCAATAGTTCAATCGTAAAAATGTTTATGTCCTTCATAAATTACGAACGGTAAATATTGGACTACGCTCGGAAGCTTTTCTTTCTTGTACTTTTACTTGCGTACATTTTGATGCCTGGAAACAACTGGGCGGGTGGCATTTAATAATAATGATTGTTTCCTTAACGTTTTAATGCTAATATAATGAGGTGTTATATAACACTATGCAGATTTTATCTATTGTTATTGTCAATGTTCGTAAAGTAATTTTAAATTCTTTAATTGCAATTCCTTGTTCAAAAATGATTTGTTTTGTTGGTATGATCAAAAATGATTTGTTTTTTAGATTCTACTACACTGCACTGTAGAAGAATCCACTATCTTACTGGTTTGAGTGAAGTATAATATAAATGCCTAACTTTCAGATAACTTTCGCTATAACTATAGATACTTGAAACTGTCTAAAACGACGGAAATATTTGTAAAGTAATGTAAAGGGGTGAAATTCGTTCAATAGTTTTATTTATAACGTGTGGCGTTTTTTCCTCTGTTTTATAATATTCTTCTCTTTGTTATATATACATTTATAAATATATAGGTCTTTATTTAGTATTCAAGATTCCATGCTAATTGGAAACACCACTTCCCGAGTGATCGCGTGCGGTTTATCATAAAGCGGTGCACGCCAGGAGTCGAAACGTACATGTTTTGACTCCAGTAATGCATACTAAAACGTTGTGGAGAAAGCTGCGTGACGTAGGACGTAATAAATAGCTCCGTATTTCACCGACACCAACTGGTGCAGTGGTTAGTAAGTAGGTCTCTTGGCGAAAAGGTATCGGATCGATTCTACTTGTATTCCCAAATACTGGTAACCATTTCTTTATTAAATGTCAAATTTAAACTTCAGAACTTGATTCAGCTTGGTCGTCACGTCTAGTTTTTTGGGTATTTCAACGTTGACTTTAACATTAACTATAAATATATAGAAGAAGTTTAGTATCGACTGAAACAACAAATAACAGAATCTTACTTTGTAAGACATGAAAGTGAACAAAATTTAAACCTTTTAGCTTTAGTCCGATATATACTAAATATATTATTTAAAGCTTATTATTTTCTAATGTGTCTTCATTATTTGTTATTAAGAAGACAATAGGATTCTTTCCATCGTTGGTTTCTTATGTTTCGTAGCATTAGTTTTTATAAAGTATTTATTATACGACCAAAGTTTATATGAAGTTATGTCCCATTAAACCATATAAAATAAAATTTTAAACATCTAATTATTGTCACATACTGTAAACAGCGTCCGTGACTGCCTCAGCCTAGTGGTATCGGCGTGTGCTTCAGAAACCGGAGGTCGTGGGTTCGAATCCTGCGGTGACTCAACAACTTTTCATTGTTGTTAGTGTCATAGTTATTAGCAGTGGACTATCACTGGCTGATGATGATGATGACTGTATACAGCGCACTTCAAACCGAAATAGAGCAGCGCCTTCGTTTGTGGCACGTCACCATACGTTCACGGAATAAGAGGGATCTAGTATTTTATATTTACGGAACATATCTTTCATAACTTAGAAGATTGCGTCTTTTGTATTTAATATAATGAAAAGTTGTAGACTATTGTGTTACTTAACAATCTAACGTCAATATGCCTTCTTGCCGACTTTCAAAAATAAGGAGGTGCTCAATTCGGAGAGTACGTTTTTTTTTTGGTTATCTCGTGTCATCGCTCATAGTGCACCGATTTCGTTTGATATTTTTTTAATAATAGGTATAAGCAGTCATTTGTCCCATTTTTTAATATTATTTTGTAATAAGTAATTCAATAGATTTTTAAGAAATTAAAATAAGTATGGCATCGAAAATCCACCACCTCGTGCGATTAAATTGCAAACGCTGGGTCAGCCTTAACAAATATTTTTAAGCTATGTTGTACATAACTGTACTACTTGAATTGGCCTACAATAAAGGCCGCGACGCATAAATATAAATTTTAAGAATAACTTACAATTAACATTTTATTCTAAACATTTTTCAAGATTGCGATTAGCTATATTCAAAGCTCATTTAAGATGATACAGTTAAAGTTGTCATAAAAGATATTGAATTGAAAAAAAAAATTCTATGTACATAAAACGTGTTACTGACGACATTTTGTATTAAAGCATCCTCTAAAAAATATCAGAGATTTAAAATGCAGTGATAATAATCGCAAAGCAATTTCGTACGGAGAGCACGTTATTATCGGCTTATATTGCGTATAATTTTATTTGAGGATTATCTAAAATTATAAAAGAAGAATCTGGTCTTAATACCAAGATATCAATTGCGTTTAATATAATAAACTACAAGAATAAACTACTACCAAAATGCCAATAACGTAACGTACGTTACGTTCGTATACGTACCCTTTATGGATGACATTAACAAACACGTATTTTATAAAGCACTCTGTCTACTTCCAATATATCAAAACGCGGCTGTCATATAATCCGAAAAGCATTGAGTTATCACCGCGCATATCGAGCCTCGTTCGCCCTTGTGCATCCATGAATTATTGTGCACAAGAGAAATTCACAATGGGAAATGGCGAATCGAATATGTCCGCCCACATTCTGTCACAATGGTTGGGCTCATTTGAATACTATCGCTTTGCCACGGCCCTCGTATCAGGGCTGCGATAGGGCTAAGTACGTGTCAGCGCGAGAATACATTATTATAAACAGCAGAGCATCATCGGTGTTTCATCATTATGTTTATAGCTCAGTCGAATTAGAACCAAAGTTGACGTAAATAAAGCAACAGTTAAATGTCAACTGGGTGGCAATCAGTTAGTGACAAGTAAGTGACATTCGACTAATAACGACACTGTAATATGAAGCCGCTTAGTTGCTTTGGTTGTTTACTGTTGTGACATTTTTTCGAGGCTAATTTTGCTAATTTAAAGAAATATAATTTTTAAATGAAAGCAAATTAGAGTTAACAAAATTTAGTTTGTAATCTTCCCCTTTGCCGCGCAACGTGTCGTTTACTGTAATAATGTTTGACACTTTCAGTGACAGTTTTCGATACGATATATTGACTAAAGTTACAATTATTAATAATGGTATAAAATGTAAAACTTTATAACTTTTTTTACCGATAAGATTTTCTCTAATCTCAATAGCTTTATTGAATTTCTATATGCTCATACATTAAATTGACTTGTTCAATACAATTTGAAGATTAATTTAAGAACTGATAGTAAAACAGTAAATTTAAATGAAAAGCGCTCCAGGGATAAAGAAGAAACAATAGTAATTTATATTCTATTTACTATTCAATTTTAACTATAACAAAGGCACGTTAGCATTTCGATTATTATATTTTGATGCATACTATTTATACAGTAAATTATTTTATATCATCAATCAGTTCTATGATTTTTTTAGGAATCTGATAATTTCTAGATAAACCAAGATATAGCTATATTTAAAGCAATTAAAATATGAAATGTGAACAATGAAATCGTAATGGTATCGTACTGACTTCTCAGTGACAGCTTGTTAATAAGAACGCTAGGCTTATGACAGCTCATAACTGCAAAAGCCTACATTGTTTAAATAAATTCCACGTGTTGTTTAGCCTTAATAAGTATACCGATATGTGTAAGACTTTATAAAGTTTATTCTAGACTTAGCGCACATTAATCTTTAAAACTTTTCAAATACTTAAAGATGCACTTGAAATTACTCTTTTAAGAGATGGAACAGTCTTTAATGTTACCTACGACTTGGTGTCATCCATTAAAAACAATTGATTTTTGTTATTACATAAAGATAACAAAAGTAAACTTTACTAAACATACAAACGATAGAAAATGTTATGAGATACTATGGAAAGAACGATTCCTTAAATTTACAAACGGAATCTCGAAAAATTATTTTAAAATCATTATTCAATTGTGTTTCTCTGAGCTTGCTTGTTGCCAATTGGTTACATCACACGGAGTCAGCATATTATATCATCCACAGTAATAAAACCTCAAACTAAATTAATCGCCCCTAGTTTTTAAAGATCGTTAAAAACGTCGGAGTTAAGAAAACAAAGAGTTGGTAATTTCATAAATTACCCGTTATATACGAGCTGGCCATAAATACAATATCGTAACGATATACCAAGCCAATAGAACGATAACTTTTTCTTTTTGGGAAGTTTACCTCTAATAAGATTTATAATATCTTATACCTTTAAGACTTAATAATAACCAACTTTATAACATATATATATTACATATGTTTTAAATGTTAAACACTTAGTTATATATTTCCACAGCTATAGATAAAAACTTACGTGCCTGCTATTAGTAAAAGTCAAAAACTTTATATAGCCTCCACACATGCACATTTTGTCTTATTTTAAGGGACACATACTATAAATATTGGCACTGGCCATAAAGTGGGGACCGGTTTAAGAGCTAGACGGATTGCATTGTCTATAACCCTATGATTCTACCGCAATTCATTGGACGCAAACAGGCGTGGACCATTTACGTTATTCCAAACAGAAAATCGATTAAGACTATATCATTTTAATAAATTTTACTTGGAAAGTTTGATAAAACCTTTATCTGTTAATGGCTACGGAAAATAAAAGTTTGTTTTATTTCACAATTTGTCATTTTTGTGTCGATAAAAATAGCAATAGAAGAAAACACTTGAACGCAGTTTTAATGGTATTGCTATAAACTTGAACAAATGTCAATTTCTTTAAGGATTATTATTTAATTAAGAGCAATTTAAGTTTAAGGATTTATCATAACCAGCATTAAATAAGAAAGTTTGATGTTAAAATGTAAGAATGAAAATGTTGAAGATATCATAGGCAACCAAATGTTAAACGCCACATAATATGAGTCATCAATATTACGTTTACATTACTTACTGTAAAATAAGTAGAAAATATAAAAAGCCCATTATAACTATCTTACTTGAGAGTATGTTAAAGTTCCAAATAGTCACAGTAGAATATCATAATAAAAATATTTTAATATATCTGCAAGCCCTGTCTCAGAAGTCGGGAGAGTCAAGGTTCATTTAGTGCACCGCTCATTTAAATAAAAGTGTCGTAAAGATAGGCGCAAATCCTAAACGCCTTAGTGGTCAGGTTAATGAAAACTGTGTTAGGTGATTGTGTTTCCCACTGTTTTTGTAACAAAGTTCATTTACATGGTTATAGCATCCTAAAACTCATTATTTTATGGAATTTGATGCTGATGCAACCGATCAAAACGCTTTTGACGACAAAGTGAAGCCAAGAATAGAAGATTTTTTTTGATTACATGAGCAGGACATTCGCCTAATAATATATAATGAATATAATCATGGCAAAACTATTTGACACTGCTATAAACTGTTTAAACTAAGTGAAGTATCGATTCATTATTAGTTACTCAAATATATATTTAGTATAACGTATACTTTGAAGATTGAGTTATATTTTGGCAACGTTCCCTAAATGCTGAATTAACAGGATAATGTTTTGTTACCCACTAACAATTATTAAAATTTGACAATATAACAACACAATAAATAATTGTATACATAAGAATAATCGTTCAGTGTTACTCATAGTTTACATTTTAAAATATTTTATTGTTTATTTAACTTGAAAATAGGTAATTTATACTTGAAAATATGGGAAAATGTTTTTTTAATTTTTTTGTGTAAACTGTTAAGCATTAACCTACTTTAGGTTAATGTTAATAGTAATGTAAAGTATACACCTAAATATTAAGTAATCAATTCTCTTGCAAGACTTACTTTTGATTAATCTATCATCAAAAATACACATCTAGTTTAATGGAACCAAAACTACTTTGTAGTGTATTAATAAAAAAATGTCAACCATCAGTCTTTTACTTAATCTATGGATTTCTCGTACCGTTAATCTTTCATTGGCTCAGTTAAAGTTTTCTTTATTAAGTGCTATATCAGTCAGAGCCTCATATAAGAAAAGAAGGCGTGCCAAAGATACAATCTGTCTATTTTAATCGCAAAGACCAAATTGTGTTTAAACACACGTACGTACAGATTTTCAAGGCTTTTTCGTAAGACACTAAATATGTAAACATTTATTTAGTATATTACTAAATAAATGTTTCGATACTTTTTTTTCTATCAATATAAATATGTTTACTGACAGTTTAAGAAATATAAGATGAAACGATTCCAATTAGAAGTTGCACTATGTACAACATTTGCTCCCTCGATCGCTCAAGGTTGTGATTTTTGGGGCTGTAATTTTTTTTTATTTTTTTAATATCAGTTAAACTACTCACCGCCATTACCAAATACCAACCATTTAATAAAAACTAAATCCAAGCACTAGGAGCGGAGCCACGAGGTAACATATATAAAAAAAAGAAGTCAGTCAATAAAGCATTTCAATTACTCAACCACCCGCTTGTAATCTAAGCCACTTTTAAATATTCATTAAAAATTGTTTCCAGCCAGAATGAAGAAAACTTTGTGATTTATAGCAAGTAAACGTCAGGCAATGCACTAGTAACTAAGCAGAACGTGCGAAAACAAAAGAAGTTTAAGCATTCGTGTTTCGACTTATGTGTTAGCGACGACACAGATATGACATAATATTTAAAAAAAAATAATTACTCCAGAACCATTGATTTTATTAAATACCCCATGTATTTCATATTTATATAGATAGGATACAAACTATTCTTTGGTTCCTCCATATCTTTTACAATTATTACCTTTTTCCCTGTAGATGCTGCCTGCTAGCCTAGTATTATAGTCCTACGTTTTAAAAGTCTGAGGTTGTGAGTTCGAGTCCTGTGGGAATTACACAAATTAGTACTGTTGTTTTCTATGTGGGTAAAGTAATAACGGTTACTATTTATTACCCTCTAATTACTATGATCTATTATCAAAATGGGCAAAAAGTTAATGTTGCCCCTGCGCCTGATCTTTTCGGTGTGGTCCATCCCATCAGGCTATGAGAGCGAATGATAAAAGGGTGCGCCTACTTCAGCACATAAACTTACAATATAATGAATTTGTTGAAATTGCTGCTCTTTTACAATCACAGAATAATGTTTTGCGTATGTTATGATTCTTGCATGTACGCATCTACTTCTAGCCTTCAGGCTATTACAACTAGTGTTGAAACCGCCAGTCACTTGTTTGAATCCCCTGGAGATCCAACAAAAAAAATCGTTGCAGTTTTATAGTTCGTCCGTTGCGGCCTCATGTACGTTGGAAATGTCTCAGTCCTATACTGATATCCTTTTGGTCATGATGGTTATCCGCTCCATCTAATTATGGGTGTAAAGCACGAGCATATATATTTATTATTGTACACTCCAATATATTCTGATCAGATAATTCATCTCTAACGTAGATCACTCTAACATTAACTAAAATTAACAACTTATAGAAATATCTTAATATATCAAATGGTTTATCAATGTTGCATTTTGCGGGAGCAGTTGGCTCTTAGGTCCAGCGAGGGTTACTCGTAAAGCAGAGCGATAGCGTGGGTCTAGAATAGCGTGCCATAAATATCGCCCATGATAGAGTAAGTGGCCGGTGAATAAATCGCGAATGCGCGCACAAACGCCGTCCGGAAATATACAGCTAGGATATGTGGAAATAGATCGGGCTGTAAAATTTGATCGAGTGGCAAGCGATAGTAAAGGTGAAGAGTGCTAGATGTGTTAATGCGTATACTTTAGGACACTAGTAGCCACTAGTGTCCTTAAGTAGTTCACCTCCCTGTAAGCCTACAGGGAGGTGTAAATACTAAATGTTGGCTACAGATTTAGGATTTTTTCTTATTGCTTAGAGCGATGTGAAGAGAAAGACGTTAACCTGTTGGTAAGTGATACGCTATGCGACATGAGATGTTCTGTTTCGTTTACCCAGTAATTACGCAGGCAACCGTTTTTTCAAACCTGAAGATGCTATTTGTGATTAAACACTACTGATTTGCGACAGAAATTTGCACCGCGGTAGTACTACTTCAGACGATCAAAGATAGTAAAAAGAGATTTACCACGTTTAGAAAACTTTAAACAGTGTCCTTTTTTTGGTGAATAAATTTTATAATCGAGAGATCCCCGTGGTATCGATACACATAACTTCTTGGCTGTAAGTCTCAAACCGCAGGCTATGAAGGATATTGACTATTTACGTGAAACAATTGAAGAAAAAGGAAAAAAAATGTCCCTGAGTTTCTTACGCCGGTTCTTCTCAGGTCAGAGCTCATTTCGAACCGGTGGTAATTATTTGACAATCAATAAGAAAGTTAAATGCTTTTACATTGAATAGAGATATATGACTTTGACTTTGAAACTGATCATCAATACTTATAAAGTTTTGAAATACCGACAAGCTTTATGGTTTTTAACAAACTAATTTGTAAACTGAAAATGCAAGGTTTTTGTACCGCGATTCTTACTCTCTCTTCTTGTCTTGTTTCTACTTGACAGTAACCTAACATGATAAAATTATTCCTAAGCATTACACAAATAATTAATAATTTTAATTTGCTTTGCGGTTGTCCTCTAGACGGGATTTGTCCTTCACGAAGGAATAGCCAAGCTGTTAGAAATTTGTCTTGGATTTAGACCTTCGATTATTTGCTAATTTTAGTGCTGTTATTTCCCGAACCAAACTAATGGTATGCTAAGCCGCTTAACTATAGATCGTAATGCGATAGGATTATTGGCAGGCTTTAAGGACTTGATGAAACGCTATGCTGTCTACTGCTTATTGAAGAAGAAAAATCCATTGCCAGTGCCTAAAATTTCTCTGTGCCTTTTCCCATATATACACTTTTTTATATTTTAAGACAAAGATTGGCCTCAATAACATCCCTATGATCATTTCAAATACCGCTTGTTTTATTCTATTACTAGCGACGCGGCCGGGTTGCAATGCTATGATATCTGTAACATCTTCGGAAATATTAATTAAAATACATGCTGTAAGAATCCACATTGATCTATATTAAATGGACAATTTATTTAAGGTTATGATTAAATATATACTGTATTTCTTAAAATTAGACCTTCGATACGAAATGGTTGGTGAGGTTTTACCTTAAGTGATAGATAAGTAATAAGATACATATACGGAGGCGGATTTTTAATGATCTTTTTAAGGTTCACAATGCTGTGTGCGTGTGTGTGTATTGTTTTTCTAGCATTTGTGATGAAAGCGTAAAAAGACTTTCTTTATATCTACTAAAAACCGCTTTAACATGTATTGCGCAGTTTTAAAGCTTTAAGCATATATAAGGACAAGCAGACAGCGATAGCCACTTGGTTTTAAAATATGTATAAATATTAAATAAAGTTAAAATTCAAGACTACGTTTGTTTTTGACCGACCTAAAAGAAGAAGGTACTCAGTTACCTCGTTGCTCTGCTCCTAGAACTCTGAGTTTGGTCATTATTTTTCAAATGATAGGTAGTCATTTGGTCCCATCTTTTTCAACAAGTTTGTGATAGTTGTTTAATAAAATGAATGCGTCAAAATCACAACCTCGTACGATTAAATTATAAACGCTGGCTTAACCTTTAGAGATAGACTTATACTATGTTTAGATAATTGTACAACTTGAATTCCTGTACAGTATAATCAGCGAGAGCATATATCCATATTTCAATACTAACCACAATAAGCATTTTATTGTAAAAATATTTCAAAATTGCACTCAGGCATATTCAAGCGTCATTTAAGATACAGTTTGAGTTTTTATAAAAGTGATTGCATTCAAAAAGTTTTTATTATATGTACAAAAACGTGTTTTAGACGACATTTTAATTAAATGAACACCTTAAAAGATATTACAGATTTAAAATGCAGTGGCGGAAATCGCGGAGTAGTATCTTGCATAGAGCACGTTTTCTTATACAATTGATAAATGACAAACTTTATTTGGTCCATACAAAAACGGTTGGTCTTATTATTTGAATATTTTGGCAGTATGTGTTGTACTTTTTATTTATTAGCAATTTCGATACGTATGTTTGTAAATTCTATCGTATATCTTGATATATCTTTTACCAGCCTGTATTTACTACTTTTACGTTTTGCCCCTAAAACATTTGTTTTGATATACATTGACACGTGTAGTTCTTTTACCGATTATTTTATAGCACGGTTCGATTGCATCTGCACATACAAACAATATGGCAAATATTTATGTTTTAGAATTAAAAACAATACATGGAGTTAATTTTGAACTCAATGAGTATTTTTTCTATTTCTATAATTATGTCTATTATATCGTTTTACATACGATCGTTGATTTTATTGATTGACCGATATAACATGAGTCACAATCGAATTACATGAGTTGAATTGAATTAGTTTGCTTCAGACCACTAAAGATTACACTGAGCTACTAAACTATCAAAGGATTGTATAATAAGAATAAAGTAGTCATGTCATGTAAGAAATTTTGCAACCATTGCGTATGACAGTAGTAATGTTCATGCCAAATTTGATACTTGTCTACGTAGCATATCTGAGTCAGTGTTTTAATATATAACTTGATTTATCTACGACATTACAACTATACAATGCGAGTTAATATCGTAAACTTGGTCATTTCTCCACTTATCGAAATTATTGTTATTCATACTTCGCCAGACAATGCTTGCCATTGCCAAATGCCGGCCAACTCGACGCGCTTTGATAAGTGCATTTCAATCACAAGTGTTGCCAAACACCTACCACTGTTTGATATTCGATATCCGCTATTACGAAATGTTGTTTTAGTGAATTTTCAGACGCCTCAGTGTCATTCATGCGAAGACTTAAAAGGGTTTTAATTTCGTTGGTTTTCTTGGTGTCGGATGATGCAAAGTAAAGTGTCAAAACAAATTTGAATGTGTCGCGTAAACAAAGGAGCTTTTTATTTTGGAAAATTTTCCTTGTTTACATAACATAAATATAAACATTTTTAGCCGTCCCTTGAAGGCTATGTACACTTTATTGGTTTAACATTGCACACATCTTCACATTTAACTTTGGCAAATCTAATTTTATTAAGTCCGTCTTTACGTAAATATCAAATTGTTAGACTCACAGTTGTCACAGGTTTTTGTAATAAATAGTTAGCTAGGGCTAACCGCCTCCGTGGCTCAGTGGTATTGGCTCTTGCTTTATAATCCGGAGGTCGTGGGTTCGAATCCCGCGGAGAAACAACTTGGTGTTAACGTTATTTTCCGGTTGGTTAGCACAATTTGGGCCCATCATTCAATTGTCTGAAAAGTAAGATGATCTATGCGTCAGAAAGGGAAGGAAAAGTTGGTCCACCCACCAACCCACATTGGACCAGCGTGTTGGGATGCGGTCTATAACCCTCTAATAGAGAAGGCGTACATTAGGGGAGGCCTATGTCGAGCATTGAACTAACACAGGCTGATGATAATGACGGTGGACGAGATAATGCAATTGGAAAAATTATAAGCATACAAGAGTAACAGAATATTTAAATAAGATAAAATTTACACAAATGTAAGTATTACTGTATTTTCATGTAAACGATATTTATAGATTTATTATTAATAATAAATTACATTTACTAACAATTTAATTTCAATCGATAGTTGTATCATAAGTATATTGTAGTATATTTATATTGTAATGCATTCTGATCTACACTTCTTTATTTTTTCACAAGATGAAAGAACACTAGTTCTTTCGCGATGACTTCTTTGTCTATCCCATTTATTTATGCACGCATATAAAGTATGCATAAATATATAATCCAAGTACCTGCTATATTTAAGCAATACAAGAAAGGTCGCGATAAAAATCATTGATGTTGTCTAGGGATACAGATACAGTTGTTAATTCATTTGTTATTGATGCCTATTTCTGCCGCGAAGCAGTAGTGTGAAAACACTATTGTATTCTTGTTTGAAGGGCACCGTAGTCAGCGTATTTAATGGGTAAAAGAGACTTAACACCCTATGACTCACGGTAGGCAGTGCGTTCGCGATACCACTGATATTGCCTATGTCTATGGGCCTCGGTGACCACTTCCCATCAGGTAGACCGACTGCCTGCGTATGCCATGAAAAAAATTTGATCGTTAGGCCGCAATACAATACACTTACACGAGTACATATATTTAATTAAGGTCTGTTCTTTTCTTATAGTATACTTGCCTCCCGGCCTAATTCCGCCCTCGTGCGGTGCAATATTGATATCTGTAAAATCTATGGAAAAGTATATAAATTTATCAGCGTTTCTCTACAGCATTATGCATAAATTATACATAAAAACCTGTCTCTTCAATTACTCTATATACTAAAAAAACACATTAAAATCAGTAACGTAGTTTTACATACGCACACATAGGGATATAGGGACAGAAAAAGTAATTTTATTTTATACTCTATAGTGATTTCAGCATATCCGTCTTTCAGTAATAGATTTTATTATATAAGTTATACGATCTAAGACTTACGAATATAAAATCATGTTTAACTCTGCGCAGTAATATTCATAGATTTAGGCCAACCGGAAACTGCACGTGGATTACTTTATTGACTATTGACCGACAATAACTTTAAGGTCTCCTGCCCCGAAATTATTATAGTATAAAGAAGGATCAGTTGGGAAATTGAGATAAATTGAGAATAATTATGTATTAAACATTCATAATACCGTTCTTCTGGAAAGTTGCCACGACAATAGATGTTATCGGAAATATGTGGCCGAGTTAATACACAATTGCGCATGTCCATTTTACAATGTTGGTTTTTGTTGTATGTATGTTATTGTATGTTCAGAAATCGATTAAATTAAGCCACATTGTTTGAGGTGACCCACCAACCCGCATTGCACCAGCGTGGTAGGATACGGTCCATAAACTCCCTTATGGAGAAGGCAGGCATTAGCGTAGGCCTATGTCCAGTAGTAGACTAAAACAGACTGATGATGATGAAGATAAAGGTGTGGTAGTAACAGGTACATAAAGCGATCAGATGCCTAGCACCATGCGTAAAACAATTAAAAATGTAGTGAATCTGCTATTGTTTTTATAATAATTTGAGAAAATGTTTAGGAAAAGACACTTCGAGGGCAGTCTTTGATTATTTAATCACCAATATATATTTTATATATAGAATACAATAGAATATTTTATTTATTCGATGACAACTTGGTCTGTAAATATATAATTTATATGTTAATACATCATACACATCCATCATCAGTCTGTGATAGTCCTCTGCTGGACATAGGCCTCCCCTTATACACCCCTATCCATTAGGGGGTTTTTCGGACCGCATCCCACCACGCTGGTCTAATGCGGGTTTCTGGGTGGACCGACTTTTGACACGCCAATCCGACGCATGGATTATCTTACTTTTCAGACAATTGGGTGATCGGCCCAAATTACCCTAACCAACTAGGAAACAACAATGAAAACTTGTTGAGTCCCCGCAGGATACGAATCCACGACCTCCGGTTTCTAAAGCACACGCCCATAGGCTACGGAGGCAGATATAAGAATGTACGTGATAAAATCCATTAAGAGTATTTAATGATGATTAACTTTTTTATGACAGTCATATAAAAAGAAAAGTCATACGTGATATAAATTCTATCGCCGTTATACCATTTAAATAGACTTTATCGTACAATGACACATGTTTTAGGCTCACTTAGCTTGTAGCACATCAGGGGACGTTAAATTAATAAAAGAGACGGTCCGTTACAACATATTTAACCATTAGAGACATCTTAATTTTATCCCAATTTATTTAAGTGATATTCTACAAATACGCGTAATCCCATGGCCTTTGTGTAGCCATTAGTTCAATTAATTTATGTCATGAAACGACAATAACATCAATTGAAAAGCAATGGTAAAAAGCATGGCGCTTTTGTTAAAGGCCTTTTACCCTTTGAATTCCATTTTGTAAATATTAAGAAATTACCACTATTATATTGATAAATAAGTTTATTAACCCGACGCCATGGGGCTGGATCTGTGAGACACATTACATATGCTTCTAGTATTTTACACATTACATATGCTTCGCATCTGTGTTTACCGTTGTTAAGCTGTTGATTTATATGATGCTGTTTTCAGGTATTTCCAAAATAATCTTTATTAATATCCCGATGGGACGAAAAACCGACATGACCGGCGTAAAATAAGGCGCAGGAAAGACTATTTTATGCCCATCCGAAGATTCATCATCATCATCATCTTATTTTACAGGCAGTCGGGTGCTCAGCTCGCATTGCCCTAATCAACTAAAAATTGTTGAGTAATGGTAGGATTCAAACCCACGACCTGCACTTTCTAAAGGAAGCCCATGCCACAAGGCTACGGAGGCAGTTTATCATTAGCATTAAAACTTAATAGACATATGTAGTCTATATATAAGGTTTTATTTTTAGTGTTTATTTAACTTATCTACTAAAACTAAAATTTATCCTTTCGGGAGCTATGATACCACAAACACACAGATCTCAGTCTGTGGACCAGCAGACAAATTTAAAATTCCCCTCTTTTCGAGTTGAAGATTAAACAATACAAATCTTAATTTAGTATCAGTATAGGCTTAAACTACATGAGTAAATACAGATTTATATTTCAAATGCCGCAAACAAATCTGTGGTGTCAAGGATTTAGTGCAAGTGGCATCGCGTGCAACCCGGTACGCTAAGAATTCGCTATCGCCGGAGGCTGATACGCCAAATTGTTGTTATTATGGTTTTCTGCTTTCACTTTTTTGCGGCGGCACCTTTGATCACGAGTTTGACGACCCCTCCTAAACGCTGATTGGCCCGAAATTAAATGTGGTGTTAAATCTAACATGAATCGCTAAATTATCTTCTTGCTTAATTGAGCCAATTTTACTTGAACTTTAAAGAGTACTTCAACAGCAGCAATGCGTTAAATTTTACTTGGATTGGTTGAATTGTTGGCATGGCAGGCGAATCTGTGCGTGAATGCATATAAATTAGCGACACAGTAATACTCTTTGCAATTAAAAGATTTATATTTGCTATACTAGAGGAACTGACTCCGTAGCCTAGTGGTGTAGTGGTGTGCTTTAGAAACCGGAGATCGTGGGTTCGAATCCTGCGGGGACTCAAGAAATTTTCATTGTTGTGAACTAGTTGGTTAGGGCAATTTGGGCCGATATCCCAATTGTCTGAAAAGTAAGATGATCCAGGCGTCGGATGGGCATGTAAAAGTCGGTCCACCCACCAACCCGCATTGGACCAGCGTGGTGGGATGCGGTCCAAAAACCGTCTAAAACATTAAGGTGTATTAGGCCTATGCACTGTAGTGGTCTATCATAGGCTGATGATGTTGTTGTTGTTGTTGATACTAGGGGAAAAAAAGATTTCGATACAAACAGTACATAACTGCGGTGAGACGTCGTACCAATACATCGAAACAAGTAACAGTCACGCACAAGTCTATTTTAAAACCGACAGCCGAACCAATACAGAACAAAAGCCGAACAAGATTCGACGCCGGCACCCTTTGATCTATACCGGTGGCCGAATAACATACATAAATAAATCGTTTGCATTGTCAAATCACCGAATCTTTCTTCGTACTTTATATAAATATACATTTCTTTGTATTCTGTACTGGTCGTTCTGTTATTTAAAAGAACGTATGAGCTTTCAACAATCATATTCGAAGAAATATATGTATGTTAAGTTATAGATATATATGCAACAATCTTAAGTGGGCCCGGAATTATCTTTCTGCTGGTTATTTATTATTTCAATCAATAAGACGTATAAATATGTTATCCTATATCTATACCTACCTATCATAATACTCTAAGAAAAGTAGCTGTTCTTTTAAAAAATGCCGTATAGGCTATATAAGCTATAAATGTTTATATCCAATACATTTCTGAATAAGTTATCGGCCTCACGATTTATCTATTTAACTGACTTGATGTATATTGTTTTACAGGGTCTGTAGTGTGCATGGTTATTTAAAACCGACTTCAAAAAAAGGAGGAGGTTCTCAATTCGTCTGTATTTTTTTCTATGTTTGTTACCTCAGAACTTTCGCCTTGGAGAACCGATTTGGATGTTTTTTTTTTTTATTTGAAAGTTGCTTCCCGTTTGTTCCCATAGCCATAGGTCCAGTTTTGACACCGGCATGCATGACAAAATTGAATTAGTCTGAAATTTACATTAACTATGTGCTCAACAATAAATAGCTCGATATCACGCCAATCGATTTCGATGATTCTTTTTTATTTATTAATTGGAAAGAATGTAATTCGATGGCAGTTTGATAAGAGTTTGGTTATGTTCTGATAATGGGATCTATGAAAAACTCCTCTCGACGGAACTCTTCAAATTTGGAGATCAAATTAACTTTAATCGGCTAAGGGCCGTCCGTAAATTACGTGAGGATCGAAAGGGGGGGAATGGATGAAGAGGGATTTTGGATGGGAGAGCAAATTAGTCATAAACCTCCGCTATCAACATATTTGAAAATTTGAGTTTTTTCTTTTTAGTGCATTTTTATTTGTTTTGAAATAGTTTTTTGTCTTAAATTCGGTTCTTTTTTGTTTAAGTTTTATTAGCTTAACACGTGAATTTCTATGTTACAAAACGAGCCTATAAAATAGATTGCATTAATTAGCAGAAATAATTTAACATGTTTAATAGTCTTCTAACATTGCAGTATACATCCTTATTGCGGTAACGGAGTTTTTTTATTATTTAAAAGCAATAAGTTATAATTTAAACACGTAAAAATAATAAACCAGACAGCAACTTTATTATTATAGAGTAGAAGCGTCCAACTTTTATTCACTACAAGACGAAAGACGGATAGCGATGGTACGGAAGAAATTTCAACATAACTAATAAGTAACTAACTAACTACGAGTTAAGTTAAAAACATATATTTTTTAACTTGAGATAAGTTAAAAAAGGTTTCCAGCTTGAAGCAAATTGTACATTAACATTTCTTAATCTAAGATGACTTAGAATTGGGGCCGAGACGTAGGGCGCGTTAGTTCAGACGCGCCCAGAGGTAGGCAGATGGTCGTAGGGCCGAGATGTGGCTGCTTTGGCGGCTAGCGCTGGTGGGGTCGCAGAAGACTGCCAAAGAGTTCCTGTGACCCCACCTCTAAGGCGCCAAGAAGGAACAACGTGGTGGTTTTCGTCGGTGCGAGTCCGACATAACCAGTCTTTTGCCCTGCGAGGACGGGTATGAGTTGGCATTTTCCCACGGTAAAGAAAAAGATGACTTAGAATATGTAATAATAAATACATTCTAACATAACGTCATGCAACTCACAGACAATTACAAAACAAACCAATAAAATAAGTAACCTGCGTCGTTAAAACTTTGTCCATCATACGTTTTCTCATAGCTTGCGATAAAACTTTGCAGTAATGAAGTTTCCATAAACAGTAAGTAGTTAGAAGTCAACCGCAGAGGTGCCTATGTGGACCGACTTCCATAAAAGATGCAAATGAAAGTCGTAAATTAACGAATAAGTTAATTTCAAAGTTGTTCATTATCGACTCGCGGGAGCTATAACAAATTGTTACGACTTACTTATGGTTTTAAAACCCCGACTTAGAAATCGCCGTACACATTGTTTAAATTGTTAAATTGAAACTATGTTAATAAATAAGAACACTCATTGTTAACTTAACTTGGATAATAAACAACGACAGGCATTTACATAGTCTGTATTGTATTTAATAGTTAATTTTAATCGCGGTAAAACGTATTTCTAATTGGTACGTTTATAAGGTATGACTAAAAAGTTCTGTTTCTTGAAAATTAAATGCATGATAAAGATTGAAGTAAAATATGATAAAATTCTAAATCCAATAGCTTTTTGAATTATTATAAAATAATCAGAGATTACAAAATAATAATATCGGAGTAACTTAATGATAGTAACTAATGCTAATCGTTTATTTCATTACTCGGGCATACACTAGTGTTAGCTAATTCGTAAGTATAACAATTCGGTAACAAAATATTAATTGTTCATTCTCAAATATATTGTCAAAAACAGAATAATAGCAGTTCTTAGCCAAGAAGCTAATTGAGGTGAAACCACGTTTCAGACATGATGCTACATACCTTTGTTATGCCTTAAGTTATATTATTTAGCATATAATATAACATGAGACATAATAAAGGTATATTGTGTATTATATTTGGTATAAGTATTTCATATTCACTTTACTCAGTATTTTCTTTTCTGTGTACCGAAATGTAATGATTATGTAACATGTATTTAAGCCAAACATCCTATATATTGAGTTGTTTATGTTGCATGATTGATCATCACGGAACATTTAAAACGTGTGACCAACGATGATACCCAGCATCGTTGTGACCAACGACGTGCTGGGTATATAACGATTTATTTTTTTTTTATTGTTTATTTAAGATCTTTATATTTTTTACTGTACACATTAATGTGGTACATTTTATAAATTAAAAAAAAAACACAGACGACTGAAACGTTAATTTAGCATAGCATTAGTGTGCAAGCACTACTATGTTTGATTTAAAGGGCATCATAACTAACGTTAGTGTTGAGGGATGGTTTTGTTTGTTTTGTTACTTCGGATAAGAAAATGAAAATAGTTACAAATTAATTATAATTTTATTAAGATGAATACAGTCATGTAACGAGTTCTTTCCTGTGTAATCGTAACATTTTTCAACATAATGAATGAAACAAAAAATCTTTAGCTATATGGCTTAAGTAGAATCATTTCACTTTATTAACTCCTGCGGTATAGAGTTACAGGAATATTTTTACCGTCAGTCAACAATCGCTGAACATAAACAATAAAAGTCAAAGTATTACAACTCAATATGGAAATAGTTATTTGCGTGTTCCTGTACGTGCCCAAAAGCTTTCGGGCTATTCCTGCGGCCGGTAGTCGAGCTTTTCTCACGAATCTCCATAGCTAATCATAAACTAGTTCTCCTGGCTCGTTCTATACAGAACCAAATATGTACAGGATAATGCACAAATAAAGCAATTATTTATTAGTTAGTATTGATCCATTTCCACTGACCGTTCATCACAATACGATATTCCGCCGACGAGAGCCTGTTACATAAAACCTTGTTTACTTCTTGTAAAGATATAAATATACCTTGTATTATGTACTGCGTACTGTAAACAATATATATGTTTACGTATAATTAATGTTCAAGCATAATTATATCAATGATGTTGAAAACACAACGCAGTGTATGTAAACAGTGTAAAGAGTGTATCAAATATATTTTTTAAAGAATTTATTATGGAATGTACTTTTGCTAACTTTATGCCATTTTAAGTAATACATCACTTGATTTTTAAAATAAGTAATAAAATCTGAAGTAAATTACATAGGCTTATAACCAAACAAACAAACTGCTCTCCATTTTATATAAGTATACTTATTGCTAAACTGATCACGTAGTGTAACCAAGAAGACTATAATCATACCAAAAACCACATAATTACCAATTAACCAATACATTTTATGCAATTTTGGATGTGAACGACGATTTCCAAATAAAAGACCTCGTGTTCCAAACCAAAAAGTGTTTAGTATTTGTTAAAAGTCTAAATTTAACGTAATGATGCACATAAAAAACTGTTTAAATTCGGCACACCCAAATGGGTACATTTTACAGAGAATAAAATTGGCTTAATGGAAAATTAAAACAAGCAGATACAGTTTTAAGAATATATATATATATTTGATAATGCAGAATTATTTCTTTTATTCACGCAATTATTATATATGTCAAATCCACTTTTTACGGAAATTTCGCGTTGATTATTCATATTTATTTTAAACGCAGACTAAGTTGAGATATGTCTGTATCTTAATTCATTATATTTAATTATTTTTGCAGAGCTTCAATAAATACGACATAAACACTTCAACAATTAAAATAAAAAAAAAATAAACAAATATTGATATATCCTTACAGTATGTCATCATCATCATCATCATCATCAGCCATGTGCTACTCAACTGTGGTCACCTAATCCACGCCTTCCCTAATGAAGAAGAGTGCAAAGAAGGGTTTTGACCGTTTCACCACACAGGTCCAATGCAGGTTGGTGGTGGACCGGCTTTTACATGCCCATCCGACGCATTGATCATATCTACTTTTCAGACAATTGGATGATCGGCACTAAATTGTTCTACCCAACCAGAAAACAATGATGCACAAAGTTGTTTCCCCGTGGGATTCGAACCCACGACCTCCGGTGTCTAAACGTCCTTACCCCTAGGCTATGGAGGCAGTATGTAGCTTATACACATACTTATATATATTTAGTAAGTTTCTATCTATTTGTAATAAATATAATTAAATATTATTTATACATATATAAATATTATAAATCTATACGGACTAACGGAACCTGTTGAAAGTAGAATACAATGCGCACTAATAAGAGCGAAAACTTTGGCATAATGGTGATAATGAAAGTTGCGAATTTTCCCAAGTGAATCTTTTTGAATGCACAACACACAGTGCCACCTCCTTGTTAAAGTAACGGTTTGTACTGTGGTATTTGCACGAGCGATAAGCGGTTCAATTTAGCTAGCGTCGCCCTGCAACTCCGCGTGCAGAAACAAATTAAAAAATACCGCTACTTGAGTCTCGAGAATTCCCATTACGAACAACCAAAGTTTATATTGAGGACCAAATGCGTGGAAATTGTTACTACATAATTGAAGTTATAGTTCAATTTTGTAAATGATGTAATAAAAATGAGATTGATGCATGAATATATTCAAGAAGGACTGTATTAGTTCCTTGCCGGTTCTTCTCTGGACAGGTCTAAGTTTATGAACAAGTCTAATTTCTAACTTTCATAGGTCTAAACTGATAAATAATTTTTGACCCTGATTTTGAACCGTTGACAATGTCTGTCCTCATTTGAAAGTTCCTGTATTATTTTAGATATATATACAATATGTTGGCAAATTATAGCCTTTCTGTTATTCTGATGTTTGAATCCATTCACTACTTTTTCCATGAAACAGTAAAAAATACATCTATACAATATTTCATGCATATATTTTGTTTGTGTGGAATCCATATTTTATTTGTATCAAGGTAGTATCACTGCTCCTAAAATTATTATACTGGTTGTGCTTGCATTCGAAAGATGAAGTCCAAAATTAAAACATAATTTAATTTAATTAAAAATACAAACTCAATTCTCTTCTTTTTTATTTGCATACGAAGGCAGACGAGCAGTTGGAGCCACCTGATGAAATGTGATCATCTACGCCCTCTGACATCGGCAATAGTAGACGTTACCCTGGGTGTCACCTACGAGCTGCCTACAGAGAGACATAGTTACGTCTCGTTTACCCAGTAAATACGCTGTCTGCAGTGCCTTTTAAACCTTTTAACACAGTGTGCTGATTGTCACCGAGTGTTACCTGTTTCTGTTCGTCGGCACCGATGGCCCTCTGTAAAAACAAACCCCTTTTAAATTCTATAACAATCCTCGAAAAGCTTATAACTCAAATCAAATATTCTTACCATTGCTTCAATTTCTACGGCAGTTTGTCACGGCGAGTTCCATTTACGACTATTGCACTATGAAGTTTCAACTTACTTTGGGCAACATTCAGCACGTTCAAATTCTTTTTTAAGTTTAAACTGGTAGGTAAAATTTTAATGAAAAAACTAGCTAATGTAAATAGCGCTTGAAATTTATTCTGTTTCATAAGTAATTACACAAACCAAGTGTCATAGATTGTCAGTTAGATTCCTACAAAGTCTAGACATTCCAAAAACGTTTAGGAATTAATAATCACTCCAACATTATTTTTTCATCTTTGTGGTCGTGCAATGCAAATAAATCGTTTATATATATTATATTATACTAGCGGTATGACCAGGCTCTGCCTGTAATATTTTTAGATTTTTGGAATGTCTTTTTTTAGGGCACAAAGTAGCCTATGTTAGCAGTAGTAGTAGTTAGGAGTGGAAGAATATTTCTCATCGTTAACTTCGGAGCCTAATTAAAACAAATGTAATAGTTCTTAAAAGAATAACTTTAATTTTTCCAAAAACATAGATATATGCTTTTATTTTCATTAGTATTTTCACATTCATTTGCTTATAACATTTTAATGAATAAAAAATTGCAATCGGCCACATTCAAAGCTTATTTAACGTGCACATAAAACGTGTCGCAGACTAACTACATTTTGATGAAATTAACGTGGATTTGACATATATAATAACGCGACGCGATTTCGTACGGAGAGCACGTTGTTACCTGCTTATATTGTGTATATACGCTGTTAGAAGTCGGTCATATTTTTTTTAACTTTACGTATTTTGATAAATTTTCAGATTTTGATAATTACTAAGTCATCCTGATAATTATCCATATTGTTCTTAATTTAAGGAGTTTTATAATCAAACACTATTTTGTGCATAGAAAATAAAAATTACCAAGATATGTGTCCTGCTTTTCTGTTTATACCCGTTATTGATACCTTATTCTCTTCAAATTTAAATATCTGAACAATATGTTTTGCAAATTTTCTTATATCTGCGTAACAATACACACCCGAGTATTGAAATAATTTCCATTTTTTTTCACGGCTCCTTACAGACGAAAAATCACGTACGTTTCCATATTTCAATAAAAACAAATATTGAACCTGTTCCTTTGAATTAGAGTTCAATTTGTTTTATTTCATCCTATTGTTTGTTAAATCCAGAACAATGTACGTTTTTCATACATATTTTATTACATTATGGTAACAAAATCTCGTTAAAACTTGCATGCAGAAATTTAAATAAATCACAGACAAAGTTTTTTTCTACTTTGAAAGCAAACTTTCAAAACTTCAATTGTTTGTAAATGATAAGTTATTATTCACCTATTAGGAAAGTTATTATAAAGTGTAATCGATTTTGAAAAAAAAAATTACAAGACAAATAAGGATTTGATAATAAAGTTAGTATAATTTAAAAATAAAAAAAAAGTGAACCTAATATGGAGTCAACTTTGATGTCATAATTGTGTGTTTATATTATAAATATAGGACAAGTTAGACACAATTTGTTTTACTCCTATAAATTAATAATAGCTACTATGTATTTACATTAAAATAAATAAAATAGTATTATGTTTAAGAGCAACTTTCCTAAGGCCAAAGCTTTTACGGCGGACTGACTCTAAAAAAAGACAAAAAGTATATTATACCATTTGTTCATAAAAAATAAACACTTTAATCAAATATATTAAAATAGCACAACCCATTACCAGAAATACTTCATCTCAATTTTTAATAAAAAAAATGACAATTCGATAATGTGAAAAGGTTACATTTCGTATCATGTATACTTTCGCAACTCCTAGAGCTTTGCAAATTTATATTTGGTATCTATACCAAACGACCTAACATCAAAGCTAAATGGTAATACAACAATCCGCCACCGCGAGCCGCTTCTTCACTTGCAGCTATCAATCCGTTCGAAAAAAAACAGCCATCAATCGATTACAATCCACTACAATAAATTGTAAAAGCTTTACGCAATAACACAATCCAATGCGAAAGCACCAAGTTCAATAGCAGACGATCGCAACGTTCAGTGCACATCGAGCGGGCACTGCGCTAGCACGTGCACATTGCGAACGAACGCCGTCGTTCTGATCGGTCGTGTTCGAATTTCGAACGATCCGTGCTTTGAACGACTTTTCGAGCGATACGTCCTCGTTAGTTTATCGTAAATTTTTCAACTTTCGGTTCGACAATTCTTTACGGTGAAGAACTACAACATTGTTCGTAAATTAATTGTTAGTCGTGTTAGCTATTGTAGTATAATTGGTTTTAGTACTAAACTTGGTGAAGATTGGTGAATGGTGTGCAGTGTTAGTGCTAAAGTTTGGTGTTGATCTATTGCGCACGATTATGCTCATAGGTACGTTATCATTTTTATATATAAAGCTTCTGATGATTTATATATCGTACCCATAACAATACCTAGGTAAGTAAGTAGATGCAATTACACTTTTTTATGTTTACTGTTATAGAAAATGAATTAGTAATGAAATTCATGGAAAAGTAAAGTGTCATCAACATCACCAGCCATAAATGGCTTATTGAAATATTTCCATCCTCCAATAATTGATTCATTCACTTTAGCATCCATGGGTTTACGTTGCTATGCTGTTAGTCACCTCTGATAGCAACATTCTGCAAACGTTTCATGAACACAACAAAAAAAATGTTTGTTTGAGTTCAACTTACCTCGAACAAACAAACGCACAGGCGTGCGTGCAACCATCGCGTCTCAATTAAAGCTAACATTGAACGTAACACAAGCTACAGAAATGTGTCGGTTCACGCGAAGGGCCCTGTAAATGAGCTACGACCAGACAATTACAAGAGCAAAATGGCTGTAAATCAATCAGGAGTGCGGCAAACGCCCCTCGCTGAAACGTTGACGACCGCGTCCTAGGGGCGATTTAGTTTGGTATTAAACAAAAGCGGAGAGCGGATTGCATAGCATATTTAGAAAACTAGTTGGCACCCGCGTGTATTCGAATATAATGTATGGTAATATAAATATAGTTTGTTTGTTATCTATAATTAATCACAAAGTATCGCTGTTTCTTCAACAATGGCGAATATTAGTAAAAACTTTCATTCCCCTTTTAAACAATATTTTCGCCATAATAAATATCCTTACTCAGAAACTATTCTCCGTATTTACTAAATTTCACCGAAATCGGCTAAGCGATATAGACGATAAAAGTGAACACAGACTAATTTTACTTTCGTATTTGTAATATTTATATGGAAGACACAAAATAATGTTTACAATTTTTAATTATGTTTCTATATCATCACAACCTTTGTTAGTCCACTGCTGGACATAGGCCTTCTCTAATGCACCCCTATCCATTAGGGGGATTGGACCGTATCCCACCACGCTGGTCCAATGCGGGTTGGTGGGTGGACCGACTTTTTACATGCCCATCTGACGCATGGATCATCTTACTTTTCAGACAATTGGGTGATCGGCCCAAATTGCCCTAACCAACTAGGAAACAACAATGAAAATTTGTTGCGTCCCCGCAGGATTCGAACCCACGACCTCCGGTTTCTAAAGCACACGCCCACACCACTAGACTACGGAGGCAGTCGTTTCTATATACATACGCTTAAACTGAAGCTTCGTGTCTATTAGTGATTTGTATTTACCAATGTGTGCAAAGTAAATTTTCCTCGCCCTACAGAGCTTATGGCTTGGGATGGGCAGCGTATCATTTGTAAGTCTTAAGAGTGCAGCGACAAGTTTCATGCTCTTCGATAAATCATCCACACTTCACATCCGTAGGTGACACTTGATTCTAAGTTGGGCCTTGTCATAAAACTTGTGCTTTCCTGCAAGCTGTCAAAAATCCCCTGGTAAATTCGCAACTGTATTAATGATCGGTAATTTAAAAAATGTAAAACGTCGGTCCACCCATTAACCCGCAGTGGACCAGCGTGGTGTGATATGGTCCAAAAACCCCTAATGGAGGAGATGTGCATTAGGGAAGGCAGTCCAGCAGTGAACAAACATAGGCTGATGAACTGGTATTTTACATATACTTAATTAACTTTACATGATTATTTATATGATTATTACGTATAATAAGGGCATATAATGCAAAAGTATTTTTAGGATTTGTTATTCAAATGCATCTTAATGCTGTTTACGTTGTGTACAAACAGTACAGAGTTTTAATTTAAACATCTAGTCATTAATCAATTATTACTAGATATTTGTAAAGTTAAGATAGTTTTAGTATAATAATGCATATTACTATTCATGTGTTGTTAAAGTTTTTGATTATAATATGTATATGAAATAAAGATATTAGATTTGAATTCACTTTTCTTAGATGGTAAGAGAAAGAAACAGTAGAGAAACGGTACATTCTTATGCTTTTCTCAAATAATGTTCTTTACGAATAGTTTATCGGTATTTTCAATACTTTATACTTTACAATTTACAGTAATAAGATAATAAACCTGAAGAGGAATTGTATTATTGCAATAGACCAAAGTAAATAAGGCCATTATCGTTAAAAGGTGGGGATTCACTGCCCGTATTTCCCATCCAAGCTAGACAATCGCAACGAGTAAACGAATACAATTCAAGCAAACACTTATAATCCATTGCTCCGTTGCCAAGACCCGTAATCCACATTTAATAATAGTTCATAAGATATTGTGTCAAATAACAGATTTATCGTCGACGTTTCGCGCTTCCTACTTCGTGTTCGAAACGCATTGGATTGCTATCAAGTGTTGATCCTTTCTAAATCAGTTGTTGTTGATGGCGGAATTGTTTGTGCATCGCTCGGAACGAACAAATAGCGGATTCGTTGTTTTGTTGGATCGAAGATGTTTATTGTGTACGCACGTAAGAATACTTTGAGCAGCTGAATTAAAATGAATCCAAAGCGGTCTTTCCTGGCGTATATTTTTGTATACTGTATAAAATGGGAAATTGTTCTTTTCTCTTTGAGACATACGGAATGTTAACTACCGTATAGACCAGGAGAACAGGCTTTTTTAAAAAAATAATTTCAATTATGAATAACTTCTATCATATATAGTCCTTAATTATTGCTAGATATTTCTAAGATTAAAATAAATTCAAATATCTTGATCCAATATAAAAGTTTACACTTGCTTATTCATTGTCAAACACTATACCAACTATAAGTCAAGAAAAGTTTGACCAATGTAAAGATAGAATTTAATTCAAATATCTTTTTTCAGTACTAGTTGACCTGGCAGACTTTGTACTATCTCAATCGATATATAAAAGATCTTTACTTTTGTATAAGATTTATCATTATATATATAAAAAATCGAATAGATTGTTCACAACTGTACTACTTAATTAAGGGAATTAACTTTATTTTTCACCTCTTAAAAACAAATATGTAGGTAGAAAGATTTTTTCCATTACGATAATTTTATAGGTATATTTACCTTTTAAACCTTTTCCGTATTTTTATGAGAATTAGAATTTCCTGTTAATCATCATTACTTATATTAATAAACTTCTAACAATTTATTAACGAAATTTAAAAATTCGGGTGACTAAATACTTGTGTAAGGGCACAATTTATTTTCTAAAAATGATATGTCCTTTTTTTATTATTTAAAATAATTAATTTTTCAAAATTACTTGGAAGGTTAAAATAACTTATAACGCATAGAAATAAAATAGTTAATAAAAGAACATTAAATCATCATAGCATCATCTATACATATTATATATCAAAGTCCCCAGCCGCGTCTGTCTGTCGGTCTGTACGGTAAACTCAAATACTACAGCACAGATTGTCACACAGTTTTCACTAATCGATAAAATGATTCTTCCGAAAGGTTTAGGTATATAATTTGTATAGTTTCTACGTACGTTTGAGTAAAATATATTATTATTTGTTAGAGATGTTGGAAATTAATTAAGCCGTCTGAGAGCTTGTCTAAACCCTATGAGATATAACGAAACAATGTATGGTGGAAATATATAAATGTATTGGATGGTCCAATTTTGACAGGATCTTTTTTTATATATCACTACGCGGACGAAGTCGCGGGCAACAGCTAGTATCTTATAGAATAGATGTTATAACGAACATTATTTTTGTATCTTGACTGATCTATTGTTATATTTCTTACAATTGTGTTAATTTTTTGGACTATGTGACGTCTTACATTGAAATCATTTTCAATTTGGATACGCAATTACAGTGACTAGTGAGTTTAATCACTTTTTATAATTATCAATCAAAATGAATTCTGAATTCATATTTATTTATGGCAGATACGAGTTTTATTTTACAAGAATTACTTCTTGTAAAACAACACGAATTTTTTACGAAATGAAATAAACGTGTAATCATCATCAGTATAAGGAGCTGAATAAGGGAGGCCCTTAATGCACGCTCTCTCCATTAGGGGGTTTTTACATGCCCATCCGAAGCACGTTACTTTTCAGAAAACTGAGTGATCAGCCCAACTTGGCCTAACCAACCAGGAAACAACGATAACACAAATTAATTTACCCCCGGGATTCGAACCCACGACCTCCGGTTTATAAAGCAAGGGCAAATATCGCCTAGCCACAGAGGCAGTAGAATATTAACAATAAATAAGCTATACTTTGTATGCGTTGTAAATAACCTGACAAGTTAAACTGATTTATTTTTATTGTTGTAACTTTTGATTTTTTTTGTACCGTGGAGAAATGCCTACGCGTACCCGTCCTCGCGGGGGCATATCGGACTAGCACCGACTTAAATCACTACTTGGTTCCTTCCCGACGCCTTAGAGATGTGGTCTCAGAAACTCCTTCGCAGTCTTCTGCGACCCCACCAGCGCTGGCCACCGAAGCAACCCCATCTCAGCCCTGCGGCCATCTGCCTCCCTCTGGGCGCGTCGGAACTAACGCGTCCTTCATCTCAGCCCTCTGCAACCTTAGGGCGTCATGGGAGCCAGGCGTTCGCAGCCCACGCAGGGGCAAGGCTCCGCCCCCAGTGGCGGCCCCGATGTTACGCTCCACCGCTAGCTCCATTTCGGCCGCAGAAGAAGGAGAGATCGACGATACCATGCCGAATGTCCCTTTCTCCCATGGCCCCTCCACACCGCATCAGCGATGCGGCCCCGCCGAGTCGCGGAGAACAAGGAGAGTCGGCCGTTTCCGTAGGCCGAAATACCGACACCCCAAAGTGAGGGGGCAGCGGGGATATGTGGGGCTCCCCGGACCAAGATGGTCGGTATACCCACTAAAAAACCAACGGTTGTTCCTTTCTAGTGTCGCTGTAGCCGGGGCCGCGGGTGCTGATGACAGTCTTCGGCGACCCCGGCGCGACGTAGTCCTCGCTCTTCGCCTCTCCGGTGTGTTGGGACACCGGATCGCCCAAGCGCCGTTCCAGAACAAAAGCACGGCGCTCCTCTGAGCCTTGCGGAAACCTACCTCCTGCAACCCACCACAGGCCGCCAGGTTCCTTAGCTTCCTGCTTGCCAGGCCAGGTATGAGCCCCACTCCACGACAAGAGAAACTTTCGGTTATATGAAACCACGCAACAGTCCAACTTGTCCCATAGCGTCCATTATCATAGTACAGCATCAATTAAAAAAACTAATATAGACACCTTGACGCAGCATATTTATAGATCAATCAATTAATAGCGAAAGTAATTTAATAACTAAAAATATCTAAACAGATGCCAAATAAAAGTTCTTCTATTTTAAGTGGATGGTCATAACATTATAATGTCAATATCTGTTTTAGATACACAAAAACAAATTTAAAAAAATCACTGGCAAAAAAGTAAACGAATAGAATAAAATTTTCCAGCTTTGATTCGAGTAAACACGTAAAATTGTCCTGAAGGTGAATCGTAAATTATATTGTCGTATTTTTACCTCGCTCAGACTTAATTAATTATTTTATTTATTATTTTTTCTTTATTACAAACGCAAGCAGACGAGCAGTCGGGCCACCTGATGGAAAGTGGTCACCGACGCCCATAGACATTGGCAATACTGGTATCATTAAGTAGTGTTTTCACACTACTGCTTTGCGGTAGAAATAGGCACCGCGGTACCCACCCAGACGGTCCCATGTAAAAAGGGGATCTAAACGGGTAAAACTTTATTTAATTATTTGCGTTAATCACATATTATTATATCGTGTACATTTACATTTTTAGCTCTGGTTCTTCACTTCTTCATTTAGGATGTGTATATGTAGTGTCAAAATATTTTCCTGTTAGAAAACTCGAATATTTATCGGAATACAATGACACCCGAACTGTCAATGGATGATCGTATTAAATAAATATTTTTTTCATATCCATCAATATGAAACTCGATTGTTTATATTTATAGTTCATTTATAATAGGTTGATTTTGTGTAGTGATAATGGAGTTGTCGTTTTTATTTGCGATAGTTGTTGCATAATGTGCTCTATGAGTTAGGATTAAGGTCGTTTTGTATATATATATATATATATATATTATATAGTATATTTTATATTATTTAAATTTATATTAAATATATTATTATATAAATATATTAATATTTGTAATGATGTTTATTCAACTTGATATAATGGTAATATTTTTATTCATTTAATATATCAACATTGTGATTTATCTATGTAATACGTTTTAGATAAGAGCCATCTAGTCACACATAATCAAAGCTTCTGATTTATAGTACCGCTGTACAAGTAAGCCAACATCTCTTAGGAATTCTACATTTGTAAGCAACAGATGGCGCTGAACTACCAGTTATATGATATATCAAAGTACGTCTTGTGAATCCATAAATTCTTAATCGAATTATTTATGATTAGTTCTTTTAAATCTATCATCTTTAATTATCTTAATTATTTTGATTGATATTACTTACTATTTGTGAATATTAGTGAAAAAATTGTGCTTATATACTTTTCAAGTGCTCCAATATAATTGAGGTTAACTATCCGTATGTATTATTTATTGTATTGTAATTAATTATTTGCATGCAATTAAAACTATTTTTAATGATGCCAAAGAAGTATACTTCTCAGCGCGTACATAAGTACACGCACCCATTTTTTATAAATTTTACAGATATCAGTATTGCACCCGTGCGGAGCCGAGGCGGGTCACTTGTCGTATAATTTAGAGATGTAGCTAAATTGAAGCTATATTATAAACCATGATAGATCCGAACTTTTCCGAAAAAATACAAAGAAAAATCATACTATATCTGTATAAAGGTAATTGTTTTTTTCTTTAGGTGGCGCTTTGTAAATGAGCCCGACATCTTTTTAACAAGGTAATATGTCAAAATATAATGACGTGTTCGAATAGACTAACTCTCGGGCTAGAATCGCTAAGACAATGTTTGTTACATTTCTAAATAATTAAATTATCAATGTTGTTGATTGCGATAAAATAAATATAAATCTCCAATTAACTAATCTCCTTGTTGTCTTGCCGTTTGATATATTAATCGATTTCACATTATTTATCAATAACAGATAACAATTAATAGAGTACGTGATAATTGATAGGGTTAATCTTTCGACAAATCCTAACGGATAATCAATTGGATATTAATCAATTACTTCCTTATGATTTGATTTGCTACATCTATGTCAATCGCCTTGAAGCAAAGTAAGTCTTAAAATGTTTGGAAATAAATAAAGTAAATTAAGCTTATGTTTCCAGAGTTTTAATTGAAATTTACATTAATTTCTTACTTCTGTATTTCTTAGTTCGATAATAAAGTTGGTAATTGAACAGCTGTACTACTAATGTGTTATTCTTTACTACTAAAAGCCTTTTGCCTGTTGTAAAAAGATAGCTTAAATATCAATAAGCATTTCATACACTAATAGAAATAGATAAAAAAAAGTACAGTTTGTTCCTTCAGTCGGTGTTTTATAGTTTCGAGATCTATGTTTACGATAGGAACGATTCATTTAGGAACGATAATTATTTTCATATATTTCATACCTGTACGATCTTTGCCTTTTTAGAACTATAGGTTGTTGTGTCCGCAAATACTGATTTACTCTTTCAAAATCAAAGTCAATATAGAAATATCTTTGTTTAATAAATAAGTATAACACTTTTTTATTGGTTAGCAAATAAACTACCTCTTTATATCTAAATACAGTTACATTGCGTCGTGAAATGTATCAAAGTGTGCAACACGTATCTTTCTAACACTATCATACTCAAGTTCTCGGTCCAATTAAAATACTAACTTTGAATACAAGCAATACGCAGTAACTAAAACGATTTTGGCTCGTTCAATTGACAGTAATGGGAGTTAAGTCCAGGTGCTGCACTTCGATTCTATCGTGGGCTTTGCAATCGGGTGATTCGATGTGTTGACAACGAAATCGATTTGCATATGTTTATGGGTGGTCGTTTTGAAACTAAAGAATATAAATACTGTTTTTCTATATTTAAACAAATAAATAAAATTGGAATGTCTGCTTACAACATTGCAATAACAGTAATTATATTATATTGTGCTATATAACTTATACATGTAGCAAAAATACTTTTTTTTTTCGAATACTCGACTATCCTTTTTTCCATCTTTCATCTTTCTTTCCATCTTCATTTTTAAGCGACTTAAAAAAAGAAGGAGGTTCTCAATTCGTCTGTATTTTTTTATGTTTGTTACCTCAGAACTTTTTTTTATTTGAAAGCTGGTGCTTCCTGTTCGGTCCCATAGCAATTTGGTCCAGTTCTGACAGTGTCATCTAAGAAAAAACTGAATAAGTCTGAAATTTACATTAAGTATGTGGTCAACAAATGGACAATTAATAGCTCAATATCACGCCATCGAATTCGATGATTTATTTTTATCTATTTATTGGAAAGAATGTAATTCGATGGCGGTTTGATAAGAGTTTGGTTAGGTTCTGATAATGGGATCTATGAAAAATCGACGGAACTCTTCAAATTTGGTGATCAAGTTAAAGATACTTGAAGGAATCTTTCATCGGCTAAGGGCCGTCCGTAAATCACGTGAGGATCGAAAGGGGGGAAAGGATGAAGAGGAATTTTGGATGGGGGAGCAAATTAGTCATAAACCACCGCTATACAAATATTTGAAATTTTGTGGGTGTGTGTGTGAACTTTTTAATGCATTTTAATTTGTTTTGAATTAGCTCTCTGTTTTGAAGTAGGTTTTTGTTAAAATTTTATTTAACTACAACTCTTTCAATTTCAATTATGAAAAAGATATTGGTAATTTTATTAGTTCTTCTTTCCTTCTAACTTTCAACCTCTGGCGGGCATGATAAATAACCCTTTTTTTTGTTACATCCAGTCCCTGCATTGTTTATGTAGAGCGGACAAGTCCTGGGCCCTTGTGTATTTGCGTGCCCTCTCCTTTTGTTCCTGTTGTCGATACTATCGGCGATTCGTTAAGCATGTTTCTTTTTCGGTACGTAGTATACGAACACTACCGAGCCGAACCACTTGCCGAATGTTCAGAGAGAATTTTTAAAAACATGTGCAAAAACTGTATGCTGGACGATGCAGTTTGTTAAGATATTTGTTTATTGCTTCCACCATTTTTGGAAGATAAATCTATTTTCAAGATTTATGCAATAGTATTGATATACTATAACGAATGGATTTATTATTACAAAAACGTTCGGCAGAATTTTTAATGACATAGCTGGAATTATTGAGAATATTTGACCATTTGAGAGAAAGTCATACCAAAGTATTTAATCCGTTGAATATTTAGCTGTACATTTATATACGAACGTTAAAATATTAATTTAATTTTATATAAATAGGAACGTATCTTAAACTCTTTTCAATAGGAACAATAACAATTGTTGTGGAAATGAACCACGACTGTTGCGTTTTATCGTTAGAATTGTGTCACTAACCAAAAGACAATAGACGAGTTAAGACACTTACCGTATAGAAGTGCGGGATTTTTTTTAAGTTATTCACTCGAATTGCTTTGTCCCACTTATATGGGAGACACGTGGTAGCCGTTAAGCTACCACTGTAGATAATAGCCAATAACTATACCCATCTTTAAGTGTTCCATGAAAAGAAACTTTGAGAGTAATCAAAAAGTGCAGCTGGAATATATACTTGTCTAGCCATATTAGGACAGTGACCATATTCAATAATTATATTAAAGTTGTGAGAGTAATGTTTGGAGTATGTATTTATATTTGCGAAAAAAGTAATTATACACGAAGTATGATTACTTCCAAAAGAATGATTAAAAATTGTCCTTCAGTGCTCTATAAAGCTAATTTAAATTTCACCATGATGCGAATATTTAACTTTGTTGTTAAAAGAGTGCGACTGAACAATAATTATGTTAAAAAAAAGATTTTATGACCCAGAAACCTGAAAGGGTTTAGACAATTCGCGAATCTTGTAAACAAAATTAAAAGCATTAAAATCTTTACTCTGTCATTCAATTAGATTTAGAATTCGCGTAAAGGCAATATGATAAATAATTATTCAAATACATTTAGATATGCAGTTACAGTAAGTGAAACTACATATAAATCATGTAACATTTACGCAACGCTCCTCAGTCCTTATCCCAGCCGTCTGTTACCTGTTATCCTTATGGCTCTACCTACGCTTGCTCTAAGCTATGTTTCCTAGAAAACAATAAGAAAAGGGTTATACGATAATTCTACGTAAACCATTCAAGGGTTTGGGTTTGAGGGATCGGAAAAAATACTTTTTCCGTTAAGGTGTGAAGAATCGCGCATAATTCTGTTTTTTGATCGTGACGTTATTTATTTTAAATGTTAATTATGCGTGGAGTTTAAATTAAATATGTTAAGAAGCTCTTTAACATAATTTTTGTTCGATAAATGCTTAGTATCGTAAGTTTCGGAGAATGTTATTTAAATTAGTGTGGAACAGTAAACGTAGTGGTTATGATTCATAACAAGGTTAAGTTAAACCATTATTGCCGAAAGTACCTTATTCGGTACTATTTTTACATTATGCTAAGAATATTTGTTCATTGGATAGAAAACTATTGTAAATAATTGTAGCATATTTGTGCTACAATTTAAAAACAATTCAAAATTGGCAGTGTCGCACAGCGTCAATCTAATTGAACCTAGCTTAAAACAAAAACCTACGTCTATTTTATTTAGATACATAAACCTTGAGCTGATGAGAATAGCCGTTGATCGGAAGAGGTGTCGTGCATTAGGAGAGGCCTATGTCCAGCAGTGGGTTGACACATGTTGATGATGATGATGATAAATCTTTATAAAATAGGCGTAGAAGACTTATTACAAGCTAATAAGCGTTATATATCCACGACTCTAACTTTGTCATTTTCACTATCCTTACGGTTAAAAAAAACAAACTATCATGCCTCAATACAATTGGTCAATCAAAACATGCCTTGACACTTTGTCTGACGCCTTCGACAATGGTGTGTTCGCATTGTTCCTAACAAGTAGCAACATTCATATCAGTTTTGTCAGTCACATAGGACGCCTAAAGTAAACCAAAAGGGGAATCAGCAAACAATTTGCTTAACACGGCTGTTTCAGCTTGACAGTTCAAAGAGATACAGTTTAACAGTATTGGGGTAATTTTTTTCAATAGTTCTACAGTTTTAGTTTATTTCGACAAACAACATGCGTTAACTAAACGCATTGCAATGGCAATACAAATATAAAATAAAACAGGCTATACCATTACTAAGAGTAATGATTTTATATTTACTGTTTTCATTTTTTTTGTAGTATTTTTAATAATACGTTAGTATAAATCTAGCATCTCGGACTCACTATTCTGATAATTGTCATTGAAATTATTCACTCACATCAATTACTGTTAAGTGGTCTTCTGAGGATCGCACATAAAGTCATAATATTTATATACAACGCGCATACGATACGATTGCTCTTTCTTCGGCCACTACAATATGTTTAATAATAACATAGATTGAATTATTATGTTTATAAACTATGTGCGACTTGACTTTATGAAATATAAATAAAAGGAGACTTGTCTCAATTGTTCCGTTGCATCGTTAATCATTACAGTATCCATTGTCAATATCTACTTGGAAAGATAAAATTACAAATTCAACTGAAAACTAGGAAAAGCTTGGCCTTAGAAAATATCCATTATAGAGCAAGAACATAATCTAGGCACAAGTTAATAAAGAATTTTAATATTCAAACTTAAGTTTATTTTGTAGCACTTGGGTCCTGGAAATAAAGATCCTGTGCCACTACATTTTTAGACAACTGACATACTAGCCATCCTTCGGCAGTAAACAAGGCACAGAAGGCTAGTCTAGGTGTGTAATCCTTTATCTGGATTTCCAAGCAGCCGGTATAAGGGTTCAGAGCTCATTGAGATCCTAAGAAGAAACGTTTACCGGTATGCCGAACATAGACATAGTTCTATTTGCCGATATAGTTCTCTGAATCAGGCAAGGAGAGCCTCAACTTTCCCAAGCTTTGACATGTTAACTAGCTATTCCTTTACAAATCGTAAGTTACACGTAGCTTACTACGTGTAACTGCTTTTTTAAAATATTTATTAATTTTACTTGTGTTTGTAGTGTATATTTAGGTGTTACATTTCCAAGAATAAAAACGGTGGCAGGCTAAGCCATGGCGTCATATAAGTGGACTCTTCTCGTCATATCACAGTTGTGTTGCTGCCTGTGATAATTGAAAACGACTGCCCACAGTTTGCCTTATCTGCGACAGCGATTGAGCGATCACACGACGTGTCAAAAGTGGTCCCGTTCGGTTCGGTATAGAGGCGATCAAAGACGAGCTCTCTATTAAAAATGGGTGACGCTCTAAACCTATTAGCCATAGGATAACGTAAATGGAACATTTCCCAGACGTCGGCACAGATATGCGTCAATTCCAAATGGATTTTATATTCCGGACCTCTCACTACGTTAACACTGAATTACTTAATCGAGAGACTTTTTTGTTGGGTTGTCGATTGATTTTGACGCTTAATTTAGACAGATAATTTTCACCGTATTGTGACAGTTTCCCTAACGTTATATATTTTACGTCTCGTAATTACTACAATAGTTAATTACTTAAAACAATTCTGCAAAAATTTATTGCAAATGAAGGTAAAAAAAATTGATTTTCATTCTAAGCAAAAGAGTCACTAATAGACTTTAGGCAATAAATAATTATATTTATATTTATAAAAGGTTTACCAACAGTCATTTTACACGTCTAATATGATGAAATAGTCCCCAACAAATAGACCCAGCCTCTGTAGCCCAGTGGTATGGGCGTGTGCTTAGAAACCGGAGGTCGTGGGTTCGAATCCTGCGTGGACTCAATGTTGTTTCCTTATTGGTTACGGCAATTTGGGCCGATCACCCAATTGTCTGAAAATTAAGATGATCCATGCGTCGGCATTGTTAAATATATATAAAATATTTCCTAGCGACAAAAAAAAGCTATCCTCGAGTGAAAATCACGTCAAAATCGGACCTGTATTTTTTATAATTTAGCCAGAACAAACAGACAGACAGACAAATATTTAAAAAAAAATTGTTCTGTTATCTGTATCGGTTTTATATCTCAATGTAATGATTTTAATACGGTTACATTAATGTTGAAAACAGACACTCAAATTTTATATTTTTTGTATAGATTCTCACCGAGATGTAGTAAGAAGCACTAATTGACGGTATACTAATAAACATACGTACGTTCCTGCTTTCTTAACGTGAGATAATTTAATTACATTATTTATTTTCAAGTCGAAATTGGTTAAACTATATTATGAAAATACAATATTTTTAGGACATTATGAGTTACGTATATAGTTGTTGACTAATGTCGGGATGTTAACCATTTAATCTTGGTGCTAGTTAAAATTTGTTTCAGAATAACTATCTCAATATATTTTGTAATATAAATACAAACAAAAAACATAAAGACGTAGATTTAGATTGGTACCAAAATTGATTTACGACTATCTACTAGTACTATATAACTAGTATAGTTTAGATTTCACAGTCGACGTACGCATTACAATGTACGAATATAGATAAAAACAAGGCAAACATCGCCAATAACTTTGAATCCACGACCGATAGTACGGGGTACAATTAATTGTTCCTAGATGTCTCTTCGAGCGGCTTAAGCAATTCCAAACCCTTATGTCGTGGCGCCATCGAGGGTCCACTTGGCGATACTCGACAGCACTCGTGTGAAAAGGTGGAGTGGACGTAAAAGGGAAAAATGCGAAACGCGCACCCAAGCACTCGCTTCGTTTCGATATTAGGACATGTCAAATTCAACGAAATCAATCGAGTATTGATATAGATATTGTTTTGGCTTGGCAGACTTTATCTTAAAGCGTTCAAGTCTTATCCACCTTAACCTATGGTTAATTATTTTATTGACGCAATTACTCATTAGTGAATAAAAGGACTTTTAACTTTTTTTGCATATGTCAGAATATAGTAATATAGTGCATCAATTCACCTAATTATAAACCTTTATTTTAATGAAATAAAGATTTTTCGTTACAGACGTAATGATATTAATAATTATACAAGGGATCGGCAATTATCACATTAGCTACGGTGCCCTTTACACCGGAACACTAAGTTGATTGCACACTACTTAACGGTAGAATCAACAAGAGAATGTTACATAGAATGCAAAGTGAACACTGAACAATTTCATTACAGACGGGCGTTCATATTTAACTTCGATATTTTTCACAATTTGCTCAAATAAATAGTGTACATGTTTAACTCATTAGTGATGCAATTATTTCTAAATGAGTATCAAATATTTTCCGTTGTCTTCAGTTTTCGCTTTTGTTTGTTCATGTCGAGCGCGCAATGGACGCGACGCGATAAACGGTTATCCAATAAAGCGTTATGGGAAAAAATTATCGGAATGTTTACACGTGCTTTCTATTGCGCTCTTACGCAAGTCGTTTCAGTGTAAGTTCCCATTGGATTTTAAACTTTATTTACCTGTGATAAAGTGTATTATTGACGCAAAGGCAACTGTACTCGGATGACGCCATAGATTTGTTGTTATTATTGATAGCGGTTGCAGTTTGACTTTCTTTACGATAGCCACGCTAAACAGTTTTTATGGCGCCTTTTCTTAGTGTATTCGTGTACTTATAAGGCGACTTTAATGGGCTTACAATTGCACTCGGCACGATCTCCTACAATCATAGACAATTCTATATCTGACTAATATTATAAATGCGAAGGTTTGTATGGGTGTTTATTATTCATTCACTTAAAATTTTTCAATGGATTTTAATTAAACTTTACGAGATATAGTATATCAGAATAACTGAAGCATTTACACTTAACAAAGTAGTATGTATTCATTATTCAAAATGTAATAAAAATTGTCATGTATGTCGAAAAAAATTTGCTGTCGGCAAACTGTTTCGTTACGATCCGCCAAAAGCTATGGCTTAATAAATATATAATGAACAATGATTGTTATATATGTTGCGTTGATATATTAAAATCGCAAGACGAATTTAGTATATCAATATATAACTTAATACTTTTATTTTCGGTTTAAAAATCAATTTATATTATGTTGAGAACAGAATATATAGCAAAAGTATGTTTAAATTGTCATACTTCCTATTGGAAAATATTATGTTTGCTAATAGTGAGTTCTTTTTTTATTTACTATGTTTAGAAGTTTAGAAAGCGCGTGAGAATAAATTAAAGTTTGTTGTGTAAAAGAATGTCAATAAATCATTTGTCTGTCTGCTTCCAAGCATCCTTTGTTTAAGAGCTACCCGCATTAATGTTAATGAATTTATGCTCTTTTTAACTTCGGTAACGTCAAATACAGCCAGAACATGCTCTACTAATTTAGTTAACTAATTCGGACGTTGGATATTCAAATAGCTTAATAGACTGTCCTGAGTTTTATTTTCGTATTTTAACTTGTCTCATTATTTCTTTTATCTTTTCAGAACAGATATTTACTAAAAGTCTAACACTTTATTGATTTCATATACTTGAGAAAATAGAAATCAACATGTTTATTGACGGGCCGGCTACTCGTAAATCAGCAAGCGACCATTTCCATAACCAATGAAAACATTGGCTCTATCACAACTGAACATAAGACTTTGCCACACAAAGATTTCAGGTTTTTGTAGGATCTGGTAAAGACGATTACATAAAAAACATAAATATAACAAACAAATTATTATTTAAAATACGCTTATACTACGTATTACGTTTATTTGCACTTTAACTTTCGATGTTTCGAATACTTTCCAACGGCAGTGGGTCAAATGAGGTTATAAACGCCAAAAAACCTGTTGTAACTGCTTTTATTCTATAATTTAATAAATACTTTTTCTTATATTAGCTATGAATATTTTGCTGTTAGCTCACGATAGATTAATTGTTCAAAAGAAATGCCTCAATGGAAAACTTTAAGCTTGTCTCAAATACAACTTAATAGGGAAGTCAGGGCTAGTCTCTTGTACTTGAGGTCAGTTGTCCCTATCTCAACGATATCTAGGGTCATTTTGGTTGCCTGGGAATTGAGCTGAGGGTCGTTTGAATGTGCCTTATTGATAATATATTGGATAAGTGGTATTCAGTTATTTTAGGATTGTTATAAAAACAATTGTTTGTGGAATCTTTTGTACTGATATTTTAAAGGTTTTTAATTAAAATGCAACTATATGTTATTTTACTCTAATATTATAATCCGGAAGCGAATAAGTATGCTTTAAAGCCAACACAAAATAAATAAGCTTTTAGCCAGTTTTAATCAAGTTATATAATATGTTACATAAAATAGGAAGTATGATTATAACAAAATTTCTTATAGCGACCTTATACTGATTAGAATTCCAGAACATTTATGTATGTTTAAGAAATCTAAAAATTTTAAAACAATCCATAAATATTGTCTCTCTCCGGTGATAAAATTTCTTTTGAATTTTAAACACACCGCATGAAGTCTTTATATTAAGGTTTGTAGTAATTTTGTTTAATATCTTTATTAAATGAAATAATTTATGGGTCTCGCTGAATATGTAAAACACGAATTTGATTATAGAATTCAACATGGAGTCCAACACACAGCAACGCTTAACGGCAATTTAGATATGACAAAAACATATTTATTGGTTGCGAAGCATGAAAAAAAAGATAAAAGTTATTATTTGACTTTATGCAAGGGTACTTTATACCCTAGTTTTTACATTATAAAAAAAACACGGCAATGAGTTGAAATCATGTGGGAAAGCTTTTGTTTCGTCATGATTGTTACCTAGATAGCGAACATAAGAACAGAATTCCTTATGTTCCTCCTTATAGTCATAATTATTTCACTGCAATAATTGGACGTAAGTGCCTATTAAATTTTATGCTGTATAATATGTGAATGCATTTTTTCCATTATTTTGATCGTGGGTGACGTAATACTCGATCTGCATAAAAATATTTGTAGGAAATGGCGATTTAAAGTCTCACGTAACAGAAAACCTCAACCAAGCAAAAAAAAAAAAGGTCTTGTTCTATTTGTATCTTTGTATAAAAGAGGGAGTACTCTCTGTTGCTTAAGTGAATAGAATAATATTTCACGCGCATGTTCTTGAAGCAAGATAACAGATTAGTGTGAGAACTGAATAGATTTAAGCTAACCTTCCGATGTTTAGGCAAAAATACTTCCGCCATTGTGAAAAAAAGCTGCATGCCCATAATGTGACAAAAGCGTGATGGATGTTCATAATTCCGATAACTTGGTTACATTTATTTTTATGGTTTTGAATAAAACAGAGAATGTATGTATGGACCGTCCCATAACTATCGCAAAGTTGGTACAAGTTTATAAATAAATCCAAATAAACGGTTATTTTCTCTCTTGCTATTTCAGTTGGAAAGTTATGATATAACCTAAATTTGTGGTATTTACTGGCTCCTTAAATTTACTTTTGATGACAACAATCAGTTTTCAACATCCGGACACGACTTTTTATTACCCATATAAAGAATATAGCATCTTATTTATTACATAATCAGACGCTATTGCCTTTACCTAGTGCATAACTACGGTTACACAGAGCTGTTCTCTCAAAATCAATCCCCTGCTTAAGGCAAGTGTTAAACCACAGAGTCACAGAGACAGTTTAAACTTAACTGCTCTATAATACAATAAATTGATGCATATTTATTTCAATGTTTCCGATATACGTGCCCGTGAACTTTTAAAGAGGCCCTCAATTCCTATTATAAGACGGAAGAGTCGTCACGAGCCAATTAAGGCCTAACCATTGATTTTTATGTCCATTTCTAACGCTATTCCGTAAGATGTGGCACCAGTTAGTTTATCCACATTAGAGATACCTCTTTTAAGTGTGAAGCCATTGTGATGCTTGTCTTTATAGTGCACTATTTAAAGTGATTTGAAAGTTTGTTTTGATAAATAGCGTCAAGATAAACATTTCCAATGTGCATATTACTGTAGCGGTTGCGTTATTAAAGTTAAGATGGCAGACTATGCGACCTAAGCCATCGAAACAGGAATTAACATTTTTATAACATTTTTCATATATTAAGTGGAATTTTGGTTGTAACGTGCTTTTTTTTAAATTACAAATCAAATATTATGATTTTACTAAAAAATAAGCATTGCTGTAATTTTATGTAATGTTTCTTTCCAAGTTGAGAACATTACATATGTATTGCCAAAATAAAATGTTTCGTAACAACATACATATCATAAATTCTTCGGTAATACAATCAAACCGATACATTGTTCGAACCGTGAAAGGAGTCGAATAATAGGGACCATGTAAACCAGCCATAATGGCCAGTTCCCACGCTAATATGCCTACAATATGAGTATTTACACCATGGTTAGAACCACTATGCCACGTCACGGAACCACTGAGGTCTTTTTGTCGCTATGTTTGCGACGTCAATACTAACTCATTTTCCGAAACATCCTATATAAATTAGACTACGACCGAATTTAAGTCTTATGACTAAGTAATACAAAAGAAATTCCCTTGAATAGGTATTAAGCCGGCTTATCCGCAACTCGTAGGGTTGACAATGATGTATATTTCAGTGCATTTTAGCACAATTCAGCTAATGGTCTTGATATGGTTGATATATTTTATAGTTGTAAAAGTCTCTGTTGCTTTTATATCTTATTAGCAATTTCCTATTCGTGGTAAATGTACTATCAGCATGAGGACAATCAATAAAATAAGTCCATCGATGGATCTGTCCGTCTTACTATTAGTACTTAGGAATGATTTTTTTTATACAAACTTTATTGCAAAGTCCTTAAACTAAAGGCGGCCTTAATGCCATTAGGCATTCTTTCCTAGTCAACCCGGAGCGTAGTGAAAAATTAATTTAAGATCAATTTTCTAAAATATTCTATAAACAACTATAATAATTTTCTTACTCTAAAAATACATTATTATGGGCATTACGCCAATTGCCTATATTACTCAAAGATATTATACCTTTCCATTAGTGAATATTTTAAATTGGTTCAGTAGTTTCGTTGTATATTAGAAACAAACAAACAAATGTGTGTATAATGTTCTTATAGTTAAGAAATCGAAAGTAAAACGTGTCTTGTTGCATAAAATGTGTTTGTGTAATATATAATTATGACTTATTCAAATGCAAATAATTATATTACTTCAGATTAATGAAGTCCAGTGCTGAGCGTAGCAAGTGACGTCCAAACAGTTATAAAGAAAAATTTAATGTTATAACCAAAGTTAACAATTAGTTAACAACATTACAAAAGTGTTTCTTAAAACATTATCTTAACATCATTAAAGAACCTTACAATAGAGCCGTATTAAACTTATTTAGTGTACTTATTTAAATATATATTTAACCATACGTTCAATTAACCAATAATCTCATGCATTACTGATCACAGTATGATATTGAATAACTGAAGACTATACATTTGCATTTAAATAATAATGCCGTTCCATCGAAACAACCCAATCCTGTATCATTCTATGGTAATATCGGCTGTATAATGCAAAAGGTTAGATCTGTGTTTGAAAATTATGAATCGGTCATAGAATAGCAAACGGATAAATTTTGCAATTCTTATCATATCATAGTAATATAATAATAATATGCATTGCTAATAAACAACTCACTTTATTGTCTCCTAACACTGTTTCAAAATTACATAAAATAAAACAAAATTGATAATAAATCTAAATGCTATTTATTGATCAATCTTTAGTAACAAGCCTGATCTGTTTATCAATATTTTTTATAATCCCTTAATTGTAAATATCAGTTAAATATTTCTTTTATTGATTATATTCAATGTAAATTAAGATAACTAAAGTTTTTGTTAGCTCTAACTAGAGCTTTTTACAAAAGTAGTTATCACCAGGAACGTAAGGAATATACATATTACCAAGTGAGAGCGTATTTAGAAAGCTTACATTTGAGTTCTTCTAAAGTTTTATTTTGCCACCTGGACTTCACCAGAGTCATTGCAGATCTTGAATGCATCAGGTATTTAGCAAACCGAGTTTCGATAACTGATGACATATTTTTATGACTGATGAAGATTTCCTTGAAGTATCCACGTTATTGCCCCTAGAATTCAACTAGCAAGTCAAGTTAAAGGCAAGCTTGTGTTGTGTTCAAGTTGTTAAAATTAAACAAAGTATTGAAGATAACTGATCAATATATAAAACTTTGTTAGGTGCTGACAATGTTTTATGTAACTATATTTTCTAGTTCCAGTGAGCCACGGTTTGGGAATAGTTTATTAATTTTAAGTTCCTACACATTGCTACAATAAGTTTTTGTTAGCACATACGTAAGCCACTCGCTAACAGACTGGGCAAAAACGTAAATTGTTTGTTGGGAGTATCGACGTCTTAAGTTGGGTTTTCGACCTCATTCCCACACCCTATAGAATAATTATGCAGAGTACCTAGAAACTTCTAGGCAACCTTTATATAAAAACAATGTATGTAGTAAGGTGATCCCTGCTGATCTGAACCCATTACTAGTATGCCCGATTATGCATCTATGTGTACTTGACTTTACCTGGATATGTATAGATATTTTTTTGGTAAACGTCATAGTAACTTTAATTTTTGAATTGTTCTCTACACCTTATGCCTTCGAATAATAGCCTGATTTTTTTTGAATATTCTACCTTAATCTATGTTTGGCCTTAATCCAGTTATCTTTTTACATTTGTTTCTACTCAATTCATTGATATTTAAAAAATAATAATTTGTCATTAACTAAACCCGATAAATCATTAGTAAATATTTAGATTTTTCAAACGTAGTATTTATTTTTTGTAACCATTACTTACAACTGATTACTTTTTAAGTTAATGTGTATTGTGTTCAATTATTCACACATACGAAGAAGAAATATCGTAACAGTTAATCGAAACTTAAGTAACCTTAAAAATAATCAATAGCTCTACAAGTCAGTGGACACAAAGTAAACCAATTATCCACTCTTAACATCCAAACCGGTGAAATACGAGCGCATTAATCAAACGCCACACATCTCACTAACGAATGTTTAAACTCTCTAATGGTTCATCCCATAACACGGTATTACATGATATTTAAGCTATAAATATCCCATTTATCAAGGGCCACCTTGAAAAGTCGTACAAAGCTAAAAGTGCACCTAAATCTTGCTTATCAAACAATTTATCGTTATTAGAATGCGGTTTGATAAATCATTGTGAGAAATTTTAGTAGCAATTCCATTAATATTACGAAATTTCATTTGATCGATTGCTTCCAAGGAAATGCTAGATGCTACGAGCACTTGAAAACGCGAATTTAGTTGTAAGTTTATGTCCAATTTAACATGTCGAATGGACATAATAAAGTGACACTGCATTTATCAAATTGAACCAATGCAAATCAAAATTCACGTTTCAAAAACTTCCATAAAACGGAGTATAAGTATGGATTTCATATAAAAAATTAATGTAGTACACGATATTTTATTATTTAAATATTCATGTAACATTCATAATGTATATTTATATATATATATATATATATATATTACATTAGATGTAAAATATATAAAAAATACGTTAAGAAATTAATATCGAATACATTAATTATTAATTATACCCACAACGTATAATTATATTTTATTATATGACGCGCTTATTGCTTGAGCTTTCTTTTTGAACAGTTTTCACAAATGTTAAGGTATTTTAAACAAAATAATTTTACATATGTGAAGTTAATCGAAACTATTTGATTTTCACATTATTGTAACGGTCAATACCAATTCCCATACCCAGTCAGTTTTAAAACAAAGTAAATGAAATCATGAGAGCACAGAAAATTAAGAGAGTTTAATGCTATAACTGAAAATATTATATTCAGTTATAAAATATAGCATTAAACTCGCCGGTGTTCTTAATTTGTGCTAAATAATAAATAAATAAATGTACTGGAGCAGTACTAAATATTGTTCTAATATGGATAGTAATCTAAAAAGAATCAGCATAAGAAAGACATGGAATCTATGACGTGTATTAATTCCCGTTCGTTATATATAACCTATATCTGGCTAGATGTAGAGTGAATACAAATATACAAAGCTAGTTAGTTTGTTTCGTTTGGTAAACTGTACTAAGTAACTGAACTACTATATCGATTTTTAAGAAACCTTATTTATTGAAATTGTTGAACAGTGTTCACATGTAAAAGGCTAACTCACCTTTTTATAAATAAACATCAAAAGCTGATAGTTTATTAGTAAAATGACATAGTACTTACTAATAAATAAAAAGATATATGATACAATATCTACAATAGCTATGATATTATATATTCAAATAGTTTTACACTTATGAAGTATTATTTTGGAATTATATATATATATATATGTATAGAAATTTAGAAGTATAAGATATAAAGATCTTTACGCTTCAACTCTAGTTAGATGTTAACCATCGTAACCTCCAACGGAAGCTGATTTGGAAGAAGAATATATACATAAAAGTAGGGGTGGAATAATATATAAAAGTTATTCCACTACGGTTCAATAAAATTAACAACAATGAAACTATTAAAACTAACTAGACATTGCACTTAAAATACCTGCTACAAATGGCAGAACTTACTTGAAATCGGTATTGGTCCTAGTTTTAGGTCCTTCATCAGGACAAGTGTAATAACTTCAAAACACTGGGGGGTCACTGCGAGACGGGAAGCATCCGTGAAGTTTACATATTTTACCTTTTGTAGTAAATGTTTTAATCACAATGATTCATGCTAAATTCTTTAATGTGGGATAGATTAAACAAGTTAAGAACATGACCAAATAAATAAATAAACGCGATACAATTTTTTATATATGTTTCTTCATGCAATGACTCAGATTTTTTAAATGAATTGCCTATATGTTGAACATGCTCACCAACAACTTCTTGTCATTTGTAAACACAAAAGTGTTCACCATTTTAATAGCTGTTGTGTAATGCTAATTACACGACAGACTTATTCATGCGTGTGTCCTTTAGTGAGTCTGATTAGCATATAAAAAGCTCGCACAACCTGCGTGCGGTTTAGTCCTGACAAATAGATTTCAAAGCCGCCTGTGTCACCGCTGTTGACAAAGTGCTCTTAATTTTACACCACTCGGCTTCGTCGCAGTTCCCATTATCCCTTTTAACATATAGGTCGTTCACCTGATGCTAATATTGGCGTTAACTTAAATTCCACCAAGCACTGTAATGCAAACATTTTAAACAATATCATAATGTCTTCCTCATACATATAATTTTTTTTATGCCTGTATGTCTGTCTGTTTGTCCTGGCTAATCTCTGAAATGGCGGGTACGTTTTTGACGTGACATTCTCTCAAACATAGCCGATGTAACTGAAACTTACTTCGTGTTTTAAAAGGAAATCTGAAAGATTATTTTTATACAGTACCACGCGGATGAAGTCGCGGGCAACAGCAGTTTAGCAGTTACAGTTTACAAATTGAATTGAATGTAACTTTGATTTAAAACATGCTACTTTAAAATATTCTGGCTACTATAGCCAAAAAAATACACAAAACTTGGCGAGATGTTTATCATCATTTTTCCAAAGATTTTACAAAATTTTAGCATTGAAAGACATGTTATTGTTGACATAGTTTAATCTTCGTACTTGAAAGCACTCGTACAACTACTTTAAGGTATTGTTTATATAAATAATAGATCTAGATAATAACGATACAAAATTTTAAACGAAACAACTAATGGAAACTACGACCTTGCGTGGTTTGTTTTAATTTGTAATATTAATAAATGAATATCATGTATGTATATTTGTTCACACATAACATCCGCATTACGCAAAGCTCGCATTAATCGGCGACTATTAGCAAATGGCGTTAATTTACAGCGTCATGAATTGGAATTATCGCTTACAAGTCTCGATTTATTGCCTCCAATAACGATAATGTCGGTATATGACGCCAGAAGGTTTATTATCATCCTTACTGGTATGAAAATAGTGTATGAAACATTGTTTCTTCTGTACAAACTCCTTAGAAACAATTCCCATGGTCTGGTGCTTAACCACCATTTTAGTCCGAATTTTAGTTAGAAAACTAGAATTAGTTAATGAGAGCTTCAAATACTATGATGTTTTTGTTAGAGCACCGTATAGGAAAAACAAGGAGAGATAGTAAAAGAAAAAAATAAAAGAATAACATTGATAACTATGATCTCAAATCCGCGGGCGGTCATTATCCTAATCCTCGTAAAAATTTATTAATCTGAATGCATCATGCATCATGCATCATCAGCCTTTGATAGTCCACTGCTGGACATAGGCCTCCCCTAATACACCCTTTACATTGGGGTTTGGACCGTATCCCAACACGCTGGTCCAATGTGGGTTGGTGGTGACGACTTTTACATGCCCATCCGACGCATGGATCATCTTACTTTTCAGACAACTGGCTGATCGGCCCAAATTGCCCTAACCAACTAGGAAACAACTATGAAAATTTGTTGTGTCCCCGCAGGATTCGAAACTACGACCTCCGATTTCTAAAGCACACGTCTATACCACTAGGCTACGGAGGCATGGCAAATCTGAATGCTAAAAGCTATATAAAGTGGCAGTTTAAAGCGTACTTTAAATTAAATTAAAGCTAACACAATGTTTTTTATACTATCTTGCCACTAAAAGCCTGTGGTTGATTGAAGATTTAACCAAGTCGTACAACACATACCAAAAACATGGAAGAGATGCAATGAAGTCATTGCTAAGTTGTGACATAATTAGCAAGCACTTAATTGGCAAAGCAACCATTGCCTACGTCAGAGGTGTTAAGTGCAGAATGCTGTTTGTCTCATGCACGAGTGCCACGTGGTGGGTCGATGGTCAAACGATGGATTAAGGACATTATTAATACGCGCAAATTTTGTACATACTACCTAATATTATCTACCTACATATATTTAGATTTATATACATACTACCTACCCACCCCGGCTTCGCACGGATGCAATACTGATATCTGTAGTATCTTTGATAATATATATCAATTTATCAAAAAGAATTACAGAGAAACTGTAATATTATGCATGTATCATTCATATAAACATTTCTCTGATTCACTCCAATTAGAAAAACGCTTCAAAAACCGTTGCCGAGTTTTAAAGATTTAAGAATACGTAGGGACGGACTCATATCATAAACGACTTGTTCGATATCATTGTTATATACTTTGCAAATAATAAATAATTAAAACTTTAGGACGATAACACAACACCATCTAGTCCGAACTAAGCAAACCTTGGACTATAGCTCCTTAATGACTGATACATACATAAAATAACTTTTATATATGCTTTGATAATATGAAAGTGGTAGTTCTCTTACTGGGAAGCGTCTGGGGAGGTGCCACCACAGTGCCAATTTTCTTTTTTCAAAGGCCACGAAGGCAGACGAGCAGTCGGGCCACATGTTGGAAAGTGGTCACCGTCGCCCATATACGTTGGTCATATCTGTGGTATTATCAACGCGCAGGGTATGTACAGTACCGCGAAACATTGGATATTAGCTCTCGGTTATCCACTAAATATGCTAGCTACGATGCCCTTTAAACCGTAACACATAATCGTTTTCAAACCTACAGCTTTGCGGCAGAAATAGAAGATTTTCAGAATACATGTAAATACTCCGGCCATAAACCAGTACTGTAAGCGCTGATATATAATTTTGAAATTACTATAAAACTAGTAAAGAGATATGAACTACTCTTTATAATATTTGTTCATGGGAATTTACTTTTGTAGGTCAGTCAAGAATTTAAATAGTTCAGAAAATATTACTTTGCAGCAAATATTTAGTTTTGTTATTATTAAAAACTGTGAAATATTAATATTAAAAGCTCAAATTGTTCTTAAGTTTTATTTAAAATTTTCCCATAAATTTATTATATATTGTTAATAGACTAAAAAAATTACGAGATTGTATAGTTTGTATTATTTAAATATAAAAAAATTTGATAACCATCATGTTCGTAAAGTCAAAAATTGTCAGTCCAATAATGTTTAGTTTTATTTAATTGTAATGATAAAATCGATATTATTGATTTCGAACAAACAATAGTGAAATCGATATATTTTAATCGATTATCCCGAACTGGTCGATAAATTGTATTCGAACTGCTTGTCCGCCCGCGACTATAACAATATATCAATGTTATGAAACAGCCGATAATATTAACCGCTCAAACCGGAAACATTCGATCAATACAATTGATTTTGTTTAAAATAAGTTTCTCACTTAATTTAGAGTAGTAGAATACGGAAAAACACGTTCTTAATTTTCATCTTTTCGAAAACATATATTCTAATTAAAAGTTGAACATTACATTCGTTGCGATTAGAACCCGCCTGTCCGCCTCTGACACTTTAATATTCACCTTTTTGTTACGAAATAGAGGCCGTGAGTTCGATTCATGCGGTGAACATCTTTGTGTCATCGTTTAATGACTTTATCGTATTATTTTACGTTATTAGGTAAAAAGTATGATGATTAATGTAGTTCATCCAATAATAACAGTAAGAAAGTATATAAAGCATATCAGGGATGATTGTATACTACATCTTTGCGAAATACTGGCGCACCAGTATTGGTGACGGGGGGTTGAGTGGAATAGGTCCCACTCACAACTGATCAGCTAATATTCATTCACCATTTATAGCTTAAATCATTTATAGGTTGAAGGTTATTCAACCATTAACGGTTAAACAAGTATAAAACGACTACACGCCCTTCTACGACCCCTAGTTTATTGACTAAATTAATGTCCAGAATTAGTTCCTTATTCAGCCATTAGTATAATTACTAGCGCCACTATAACTATAAATGCCCCTAATAAATTCCTAATTGCTCACGCCCCAGCGATAAAGTTCACTTCTTTTTAGGCGATTTACGGTCGTAAAGTTGTAAATAGTTATAAATAGATTAGTCTATTATTTGACCGCTATACGGACGGTAACATCGATGAAGTTAGAACCTTAACATATTATGATAAAGTCTATTTTGTTTAATCATCATTGGGGACACGATTACACAAAATAGACTTTATCTCGAAGGTTTCTTCACCACAATGATTCACCGTTACACAAAATGTTAACTTGTTTCGGTTGTATCACTACATTTTATTGACAGCGCCTTTGTTAAAGATAAAAAATATTATTGTAGGGTTGCACACTTTTTTCTTACAGAGTCATCAAAACCTTCACTTTGAAAGATGGTGTACGGAAAATATTTTACATTAGTACAACACTGTAGTCATTCTTTTGATATTGATTGCTTTTAGTATATATACAAATAAATAATATAGGAGTGTCTGTTTGTGATAAGTATCGTAATAAGCATTTGTAAATGATAACATTTTGATATATAACCAATGCATATAACAAATCAACATTTAAAAACATTTTTCTGTCTGTCTGACTTTCTTTAACAGATAGCTGGTATAACTGGGGCTACATTTATTTTTTGAAAAAATAAGATTCTATTTGATATTTCTTACATATTACCACGCGGCTCAAGTCGCGGGCAATAACTAGTACTAAAAAGACACGTCTTTCTGTACATATAAAAAGTTATATTACTGAACCTCGCCTTTATTAAAAATTACCAAAATAAACCAGTTGTTTAAGTTTACGTTTAAGTTTAAACCAGAAATGTTTCAAACTAGTACTTATTTTGATGTAACATAGGTACACTAAAATTATCTTCCTTAGTATGACGGTCAATGTATAGTGAATTTCATATTACGACACACTTTTTGATTCTTCAAATTTTCTTTTAACTGTCTGATTATAGTGAGGAATAAACTGCGTTAATTATTTTTATCGCATAACAATAAATATATTTGATAAATTATTATTACCTGTTTATTACATCGCAACGACTACTGTTCTAACATGCCGTAACAAGTTGTGAATAGACATATCCATAGTATAAATAAAACCAGCTGATCACAAAGAGAAAACCAAAAAGTCAACACATAAACAAACTGGACACAGATAACAACAACGCTAAGTTATTTACGATTTTACACCATAAAGGACATCCAAACTATGAGAATTCGTGTAATTATTCCCTCGGGGCAAGTGTGAAACACGATAATTAGCTGAGGGGAGACTTTATTGGCCCCTTCACATTATGAAGGACTTAATTAAATTATGAACATTGCCTGAACTACCTACGAGAGATACAGCGTCGGCAAATGCAAAGGTAAAACTTGTCAGCATTTATAAATAACGCAGTCGAATATTGTAATTAAAATTTTTTGTGTCTGTATGTAAATGTTTGTGTAAAATCCGATTTTATTTATATTTTGGACTTGAAAACTTGACTAAGAATATTAAATACAAGCTGTTACCCGCGACTTTGTCCACGTGGTATAGGACAAATGTCATGTAAATTTAATGTATATTATAATATAAATAAGGTGTTTGTATTGTGTACGCCTATCATTAGACAAAAAGTTGTATGGCTTTATGTAAGACGATGACGAGCTACCATATTGACTTTCATCCTCATTTTCACCCCTAGTTTATCCCCGTACAGTTTGAAAATAAAAATTCGACTATCTAGACACAAAATTACATCGTTTTATTTTCAACCGATACGATTTTCATATAAACTTTTATTTCTTATTTCAACCCTTCCAACCACTCTTACCCAATGATTAATAGCCTACGTCCTTTCTTGAAAAATGTTTTGAGTATAATTATTTCTTTTTTTTACGCGAATACAATACATTAATAAATAAAATGACTTTTAACGGTTTTTATCGCGTTTATTTTACGTATTTAAATTCCCGACGTTTCGAACACTTTCCAGCGGCCGTGGTCAAAATACCACTGCGGCTACTTCTACCGCTGTTATGATATAATCAGTTCATTTTGCATAGCTTGGAGTGCAGACTAATTAATTACATTTAAGATCTGGAAACCCCCAATAAGCACTGGCAATAAGACGCATGACATCTCAGTCTACCCCGTGACCGTGAAAATGTTCCAAAATAAAAAGTCATTTTATTTGATAATATTTTGATTTTGTACAAAATTTCATCGAAATCGGTTAAATAGTTTAGACAGTGAAACGGACAGACTGACAGAAAGACAGAGGTACTTTCGCATTTATAATATTAGTATGGATAGTCATAGTTAATGCCAGCAATATCTTACACTTTTATATATTTTTAAACAAAAAAGTAAAGTTAAAAGGTATTAGCATATGAATATTAAGGAAAACTTTTCAACCAAAAGAAAAGAACACACTTAGATTGTACAAAACGTTCTATTATTGTTTGTTACCAATTGGTGGCAATTATTTTTTACGAAATATTGTCATATATCATTCATCATTATAATCATTATCATTATAATTATTATCATTACCATCATTTATCATTAATAATCATTTAGCAAATTTATTGAACCTATTCTGGATGATTCTAAGTGCTGCATCTGTCACCTATGGACACTTTTACAAACTGGAGGTATGAGTTATTTGGGGTAACTGATCAAAGAGTTTAGACTTACCTGAATGTCTTAAGAGAATACTAGCGAAGCTTCAAAATATTCTTACATCTTATCCGTCTATTGAAAAGATAATTTCTTTAAGATGGTATAGTCATTGCGTGTAAAGAAATTGATTAAAAGTTAAATAATGATCGTGATAACAAAATAAAAAAGGCATAACAGATAAAGAGGGAATTGTCTTTGTAGAAAAATGTTTATAGTCCAAATATGTTTGTTTTCATAATATAAAATCAAAATTTCGTCAACTTCAACAATCTAAATGCACCTTGCTAAATTCCGTTTAGCACCTGCATATTATCTGACGACAAATGTGGTTTAACGCTACCCTACCTATAATTAAATATAATAAAGTTGTCGAATTTATTGACAAGATTGTTAAGAAGAGTGGCTATTCGATAGGACAACATTTTCTCACAGTTTAATAATAAACCTACAGTTTACCAAAGAAATAGATAATATTCTTCCTGACCTTAATACTCTTTTAAACACAATATAATAACAGTAAAATCCTATTTGAAATATATACAGATTGCACAAACAGCATATATTCTTCCCTCAAGCATCAAAGTACGCGCCAATATAAAATCTCCCCAAATCATCCACTCCACAAAACCCTGGGCCAAGGTGTCAAACCACCCGAACACAAAGAGGCAAGTGTGAACAACCAATCGGGCGCATACGTGTGGCATCCGTGCAACAAAAAATACCCATAAAAATGTGAAAGCCGAACCACCCATGTCGAATCCCATGGCATCGGCAATAAAAGTGACCCACAAAAATGCATCATTATATATCGGCGTTGAAAGTATAATTACAAACGCAAATAGCAACCGCGCGTAGGCGTAAAAGGTGCGGGCCCCGAAAACCACCGAATCGGTTAACAATAAGCGAGTGTACCAATATTGGTTCTCGGTTCGAGACGTTCCCACGGGGTCCTAGGGCCATCCCTCCTCCCAGCCCATAACAGGGCGCCTGGATAGTAATAAACAGCGCCAACAGATCGTCCAAATATTGCGCCCTATCATTTGGTATAGCATAAAGGCGGCTTTTAACGTACAAAGGAGCCGATAATTGGACACCTTACTAACAGCTTACATTGCTCCGCAACTCTAGTTGCTCTGCTGTTCAAATTTCCCCAGTTTTTTTATTGTCAACGTATATTATCGCGTTATTCAGGTCTAAGCGTCCGTGCATTGTGCTTGTCGCAAGGAAATTATCGGGAAAACGTTAATGGTATAACAAAAGTAGAACGCTTTTAGACGATGTTAAATGGATCGAGGATGGGCCCAAGAATTACGAAACTATTAACTGAAAAATGAATCCATTTAAAATATAAATGGATAATAATGCTTGTTATGAGCAAACCTGCCGAGTTTAACTGCTTTGCTTAGGCAAATAAGCATTCAAATTCAGTTAACTAAAGGTATCCTAAATATCAAATACACCTGTTTACTACGGAACATTTTCAACGATCTTGTATTATGGAAATGAATTTGATTTATCCAAATTACTATATTGTATCCCTTATAAGGAGCAGCTAGAATGGGCTGCAACGCGAAGCCAACTCTGAACATATTCAAATGGCTGCACGAATACCCAATAAGTCTTACTTATTTGACAATTGACGTCATATTAATGGGATTGAATGATTTAAACGATCACTGTGACTTTGATTTAATGCTTTTAATTGGTAAAACGACATTTTAAGTTTTTAAAAATAAAATATGCATACCAGTTTTTTTTTTTAACTTGTAAGACATTCAGCTAAATATTAATTTTGCTTTTAAATATCTTCCAAAATTTAACTCTCATGCTATTTATCTTTAAGGTATCATAAATAGTAATATACAGTAAAAGCTGTGACAAAATTCTTATTTTAAGAGAGGATGTTAAGATTTTTTGTTTTGTTGTAGATAACACGGCAAAAATATAAACGTAACTAAATACTTTACGTTTACTAATTAGTACAGGTACTCTTTTTGTTTCAGATACTACACAAAGTGTAATCGAGCTCCAGCGGAGTACAAAATTACCAAGGTAATCAAAATTTGAAATTATAAAAATTTTAGGTACTAATACGACATAACATTTTGTGATAAAGGAATCGTCACTCAGTGCCTTATAGAAGTGAGTTTTAAAGTCTCCAAGCAGACTGGAGAAAAAAGTAAGTAATATTTAAAAATAAATAAAAATAATTTGATTGTCTTGGCGATGGTACAATAAATATAATAAAGATCATAAAGATTGACGTAATTTATTATAGATTTAAGATATGTAACGAGCAGGTCATTCAACTTGAGGTAAGTTTTGTACCCTGCCCTGAAGAAAAGCGGCCTTAGCACATATCCGCCTACCACTTTAAAACAAGAGACGTCTTTATTATTCGCCTGTAATTATACCCGCTACGTTGCCCTACCAACCAGAAGGCCGAAGCGTTAGCACACTACAGATATGCGGAAAAAATACTGTCCTCTGTAAAAAAAAGACCCAACATCTTTAATTGTCTTGACGTTTCTATAGATTGATGACTAAGCAACTGCCCCTGAACATTATCGTAGACCTCTTTAACTGGGTCAAATTGTACAAATACAAAACGCATATTTATTATTTCGAAATCTAAATAGGGTCAGTGGCCTATTTACTCTCTACTTTACTTACTATCATTAGTTATAAACAAAGAGGCATCATGGCATGCCTAAACTTATTTATCACTGACCGTTAAATGTTTTTGAATGTTTGAGGCGAGTCACATGGCGTTAAAAGTTATTGTACACTGATGTAACAATTATTTAGACCGTCAGAAGGCGAGCATGGGAATGTTTAAACTCAGAGCAGCTATCATTAACACTCCTTACAAAACAAACGCGTCCTAATAGTCTTGTATCATTAGTACAAGACCACCTGAAGATGTTAACGAATGTTACGATTGACAAATGATGGTCCAATGTCCCTTTGTGCTGCCGTCTCTTCAATAATGACGCCTTCAGTACACTGACACAAACATAATGATATTTCGTTCGAGTCTGTTACGATTATTGTGCTTTTTAACATGATGACGAATGATGTTTGAATATCAGTTGCTAATTGTTGGTTTGTGGCAGTTTGTTATGTTGAATGCATAGACCGAGTTTGATTTCAATTCTTTGTTGTGAAAAGTATGTTCTAAAATTAAACATGGATTAGGGGAAATACTTTATATTAATGATTCGCGATAAAATAAGTACTTTATTTTTCAAGAAATTTACAAATGATTAAAAAAGTCTGTGAATAAACGTGAATAAAACCAGCTGCACTTTACATATTTATGTACATGTTTGATACATTATGCCAAATATTTAACACAATTTATTTCCTGTTTCTTCAAATATTTGTGCAATAAAACAATATTTTGCATGCAATTAAAAGACTAACCTCGACATTGACTTTAATTTGAAACTTTCAGTCAAAAAGTGGGTTTAGTGTAAAAACAATAATTCAATTACTAAAGCCGACTGTTTTAATTTGTTTTGGATGTTCACCCGAATTAAATGCAAATATATTTCTGCATCATGACATGTTTACCATAAATTTAAAGTGCATGTCTGTCTTTCACTTGTCGTTTTCATAAGTGACATTTTTAATTACACATAAAAGAACTCACTTTCAAACAATGGACAGGATATTTTTAGTGCTGTCATTCAGATGTTATCCGTCTGTGTGTGAGACCTTAAAATAAGTATGCTAAATTTATTATCTCTCACCGTTAAAATATTTTTATATTTGTTTACTGACAACAGTATGTGAAGACTTTTTATTTATAGTATTTTTATTTAAAAAGTATAATTTTAGTTTTCTATTTTAATGCGACTGAGAGAAATAAATCGTTCTGATTGATCAAATTTTATTGTATTGAATACGTACATTATGTTGGTTTAGACAGATTAAATACAAGGAATGCAACTTGCTTAAAAATTCTTTAAAATTGTCTTCCTTTTCCATCATGAGAAACAAAAAAGGATACAATAATATATAAATAAACAATATTAAAAATGGGTTTGAAACCCAATTAGTTATGTGTAAACAGCCTTTTAACTATTCGGCCGTTTAGCAATCGCGGCACATTAAAACATATCTAAATATATTTTAAAGTACAACACCGAGTTAAGATCAGTCAATAAACAACATAGCCACTAGCGAAATACGATTTACAACATAATATAGTAATCGTAATGGGTATTGGCAAACGCAAACGTTACAAGTGGTACAAATATATAATGGGAGAGGCATTGGCAGGCCTAGATTTATGGTGTTTTTAATGAAGCTCAAAAAATCATGTATCTAACTGTAGTTCCTGGTCAAGCGACTTTAGCTGTTACTTAAAGAAAGTCCATTAAAATAAACTTGCCATCTATCATCGTACTAAATATACATAATACACTAGGCTATTCTGTTGTTGTAGAAACGGCAAGAAGCTTTTTCACATATTGAATACTTCCTCCGTAGCCTAGTGGTATGGGCTTGCGTTTCGGAAAGCGACGTCGCGGGTGTGTAACCTGTGGGGACTAATCTTTTCATTGTTGTTTCCTAGTTGGTTAGGGCTATGCTGGACCCGATTGTGTGTAAGGAAAGATGATCCATGCGTAGGATGGGCACGCAAAACTCTATCCTACGCTTCCATTGGTTATAGGTCCCATCGGGCATTGAGAGTATAAAAGAATAGGCAATGCAACTGTGTTAGCGTGTACGCTTGTGCACTCTAATATCTCCTGCGTAGTTGGCTGATCTCCAATATAGATCGGCCGCCTTAGTCGTAATCTATTAGAGGATATTATTATTAAATTACGAAAAGGTCATACAAAGAACGTGCCTTAAAGTATTTATGACCCGGCCTTTTAATGAAGATCAGTTGCGTTTAGATGATGAGTTGCAGAATTCTAAACTCACTGCTTCCGATCCGCAAAGACAGGGTCAATTCTCTATGAAATTTGGTTAAATATTAGTCGATCTAAAAAATAAGAACCGTATTAGGGTGAAGAACTTTATTGTTATTATTGGTTATATTCATTATATTAAACCGCTTTGTGATGGCTTTAACTTTAAAAGTGAGTGATTTTATAAAATATTACGACGATCCAAATAGGAAAGAAAATGAGCACAACATAATTCATGATTTATATCAAAAGCATTTCTGTAACGCTATATAAGGCACCGTCTAATCGAATGATGGCGCCAAAAGTCAATGTAAATTGATTGAATTGTTAATAAACATAACTGCTTTGTGATTGGTCGTAAAACGCAGATACGATCGGTTTATTGGTCAGTTAATTGATGTAATGACATGTTACTCGCGTCGCTTGTCGTGGGGAAACCAAATGTTTGGTTCGCGTTTAATGCTAACCTAGTTTTGATATTTGATTGCATTAAAAACTCACATTTACCTTGCTTGAGTAAAATCATTTTACTTGAATTCTGTATATTTTCACTTAGATAAATGTAATATCAATATAAATTTATATGTAGAATGAAAAGTGTTAAATTCAACAACGTTTCCTGACATAACTTTTGTTTATTTTTCTCAACGACAAGTATTATCATCATCATCATAGGACGTAGGACATAGGCCTCCTCTAATGCTTGCCTCCTCCATTAAGGGGTTTCGGACCTTATCCGCTGGTCCAATGCGGGTGGTGGTGGACGACTTTTTGCATCCGACGCATGGATCATCTTTTGAGAAAGGATCGTCCCAAATTGTCCTTAACCACCAGAATAACGATATCACAAAGTTGTTTCCTCTTGGAATTCGAACCCACGATCTATAATAACCCGGTTTATAAAGCTAGGGCCAATACCGCTAGACCACGGAGGTGGCCTCTAGACCACGGAGGCGACAAATATAAGAGTACATAACACAATCACTCATAACTAAAAAACACCTCCTTCATGTTGTGGACTGCTTACTACCGTTACACGGCAAACTAATTTTATATATATACATAAAGAATGTTTCCACCATAAGTTTTCGAAAAGACGAGATTTTGTTAATACCTACCTCCTTCCAGCTTCGATTTCACTGGAGAATACTGGTTTTGTTGTAAGAGATTTTGTTTCACTATTTTCCTAATGTTTTTGTACAGCTTATTTCAAATATGTAGTCCATTACCCTGTAGCATCGCTACTTATATAATTTGTATATATTGCTATATATATAATTTGTATACTCCAACAGTAATCACCCATCTTATTTACACAAGCTCAAGATCTCTGTAACGTTGTCAACGTTTTCGTTACGAATCACCATATCAATTATTGGAGCAAATTATGTACTAAGTAGTATTGCATTAGGACGACTATCTGCATTTTTGAAACTAGAGTTGTTGGACGAAAATAAGAGAGGTAGTTTTGCAATCAACGATGTCAATATAATATAAAAACGGTTGATAAAACGAATAAAACAAAAAAAAAGCGTTGGATTTTGTTATCTAGTGTTATCAATCAATGTTAAACGCACAATTGAAAACAGAAACACGTCTCAAATAGTCCAAAATTATCAATTACCCGTAGCCGTTCGAAGCAAGCCATTCGTAGAGCAAAGCTACCAGTGTGTCAGTCAAACAGTGTTCCGCTATGAAAACAAACTCAACATTCCCCGCGTTGGTCAAGTTCGTAAGCCATTGATTGGCACAAATTGAACATTCCTTATGTTTGTCTGTCACCAATTCACTTTCGTACGTTCGCTGTCGTCGTGTTTATTGACACGCGCTGTCGTATATTTGAACTGGGACCTATCCTTGCGGTGGAAGAAGCGTGTGCGGTGGCCGTTGATTCTTGTTGTTGCTAGTAAAAATTTTGTTGTCTATAACTGAACTGCTGGTAGGGTTGCTAGCATCCGATCGTCAGTAGTGTCATTTTTTGAATGAAATAAAATGTATTTATTGTGAAGCGGAAAATTAACTTCCATATTTAAAGTTTTACTCAATATTGTTATTTTTTTTAAATAGTCTTTTAAAGTGATAAATATATTTTTTTTTCAATGGTTTCGTTTTGTTATATCTATACATATGGATATAATTAAAAGCTAATGCGGAAATGTTTCCCTATAAGTTAATTATTATATATATCAATTATTATTCAGCATTCTTTGGTATTTAATAAAGGTAGCAACATTATCGTTATTTTCAGTGATTAACATAAATACTACAAAAATTAAGTAAATTTATTTTTCGTATTTAAATGCTCAATTTTTATACTATTTCTAACAATTTGAACGATTAATAGCATTCTTTGTTCACAGGATAGATAAATAAATCCGTTAAATAAATAAGTTTCGTTAATAAGTAAAAATGTATTCTAGAAACGGCTAACCTCACGTGATATCGGTTTGTATGCCGACAAGCTTTTATTTCGATAAACTGTTGCTATTTAAAAATGTGAGAACCTTAGTTATTAAAAGTCGCAGTTGGAATGACAGCAAATAAAACTGTTGATAATTCAAGCATTGTTCTGCGAGTACAGACTAGAAATAGGAGTGCAACGTAATTTTCATTGTGCATGTCAAGTACGAGTTGACACTGGTCAATGTGACCATCCCGCGAGTTGTAAAAAATTGTCTTTGATCGTTTTTATATATGTTAGCATTTGCTGGTGGTCTGTTTATAGCTTGTCTTTGTGCCTTATGGTATTAAAATAAAATTTATGGCCCCCGACTCTGGGTGTCGGTTCGAATATTGCGGGGATTTTTTTTTTGTAGTATTTTCATTTACCTTTCTGTCGAAAGCAATTATATGCACAAAATCGCGTACCTACTGATTATAAAGTAATGATAACTTTGCAGAAAGATAAAAATTAAGGAGTTCTGTAGATATAGGCAATTATTAAGTGGTAATTATTCGGTGAGTTATTATGTATACCAAAAAGATAGGAGAAATATATTATCTGTAATATAATATATAATATAGTATCTGGGCTGCTAGCCCAAGATGGATGCAAAGCTTCGGGGCCATGTTGTTCTTACTAATATACAGTCACTGAAAGGTCAATATCTCGGTTAAAAACCAAATAATGTCAACACCATACGAATGATGTTGCTGTTTGTTATTTCGATTATATCTATTCCGAGTGTGCATTGTTTTGACAATAGTAACCAGATATCGCACCTATCATTATTTTTACCTTTACAGCTTTACACCAATTGATAAATGGATAACTAAAAGTAGGACTTTACCATCAAATAATACAACGGAAAACCAGTCCTGCTGCTTTATTTTACTTTTTAGATAACACCATTTAATTAGTTTGTTAATTTACAGACATATCCCAATTACACAATCAATAACCAAGCGAATGCAATTTACGTAAGCCTTTACTTGTGCTCAATTAAAATGTGTCTAATCAAGTTGTAAAATATTCCACTAGGGTGTTAATAAACATTGGCCAGTGGATAATGACCCGCTATTATCAGAAACGGTCAAGTATTTTAGAGCTGAATTGCTAAACTATTAAAACCGGTAGTGCTCTGCGATAAACAATTCAATATGCAGCTGTAAAAGTTTCTTTTAAGAAACAGAAACACAGGTTACAAACTCTTTTTGCAAATTATACCATCGCAGTAAAACTATATATTTTTGAAATAATATTGTTCTATGGATAGAAGTTGATTAGAAGTTTGTGTGTTTAATTCATAGAAAAATAGAGACTTCTACTTCTCTTTCTTCTTCTACTAGATTGCGTAGAGATGCATTCGATTGATATATTAGATGTTAAAAACTTTCTCTCCAAAAGTGGTCAAGACAAAGTTCTTATATAAATTCTTAGGTCTTCTACCGTTTGTCGAATTTATCTACCTTTATACAGCGTAATAATGGCCTGCTTGAAAAACCGCTACTTCTACTGCAACAATATACATTTGATTGTGTTCGTGAACAGCAATCTCGACCAATGATAAATAAAAAAAATAAACATGAAATGCACTATGCTGCTTGTTGCTTTTAATATAACTTTTAAACGGAGTAATTTTCACCGTTAGGGAAATCTTACGAAAAGAGAATAAGCGCGAAGCAACTAGAATTACAATACCATCGCAATTCATGCTATAATACGTATATAGTCGATAACTCTCGAGTTTTATTTTAGTAAAATACAAGGTCTTCAGGCTATGACCTCGAAATTGATCTAACTTCATCATGCCGTTATCATTGATGGCGGACGTCCATTACGAAGGAACATTTTATCGTTAGACTTTTTAGATACATGCTGAATGAAACAACTCCTATGTTGTTGAAAGAAAACGAGATATGAAGCGCTAGTGCTAAGAGAATCGCTATTGGTATTGGCAGATAAGTGGTTTGTAAGTTCCAGTGTTTTATTGAATACTTAAAGATATTACTTATTTTTGGCATTGATCTAACAAAAGACATCGGACGCATGTTGCCAGGGTGTTTCTATGGTTCATATTGCTCGCAAGATTTTCGAACCTTGCTTGTTAGAAGAGAGATTACTAATAATTATTATTTTATACTTCTCATATAATCGAAATCTTCAATTTTATCGAATTTTAATAAAAAAGAAGTTATAAAGTTCTTTAAAAATTAACGATTTATAGAAGAAAATATAACATTTTATGTGTCTAGTAGTCTTGGATATGTACTAATAAGATGATTTAACATCAAAATTCCCATTCGACTAAACTCGAAAAAGTCGATTCTCATAAAGAAACATCCCATAATTTAAAGCTTTTAATCGTAAAGGATTTTTGTTTCGTACGCATAAGGACAACATAATAACGGACTGAACAAGTTGTTACTTACATAATTACATTTCGATTAATGACATTTGTCCGATACAAATGGGCGGTTTAAGAGGGTTTTTGGAATTATTGTTCGCATCAATAATGCGATTGTAGCAGATAATTGGCATCATATATTCAGGGGGTGTGGTCAGGGATTTGTTAAAATTGCCGACAAAAGTTTAATTCGTGTTATTATATGTACCATAAGTTATTGAATCATTTAAATTTTGAGCTACCATTTTCTGCGCAAGTGTAAATAACAATGGATAAAATTTGAGTAATAGTACAATATTTGTTGGTAAATATACGCAGTCACGTAGATTAAAATACTTTTTTGTGATTATTTTTATAGAGTGCTTGGTATTAAAATTAAAAATTTGCCGATTAATGCACGAGTAATTTGTATTTTTTTTTTAATGTTTTTTAATGTTGTATCTTGAATAATTTTTGCTCTTGTTATACATTTCACGGATTCCCTTTTATTTATGGAGTAGCTAAGCTTTTATAGATTTTATAAAGCTTTGGTATTATTTGAGACAGTACCACGTAATAGCTCCAAGTAACTGAACTTGATTAAAATAAATTCACTAAGTAAACACTGATTCTCACTTTTGACAGCCAAATTATTGAAAATTTTGTCTGATCATCTCTTTTGTTGTAATTTAGGCTCTCTAATATCTTGCTTTTTCCTTGCAATTAGAAAGAAACGTGTACCTACTAATGCTGAAAACAGAGTATATTTGAGACTCCTTTTCAGTTAGTGCTTTTCTATGTGAGAAAGATAACAAGCTTTATTTACTCTATTTAAGTTTGTATCTATTTCTCCCTTAATCAAACTAAAGGTTAACATACTACTAAACCGTTATCGTTTACGACCTTCAACGTTATACCTATATAGTTCAACATTAACATCCTTTGTTGGTAATAATTGTTAGTTAAGCCTTGCATAATATATACTCTACATGCCTTTCTAAGAGAATATTCTGTTCCTAATAGCTATAAAACAAAACTGTTTTGGACTAGGAAAATAACTAAATCAGTTTTAGGTAATCAGTTTACGCCAATGATCGATTTAACTAGGTTATCTAACCGGACAAAGTATCCTTAAAGCCAACTTAGGCTTAACGTCCTAGTAAAGGGCGATTTACCTGCGTTTTTAAGAGAATTTATTACAAATCCAGCTATTCAGTGCGAAGTTAATGCCTTTACTGTAAAGCATTGAGATGTTTTAATTCATTAAGGCTTATCTATAACCGGACCTCTCCCTAATTACGTGCATGAAAGCAAATTGAAATACTAGCGGAATGTGCACGCTATGCGAAACTAATGTACCGTGTCATCATCCCACGGATTTGTGGCATCTTTTATTATGGGTAGTATGTAGTAGGTATCGCTAAGCATCAGGTTGCCATCATCCTCCTCCTGCTCCTCTCTTCGCTTTAACCAATAATAACAAAAAAAGTTAGTCACTCCCGGCTCAATCCACGACCCGTCGGCGGAATGCAAATGATCTCACGCAAACTTAAATAAACCGCCCCCCGATAAACGTGAAAGCGTGCAAATTATATTCATGGATCCCTTCTGGGAACCATTTAACACATAATAAACCCTGGGACGAGATCGCACTGAGCGGAAAAATTGCCGCCGATGCGATGTCCAATTTAAATTCATAATTTCGTTATTAAGTTATACGCTTACAATGCTTTCATCACCTCAACTGTTAATGTGTTCGATATTCAACTGGCTAGTTTAAAACGAGGTAAGTAACATCCTTTTGATAATATTTGTTATCTGTAATCAAACTTAATTGCAATAATTTAAGTAACAACACGTGATCCATTGGAAATTTGGCCGTTTCTTTTTTAACCGAAGGTTACGGGTTCGAATCCTGCGTAGAAACAACTTAATTTTATCGTTCTTTTCTGTTTGCTTATAACATAGGGGCGGAATAAAATAACTCCCACAGAGTAATAAAATCCGGGCCCCGGATAGATAAGTAAAATGTCGTTCCCGGTTACCGGTTGTAGTTGTTAAAGGTCGTCAGTCCTTTTTAAATTGTCTTATTACATATAATAATCCATCCGTCAAGTACATTTAACACTGAATAAAAAATCTTTTATATTGTTTTAGTATAGGTTAAAATAATACTTTATAATAACTTAAAAAAATGTATTGGACAAATAAATAAATTAAACCTAACAAAATGACGAGACACATTTATCGTAACTCAATTATGAACGCAGCCTTCCTTTATATATTCATCGACAATTTCAACTTCAAGATGGCGATTGATTTTCCGCCATCTTGACGCACAGTTACCGGTAACGGTTATTAAATGCTGTCATCCGCTTAACACTTTCGAGTAATTTTAAAAATAAACAAAACCGCGGTATTGATACTTCGAAGTATTTTTAAATTATTATTCTTTTAAGTTTTTTCAGCGTGACATAATGTGGTAAAGTAATGAAAGTATAATATTTAAGCCTCCGCTTACTACTCAGTTGTAAAAAGTTAATGGTTTTGTAATAACAAATTGCAAATGCTGATCGGTATTCCACCGCAATTGAATAATTTAAGATAATATATCTTAAACTTAACATAAACTTAATATACAGAAAAAGTAGGGTAAGAGATATATTGTGATATAATAATTTGGTTATAGTTTTAAAACACTTTTGTATGACCGCGTTGCGAAATTGCTTTGTTCGCCAAACGCTCAGACAAATTACCGGAGCGAGTGAAAAGGTTTTATACCGTTTACAGCTGAGCAATTCGCTAACGCGGTAATACAAAGTGTTTTAAAACTATGACCAAATACTTATATCCATATATCTCCTACCTACTTTCTATAGTTAATATTAGTTGCTCTACCTCTTTCTTAATTGCCATAGTTTATTGTTTGGAGTAGTTTTAAAGAAGAAAAAGGCGGCGCAGAACACACTTTTTAATTTCAACCGACCCATAGATCGCAGTGAAGACTTAAAACAAAGCAAAGTAAAAATGGAAGCCTTTTTTGGACCTAAAGATTTTTCAATACTCTATGCAATTCTCAATAATCTCATCCAGTTAGCCCCGTCACGAGCGCTGGGACATTTTTACCCCTTGCAGTTCGATATTTATGCGTCCGTGTTCATCGCTCTTTTCAATAGCTGCCACTATTGTGACGTTTTATTTGTGTAATTTTACTTTTTGTGTGTGACATAATGTAAAAAGCAACATGTGCATGACATACAAACACAATATAATAAAAAGCTCAACAACAATAAAATATCAACATCAATATTAAAATGGATTTATATTATAAAAAAGGGCATGATTTTTTTATTCTAATGCCAGATCAAATATTTTACTAAGATTCATATCGTATTCGGGTAATAAGTTATACAATAATTTATAAATTAGAGAGGTTGAGTCGATGTGTCTTTTGCCACTGAAATATTGATTAGTTACAAAATTTTGATTAAGTTAATTATTTAAAGCCTCGCCCTTGCATACGTGTTATACTTTTCCTCCCCCCGTTATACGATGAATATCCCTTAGTCTGTCCGTGATCATGAACAATGGAAAGAGTTCGAAACGTTGGGAATCATCATCATTATCAGCCTGTTAGTCCACTGCTGGACATGGGCCTCCCATATTGCACGCCTTCTCCATTAGGGGGGTCTTGGACCGTATCCCACCACGCTGGTCCAATGCGAGTTGGTCGGTGAACCGACTTTTTACATGCCCGATGCATAACGTCGGGAATAAATATAAAACATTTACGTGAAAAAACCGTAAAAAGCGGATTTAATATGAATTTAAGGAAAATTTAAAACGCCTGATAATTGAGTACTCTACCTCCGTCCAACGGGATAACCTCAGTGTAAACAAATTATGCCTGGTTCGTAATAAACAACCCGTCCGAACTAGAATCAGCCGGTGAATGAATCTGATTCGACTTGATCAAACCATAGACTAAAAAACTTAAAGACAGGCCTAGAAAGAAATTGCCTATCAAACACTATAGCGAACAAACGCATTTTTTTTGTTTACTTGTGTTTACTATACAATATTAAGTTATATATTTAATTATCATAAATAACATTGTTTTTCTTACTATTTTTTCGCGTTTATTTTAATTTTAATTATAACGTTTAAGACTCTTTTGGTGACGGAACAGAGTAAGTTGAATTTTGTGAATTCGTCTGTGGTTATGAATTATTATTTCTGTTAAAATTAAACTAAGTAAATTCCGTAAAAGTGTATTACGTCAAATATAGTATTATTTAATAACACTTCATGCACAAACTGTACAGAGGCGGCTTAATGTAATGTAAATGTATGTTATGAGTCAACCTTGGATGATACAGACATAAAAGTGGGGAGGTTTAAACTTAAGCGTTTTAGAAATTGAAACTTTTGAAATGAATACATAAAATACAACAAATTAATAAACTGGTACATATACATAATATATACATATATACATTATGTGCATATAGATAGATATGTATATATAATAATTTAATGATTTTGACAGTGCATGTCTAGTTGATCCCTTGCACTGCGGCGGTGTCAGGTATAGGAGCGTAAGTGTTGTTCTACACTCAGTGGTCCCGTGACCTTATCACATGAAAGTAGTTGATCGTAAACCCCTCACTACATCACCTTGACCGCATCAAACTAGTTCCTGGCAATCAGGGGTCATCAGAGCAAACCGATCATGTGCCGGGGCAGAATTGCTAAAAAGCGTTCACACATCCAATAATTTGAGGATGAAACTACTTACAAATTGTTCACATTACATTAGTATCATTAAATTGGTACTGCAGACTGTTCTATAAAATGCAGGGTCTCGTTTTTATAAACAATTTTAAGATATTAAAGAGGAATGGGAGTCAATCGAACATAAACATCTGCTAGAGAGGACATTATTAAGGCAGCAGCAAGAATATTAGACAATGGCTAATTTTATAAAAAAATTAAAGATAAATATAAAGTACTTAGCACCACGCTCCTGGCGTGTATTTACCCAAATTACAAACAAAGGTTGCGGTTTGAATTCAACAGAGGAACAACATTTAACTCTTTTCTCGTTGTTTAGGCCAACTAACTAAGATGATTTTTCCATCGGATGGATATCAAAAATCCGTCATGGTTGTCGAGGCTATCTTATAGGGTCCTTTTACACTTATTGTTATGTATTGATCTTGCAGTTTACCGTTTGAGAAGGAAGATTAAAGTTACAAACCGCGATAATTTTTTAAGAAAGGTTGGAAGAGGAAAACGTTTTGCAAGATAAACGTTATCCAGGAGTGTATTAAACTTTTCATAATACTAATATTTTACCAATCTTAACACATTTACATTCTATAACGGTTTATGATAAATAACAGTGCAGTAGCTTCGCAATAGCTTTCTAAATTAATTATAGGATTAATCCAATCCTAACTCTAGTTTAATACACTATGCAAGTCTCGATAACCTTATCTAGTTGACCATTTCCAGTAAGATTCATGTCGCTGTTTTCTTTGTATTACTTATTTTTTTGTTTCAATTCTTAAAACAAAGTTCATAGAAATCTTAAATCTACGGCCTTGCTATTTAAAGATAATACTAACTCTAGTTTAATACACTATGCAATTCTCGATAACCTTATCTAGTTAACGGAGTGTCGTGGGCCCTGGGACATCTTTCCATTTCCAGTTCGATTGTTATGCATCCATGTTGTTCGCACTTTTCAATAGCTGCCACTGTTATTTGTATGTCGCTGTTTTCTTTGTATTACTTTTTTTTTTGTTTCAACTTTATTTTCAACTCTTAAAATAAAGTTTTTCTATAAACTTAAATCTACTGCTCTGCCACTTAAAGATACACACACTTCTCTTATAACTCATAATGATAGTTCATAGGTTAGTTGAATTATATGACGCATTGTAAATTTCAACGCACTTTCAAATATTAACATAAATACATAAGAGAGCTATTAAATTTTGTGTTCACAGGAGCCATAGCGAATAAATCTTTCCACCTCATTAGAATAAGATGAATCGTTTCGACTTTCGTTACGCTGGAAAGGTACTTCGAATAAACATATAGGACATTAAAGGGCGATAAAACTGTATATAGCTTTTAGTCAAAACCATTCAGACTGGATTGTTAGCGATTTATAGTTAAGGCGTTAACATTGCTTTGAAATCTGAGTACTTTCACGAGATCAGAGATGTTTTATGTTCTCGTTTAATATGGAGCGCTTATTAGTTCTTGTGCTATATATAGTACTATACTTGTACAAAACAAGATCTTGAATTTACGTTAGTTAAAAATTATATCGATGTATATTGTTCCTAAAATTGTCAGTCGATTTAATATCGCTCAAGAACTTGAGGTCGTTTCTTTAATAAGAAAGCGTTTAATTGTAGCGTTTGACATTAGTCATTGACTTAAGTTTTATGCACGTAAAATGAAGAATTTTTTCAATCCATTTTATGTCAACTTGAAATGTATTATCTTAAATGAGCATTGAATATGCCCGATTGCAATTTTTAATAATGTTTTTCATTCAAATGCTTGTTGTGGGTTACTCATAACTCTGAGATCTATGCACTTGCGGACTTTACTGTAGGCCAATTGAAGTAGTACTATTATGTAAATCATACATGTTATGAACCAAGTGTAACAAATATGCCTCATAGCAATTTTAAAAAACAATAATAATTTGTATGGCTGTTGTGGGTTATTCTTAAAACGTAGTTATGTGTCTCGTGGACTTTATAGTAAAGATTTTCAAGAAATACAATTTGTGATACATAACTTAGTCGTATCTATTAAGGTTGAAGCAGCGTTTGCGATTTCATCGCACGAACTTGTGATTTTTGACGCCCAAATATTCTTAATTTTTAAAATATCTCATTAAACTCTTAAAAGAAAAAAAAAACATACGCTCCGAATTTAGTACCTCCTTTTTTTGAGAAGTCGGTCAATAATATGAAGAGCCAAGGACGGACTAATAGTCTTTTACGGCACAAGATCACGTTTAAGTCAAAATTATTTTGTTACTTTATTCTTTAGCCTTTATAAATGTCAATTCTACTATCGGCTGAAAAAAAACACCCTGCCCGCAGAGAAACCTGCAAGAAACTCTGCTTTCATCATTTTTCAAAGGATTCATTTCTTTGTTTACTCATTCAATACATATATTTAATAATATAAGTAAGCCACCCAGTAATTTATTGAAGAAAATTGTGCCTTTGTACGTACGACCTAGATTCGTTTTCATTTCACCTTTATAATTTGTTTTCGGAGCGAAGGCTCCGCTCCTAGAGCTCCGATTTTGATAGCTCCCCATTGGTCCCATTTTTTAAATAGTTTTGTAATGAGTAGTTTAATAGATATTTGAGAAATAAAATAAATTTAAGATTAAATTAAAACACTATGCCAAAACCTAAAAATATAACCTCAAAGTTTGAGATATAAATTATTGTACTTCTTGAATTGATCTACAATAAAGTCTGCGTTAGCATAAATCTTTATTTTAAAAATAATCACAATAAGCATTTAAATGTAAACATTTTTTTGAAAAATTACAATCGGTCACTCAAAGTTTGTCAAAGATAATACAGTTTAAGTTCACATAAATGTTATTGCATTAAAATAGTTCTTCATTCTATGTACATAGATCGTGTCATATACGAAATTTTAATGAAATGAATACCTTAAAAATTATCAGAGATTAAAAATGAGGTAGTAGAAATTGTGACGCAATTTAGTACGGAGAGCACGTTGTTACCTGCTTATATTGCGTTAAATAGTTATGCGCTCTTAGAAGTCGGACATATTTTTTGTTATAAATTTTATTCAGTTAACACGTTGCTATACTGTTAGTTTATTCACACCTGAATAACTAAACTGTTGTAACCAAACCTTTACTAACAAAATAGCGTGTAAAGGTTGATCCAAAACTGGCTTACACAGTCGTATATCCTTTGAAGGTCGTTCATAACTAGTTGTTCTTTTTGATTAATCGACTCTAGAATGTCGATTCGAACCGCTTTGGCTGGATCCTAAGCTTATGGGATTGGACTATTAAATATCAGCTAGATACAATCTCCGTTAGCACCAATTCTATCATAGTAACTATCTTGAGGTCGTACATTATTGTATGTTGCAAACGGTTTCACAACTAAGCGCTCGTAAGTGATATAAGCAATTTTTAGATTGAGACAATAAGAAAATTATCTTTACTAATGCTTTACATGTTTTGTTTATTCTGCGATTGATTCCTCGACGGGTGTGCCTTTATAAAGGATATGTTTAATCTATGGTTGCTAAGAGAAAAGGAAATAGATTTATTCTCAGCGCCATGAGAAAAAACGGAAAATATGTACAAATTTGCCTGTTTCATGTTTCTTAATAGTTCACCACAACTCACTTTGCTACTAATTTAAGATTATGAAGTAAGATTAAATTCTTAGTAAAGGTACATAATAACACATGCAAAATTATTTGTTATTTACTCTTTCTCTAAGGATTTATTTTATGTTCAGTTTCCACTCCAAGCTACCACGGAAACTACACCGGAACAATACTTTACATCATTTAGGTTTAACTCAACATTTTAAATATAAAGGAGTAAGTACAATTATTCCAAACCTTTCGAAAACAATGGGCGGTCGTCAAAGCTTTCTTGAGCCCGTCTGCAAGGGTATAGTCAATAATCACATTCAAACCAGTTGTTTAGGCACAATTCATCATATCATCCAATTATTCTAGACCACTGTTCAATCTACAAAGACAATTTGATTCTTGATTAGTCATTTTGGTTTTCAATTATTTCAAATCATAAACTTGTTTTACCTAAGTTACTTTATGAAGGTATTTAGATTTGATATTATTACCAAAATTAATTCCTTAAATAAAATTTTACCTCTATGAAATTTCTTGATTTAAAAAACAAAAAACATAAATAATATAAATATAAAACTTAAAGTATTTTTAAAACGGAAAGAAGGCCCTTACTTATTGAAAGGTTTTTTAACATTCTTTAAACAAACAGAGGATAATTACAATTGTAAATTTTGGTTCTTACGTTTTTTAATTCTTAAATCTATGTCTGGTTTTATTTTTTTGAACTTTCACCAAATTGAAAGGCTAAAAGGGATAAGCAGAAAATTGGATGCATCATGAAATAAATGGAATTTCTATTGTACAATTAAATAAATAAAATCTGTATTCAGTGAAGAATGAAATTTTCAATAATTTTGATCCCAATCTATGTAAATATATGACAAAATACAATCTTTATTTATTAACATTAATAAAGTTGAAGATTTTGTTTTTTCCTTGATTATTACAAAACCATCTTATATTTGGGCTTCAATAATAAACAAATAAGAAAAGTCCTTTTTTCAAAAAAATTCTAAAAAGCTTATGTTAACATAAAGTTCACTATATTCAACATTAAAGTGAAATTATTTCAGACATAAATTTTTTTAAGTTAATAATTGTTTATCTTCCTTATAGCTTTTTGGGTTTCCCTTATTAAATAAAACCAATGTTTATAAACCGCTACATTCTTTCTTTTTTATTTATGATTAAATTGTAAACAAATTAAATTTTAATATATTTTAATAGATTGAACAAAATTATTCGTTTATAATAAAATAAACAAACATTTATAAGCTTTAATCAACCAAAAAATATCCATCTAAATTATATATGCGAAATAATAGTCTTCTGTCTGTCCTCTTTACCTTCAAACCATTAAACCATTACGTAAATTTAATACCATGAAAAGTTCCGGGAAAAGACCCAAGACTATAAATTTGTGAAAAGTGGTTTAAAATATCTTTTTACCATTCGATGAAAAATTTGATTTAATTACCAAAAACCATAATTGGGTTTTGTTTGAATTATATTTCAAACTGGGGGGTGAACTAGGTGTCAAAATGATTACTTTTAAGAAAGAATTGCTGTTCAATTTCAGTCAAAAATTTTAAGAAAAACACTGGTTTCGATATTTTCGTTTATAACATACAAACACCTGACAAAATGGCGTCGTTCGCTCACGAAGATCACGCGCCGACTAACGACCAATCAAACCGAGTCATTTGACAGTTTGCACGGCGTTTGTTTCGAGCTGCAAGGCTCACCCCGCTATGCCCGTGACCCCGCTATGCCCCCTCCTAAGTTTTATGCACGTAAAATGAATTTTTTCAATCCATTTTATGTCAACTTGAAATGTATTATCTTAAATGAGCATTGAATATGCCTGATTGCAATTTTTAATAATATTTACAATCAAATGCTTGTTGTGGGTTACTCGTAACTCAGAGATCTATGCACTTGCGGACTTTACTGTAGGCCAATTGAAGTAGTACAATTATGTAAATTATACATGTTGTAACAAATATGCCTCATAGCAATTTTAAAAAACAATAATAATTTGTATGGCTGTTGTGGGTTATTCTTAAAACGTAGTTATGTGCTCTCGTGGACTTTATAGTAAAGATTTTCAAGAAATACAATTATGTGATACATAACTTAAGTCGTATCTATTAAGGTTGAAGCAGCGTTTGCGATTTCATCGCACGAACTTGTGATTTTTGAAGCCCAAATATTCTTAATTTTTAAAATATCTCATTAAACTCTTAAAAGAAAAAAAACCGTACGCTCCGAATTTAGTACCTCCTTCTTTTGAGAAGTCGGTCAATAATATGGACAGAGCCAAGGACGGACTTATAGTCTTTTATGGCACAAGATCACGTTTAAGTCAAAATTATTTTGTTACTTTATTCTATAGCCTTTATAAATGTCAATTCTACTATCGGCTGAAAAAAAACACCCTGCCCGCAGAGAAACCTGCAAGAAACTCTGCTTTCATAATTTTTCAAAGGATTCATTTCATCAAAGGACTATTTCTTTGTTTACTCATTCAATACATATATTTAATAATATAAGTAAGCCACCCAGTAATTTATTGAAGAAAATCGTGCCTTTGGACGTTTTCATTTCACCAAGGGACTTTTATAATTTGTTTTCGGAGCGAAGGCTCCGCTCCTAGAGCTCCGATTTTGTTAGCTTCCCATTGGTCCCATTTTTTAAATAGTTTTGTAATGAGTAGTTTAATAGATATTTGAGAAATAAAATAAATTTAAGATTAAATTAAAAACGCTGCCAAAACCGTAAAAAATAGACCTAAAGTATGGTATAAATTATTGTACTTCTTGAATTGATCTACAATAAAGTCTGCGTTAGCATAAATCTTTATTTTAAGAATAATCACAATAAGCATTTTAATGTAAACATTTTTAAAAATTGCAATCGGTCACATTTAAAGCTTAGATAAGCTTAATAATATAGATAATACAGTTTAAGTTCACATAAATGTTATTGTATTAAAAATTCTTCATTCTATATACGAAATTTTATTGAAATTAAATTAGAATTAAAAAATGATCAGAGATTAAGAATGAGGTGCAGAAATCGTGATGTAATTTCGTACGGAGAGCACGTTGTTACCTGCTTATATTGCGTTAAATAATTATGCGCTCTTAGAAGTCGGACATATTTTTGTTATAAATTTTATTCAGTTAACACGTTGCTATACTGTTAGTTTATTCACACCTGAATAACTAAACTGTTGTAACCAAACCTTTACTAACGAAATAGCGTGTAAAGGTTGAAACAAAATTGAGCTTACACAGTCGTATATCCTTTGAAGGTCGTTCATAACTAGTTGTTCTTTTTGATTAATCGACTCTAGAATGTCGATCCGAACCGCTTTGGCTGGATCCTAAGCTTATGGTATTGGACTATTAAATATCAGCTAGATACAATCTCCGTTAGCACCAATTCTATCATAGTAACTATCTTGAGGTCGTACATTATTGTATGTTGCTAACGGTTTAGGCGGTTCTAGGCGCTTGTAGGTGATATAAGCAATTTTTAGATTGAGATAATAAGAAAAATATCTTTACTAATGCTTTACATGTTTCGTTTATTTCTGTGATTGATTCCCCCACGGGTGTGCCTTTATAAAGGATATGTTTAATCTATGGTTGCTAAGAGAAAAGGAAAAAATTATTCTCAGGGCCATGTGAAAAAACTGAAAATATGTACAAATTTTCCTGTTTCATGTTTCTTAATAGTTCACCACAACTCACTTTTCTACTATTTTAAGATTATGAAGTAAGATTAACATCTTAGTAAAGGTACATAATAACACTTACAAAATTATTTGTTATTTACACTTTCTCTAAGCATTTATTTTATGTTTTTGTAAATATAACAGCGATGTCGCAATTACGAATTATTGCCAAACACGTTTTAGACAAGTGGGCGGTCGTCAGCTGTTCTTGAGCCCGTCTGCAAGGGTGTAGTCAATGAATCACACTTCAAACCAGTTCGTTTAGGTCTTGCACATTCATCATATCATCCAATTATTCATAGACCGAGCTGTTCAATCTGCAGAAGACAATTTGATTCGCTTGTTACGTTAGTCTAGCTTTGGTTTTCAATTATGTTCAAATCATAAAGTTGTTTTACCGTAAGGTACTTTATAAAGGTAATTTAGATTTGATATATGCATTATATAAATACCAAAATTAATTCGCTTAAATAAAATTTAATACCCTCTGACTGAGAATTTCTTCCAGATTTAAAAAAAAAATAAAACTATAAATAATGCATACATCATAAAACATTAGAAGTATTATTTAAAACGGAAAGAAGGCGGCCTTACTTAGTCTGAGAAAGGTTTTTTTTTAACATTCTCTTTAAACAAACAGAAGGATAGATTACAATTGTGAAATTTTGGTTCTTACGTTTTTTTAGTGTCTTAAATCTATGTGCTGGTTTTATTTTTCAAATTAAATATCTTTATTCAATATAGAAGTTTACACTTTGCTTATTGATTGTCAAACACACTACCACCGGTTCGGAAAAGGACGCCCCAGACCTGAGAAGAACCGGCAAAAACTCAGCGGGCTATTTTTATGTCATCTTTTAAAAATAATTTCCTTTTTGAACTTTCACCAAATTGATAAGGCTATAAAGGATGAGCAGTATAAATTGGATGCATCATGAAATAAATCAGGAACTATGTGTACTATGTGTACAATTAAATAAATAAAATCTCGTATTCAGTGAAGAATGAAATTTTAACAATAATTTTGATCCCAATCTATGTGATAAGTATATGACAAACATACAAGTCTTTATTTACGTTACACATTAGTAAAGTATGAAGATTTTGCTTCTTTGCGCACTTGATATATTAGCAAAACCATCTTATATTTGAGGCGTGTCAATAATAACGACAAATAAGAAAAAGTCGCTTATTTATCCAAATAAATATTCAACATTTATAAAGCAAGCTTATAAAGCTGTGAACATACAAGTTCACTATATTCAACATTAAAAGTAAGAAATTATTTCAGACATAAATTATTCTTTAAGTCTAAGTAATTGTTATATCTTACACTTACTAGCTTTTTACCAAGGTTTCAAATAACCTTATTAAGTATACAAACCAATGTGTTATAAACCGCATGCACATTCTGTTCTTTTTATTTATGCGATTAAATTGTAAACAAATTAACTTATTAATAGTATTTTAATAGATTAGAAGTCTAAAATTATTCGTTCATAATAAAATAAACAAACATTTATAAGACTTTAATCAACTTGTACAAAATATCCATACTAATATTATATATGCGAAAGTAAGTCAGTCTGTCTGTCTGTCCGTCTTTACCATCTAAACCATTAAACCGATTACGATGAAATTTGGTACATACATAGAAAAGATTCCGAGAAAGGACATAGACTATAAATATTGTGATAAAAGTGGTTGTAAATATCTTTATTACACATAAATCGATGAAAATTTGATTTAAGATAACCAAAACGAGCCATAATTGGTGTTTTGTTTGCAATTATGTAGTTTCAAACCGTGCGGGGGTGAACTAGGTGTCAAAATAGGGATAAAAATCAATATGCAAATTCGTCATTGTCGAAGCAAAAGCCATAGGAACACACAACAAAAGACCTCATTTATATTATAGGGGAGACCAGGTATGAAAGTAACGCGGGATGAACGTAACAAATGAGTTTCCGGAATTATGTTGGCTACACTGACGGCTGTATCCACAATATGCACAATTTTGATGCCCCCCTTGCTTCAGTTGCGCTCACGGCGCTGTGTCGTCAGGCTGTGGACGTAGCGAGTCAATACCGAAAAAATAACAACAAAGTAAGTTTTGATCTTAATTTTCAATTGTGATTGTTTTTATTGTGGCTATCTTAAGCTGACTTTTTATGTGTTAATATTATATTATAACTGTCCATCTTTCTATCTTGGTATTTGAAATGGTATGTGTCTAACGATTTTTTAAGGTTATGAGTATGCATTGGTCCAATTCTGGAAAATTTTAAGATAGGGATGAAAGTAACAACTTGTTACTTTCATCCCTATTATGATTATGGCATCTTCGAGTTCATTTTATTGTATTTATTTGTGTTTCAAAGTACTATAGATTTATTTTCTTATTCCAGAATGCCTAATGTACACAAAAGAACGACTGATCGAGGCTTAGTCACCCAGAAATAATGGATTTGGCTGCGGAAGAGTACTTCTCAGAAAAAGTACCGTTTCGAGACGCTGCGAAGTCATATCAGATATGTCATGTAACTTTATATAGATATGTACAAAAAGAAAAAAGCTGGAAGAAGGTTCTACTAGTCTTTCAAAAGGCTAGGCTACGTATCAAAGAAACGAGATTTTAATGACGAGGAAGAAAAAATACTGGCTGAGTATTTACTCCATTGTTCCAAAATTTATTACGGATTGTCAACCAAAGAAGTGAGGACATTGGCATTTCAATTGGGCATCAAATATTAGTGCTGGTGATGACTGGTTGAGGTTATTTATGCGCCGAAATCCAAGATTGTCCATAAGAGCTCCGCAAGCTACAAGTATTGCTAGAGCTACGAGCTTTAATCGAAGTAATGTTGAACTGTTTTTTCAACATTATACTGAAATTCTAGGACGAGACAATTATACAGCATCAGCCATATGGAATATGGATGAAACTGGCATAATGACTGTTCAAAAGCCTAACAGGGTTGTTGCAGGAAGAGGCACCAAGCAAGTAAGCTCAGTTACATCTGCAGAGCGTGGTGTTTTGGTAACAGTGGCTACTGCAGTTAACGCCATCGGAAATAGTATCCCTCCTATGTTCATATTCCCTCGAAAGAGGTTTAAGGATCATTTCATTCGTGATGCTCCGCAAGGGTCAGTTGGAAGTGCGAATGGAAGTGGTTGGATGCAAGAAGATGATTTCAATATATTTTTGACGCATTTCAAGACTCACGCGAGACCATCTAAAGAAAATAAATGCATCCTTATTTTGGATAATCACAGCTCCCATATAGCATTGAAGAACATTGATTTTTGTAGAGACACTGGTATAATCCTTTTGACTTTCCCTCCGCACTGCACACATAAGATGCAGCCGCTTGATCGTAGTGTATTTGGACCTCTCAAAAAAGCCGTCAACGCATGCTGTGACAACTGGATGAGATCAAACCCTGGAAAAGTTATGACAATATACGACATACCGAGTATTGTCCGAGACTCTTTTCCGATTGCTGTAACACCGCGAAATATACAGGCAGGTTTTGCGAGTACAGGGATATGGCCCGTCAATACACAAGTATTTTCCGACATCGACTTCTTGCCCAGCTCCGTTACTGATAGACCATTAGAAGGTATTACAGCCCCCAGTGAAAACTCAGACCCGACTCCGTCAACAAGCCGCCAGGTTGAAGCAACGCTCACTTCATCATCACTGTCCATGCAAACAATATCTACAGAAGATTTACTACCTTTACAACGTGACCTAAACACACAAACACCACCACTAATATCACCCTTGGTAGCTTCTCCCGTGTCACCTGCTATGTCTTTACCGCCAAGAAATCCTCCCGAACTAATCATGGCACCAATGGCTTTGCCATCAACAACGGTTTTGGAAGCCGATGTGGTTATTCCGTCGACATCGTCTGATAATTTACCCATTCCATCCACCTCTTCAGCCAGTATTCAGGACGCCACAACAACATCGTTTAGCCCCTACGTAGTCAAGCCTTTGCCAAAGGCAGGACCCAGGAAGAATAATGGAAAGGGAAGAAAAGGTAGAAAAACAGCAATAATGACTGACACACCAAACAAACTAGAGATCCAAGAACAAGAAGAAAGGAAGATAAGATCTAAAGTGATTAAGAAATCAATTTTTCAGATTGCTAAAGAGTAAAAGAAGGCCTTCAGTTATCAAGGAAACTATTAAAAAGAAAGCACAAAAACCAAAAAATAATGATTCAGACAATGAAAATTGCTTTTGTTTAGTTTGTGTGGAATCTTTTTCCAACAGCAAGCCAAACGAAAAATGGTTGCAATGCCTAGAGTGTAAACTGATAGGCCCATGAGACTGCACTTAAAACGAACTAAGTTAGTTAGCATTGTGTGTCCGATTAGAACTCATTTTTATATATAAATAATTATGTTGATTAATTAAGAAGATTGCTATGTTCCTAATAAATAATTAATATATGTGATAATTGTGATATTAATGTAAGACCTAAAAGGCTGATACTAAATAAATATGTTGATTATGAAAGTATATTTGATTTTATTTGCAATGTTACAATCATCCCTTTGTACTGTTACAACCAACCCTAGGGGTAGGGATGTTTGTAACAGATTCCATTTTTTTTAGATACTCGTTTTTATCAAAATATATAATAACTATCGCATTTATTCTAGAACTAATATATAGCTGAAAGACCAACTTATCTAGTATATAAATTGAGATTTCGAAATTCCAAATGGTTTTTGAGATATTAGGTAAAATATGAAAATTGTTACGTTCATCCCTAGTCTCCCCTACTACACCTACTATATACTGTATATTTTAATACACCTCGGGGACATTTCTCCAATTCTACGCGGACGAAGTCGCGGGTTACAGATAATGTGTAACATTTCAAAATGTCTTCACTACAATTGACATAACTAATTATATTAACGTAAATATTATTACCACTAGATTTACTAAACCAGGCATTTAACTGGTTTTACTACGAAATTTGAAGATGCTTTGTTACAATATTTATTTATTTAATAAGGCTTCATCATCATCATCAGCCTTTAACAGTCCACTGCTGGATATAGGCCTCCCCTGATTCATCCCTATTCATTAGAGGGTTTTGGACCGTATCCTACCACGCTGGTCCAATGCGGGTTGGTGGGTGGACCGACTTTTACATGCCCATCCGACGCATGGATCATCTTACTTCAGACAATTGGATGATCGGCCCAAATTACCCTAACCAACTAGGAAACAACAATGAAAATTTGGTGAGTCCCGCAGATTCAACTCCGACCTCCAGTTTCTAGGCACCCTATACCACTAGGCTACGAGGCAGTACATACAAATCTTTACAAACTAATGGATATAATAAAACTGTTACAGTTTATGTACATATTTAAATTAAAGGCAAAGACAACATTTACTTACTAACATATTTTCGAACATCTTAAGTAACAAAAAAAATAAAGACATTTCAAAAGTAAATAAAAACCTAATAAAGTAAAATAAAGTAGTAATTAAATATTTTAAATTATGTGCCAAAATTATGCAGATTTTAAAAGTTGATAATATTTTCAGAGAAGATGTCGATATCACACTTACGGAATAAAGCATTTACTGAGTGGACCAAAGGCGTGTTTTGACCATATTTATTTTTGGCGAACTTTATGTTATAAGGTTTGTAATCGTGTGCTCGGGCACTTTTCCTGAGAACGTTTATATTTATGTCCAGCAAAAGAGACCGACAATCAAGTTTATACGACAAAAGTTTATGGCGGAATACAATGCTCATTATGTCTTTTCGATTGTGTAAAGTGATCATGTTAAAATACTTACATATACAATTTGAAATCAATTATAACTGCGATGGAGATAATGTCTTATTAAAATAAAATCAATTGATTAACAATTATAAGCAAATATATAGCTTGAATGACTTAGTTCGAAGTAATTTTCTCATGTTATGTTATTTCATAACTTATTATAAGTTGCTCGTTTAAATTGTTATATCCTTGAAATAAATTAACACTATTCAATCTAACCTTTTGATTAATTGAGCAATCAATTAGATGAAGTGGCTTCTGTGGTATTCAATATTACCTTTGTGCAATCATTAAATTATCTACTATAGGTTTATCTTATACTAGCTGGTACCCGCATATTAGCCCGCGTGGAATAGCGAGGTGCATTCAAATATGATGTATAGTAACATAAATAAAGTATATTAACCGTATATGTCTATAACTAGTCACACAAATTCATGGTTCTATCTTCAACGAAAGCGATGTAATGATTTTATAAATGAAAGCCGATCAGTTGGCAAGTGGTTATGTCACACAAATTCTACTCTTTTCCCTTTTTGTTAACGATGGGGCAAATGCTCTTCAGCTTCCCGTCCTCTGGGCCAGGCGCAGTATGTCTGGCCGATCGCTCCTCCGACTAAACATCACTCTCATTTTCCTTCACTGGACCTAGAGATGGGGTCACTAGGAACCTGGCGAAATCTTCACACCTCACGCCCAGCTGGCCGAAAAGCCCCATTCTAGGCCCCAGTCATCTGCTCTGCCTCTAGCCGTCAGAACTAACATCCTTCGTCTTGGCCCCTAACGCAGGACCAGACCTCGCCGAGTCGTATCAGGAACCATGGGCACAGGAAATTCTCACCCACGTCAAGGAAGAAGCAGCCACCCATGCAACTGCGCCTCCGATGTTAGCCTCGTGACACCATGCCAACATCCTTCATGGCCCTCAACATCGCATCAGCGGGCAGCCTCCGAGTCCAAGGATACTAGTAGAGAGTCTACTGAAGCATGCCAACACCTCTCCACTGCGACTACAAACTTGGTTGGGAAGTGTGGTAAGGCACATTCACCTACTTTTCAACTCAAAACGTGCACTCTACCTAGACCTTCATTAAAACGGTTATGTTAGCCAGCTTGAAGAGCAGAATTTATCCACGTCAGATCTACTTTCTTTGTCGTTAGTAGTATCTGCACAGCATATAGTACGGAAGCACTAAGTTGTTGCAGGTATGTATCCTCAATCTACTAAGATACCTGTTCGAGGGAAAATTTCTATATCCTATTGTGCAACTCTCTTTTAGCAATATTTTTTAACTCAGATTAGTTAAGAACTTGTAATTCTATTTACTTATGAACCTCATTAAGAACAAATTTTGGCTAATGGTTCAGACGGTAAAGACGGACAGAAAATTTATACGAATTATTTGATTTTCCCTTAATAATTTAAGCAAAATATATTAACGGATGCAATAAGTTGCTTTTCATGATTTATATACACTCTAGAATTATCATTAGCAGCAATCAGTCTATCATTATAAGTAAATGGCTTAGTGCTTTTCATTGGATAATAAGTTTGCGTATTATTATAATTTTAAACGTCGGTTGTCTAGACACTGAATGTTATTGATATTTAATGTCTTTTTCTTACAGAAGCATAATTTATTTGGCTAATAAAATTTATGATAACATAAAATTAAGAGCGTTCAGTGTACTATCAGTGTCTTAGAAGAGCAGTTTCTTTTTTTCATTGATCTGCAAACTTAATAAAGTGCCTTTTTTGAGTTGAATTTTGAAGTGAAGCACTAAATTAGTTATTAATAGTCATTTTATCTATTATCAATTATAAGTAAGAAATGCTAAAATTTAGTTTAGGAAATATTAAGTATGTTGATTCAAATAAAATACAGATTTAGAAAGTTTTATTCAGAAAGTAAATACATCTTTCTTTTTAATTAAATGCTTATTTATAGTAATAATTTACTAATTACTAATTGCCAAGCATATGGGCCATGCTTCAAAAAACGTCTAAGTATTTACAGTGTTCGAGTCTCGACTGGGAACAATATTATGACAAAATGATTATTTACGTAGTTTTATTAAATTTATATTTTAATAATTAGATTATGTACACTGAAAGTAGTATATTTAGTAAGGTCCATTTATTTATCGAAAATGCTAGTAAGAAAAATCAGAAACTTTTCAGTCCGTTAACTGAAATTATTTCAATGCATATTTTTATTTAAGTGTAAAAAGAATTAGCCAAATTTTCTATTATAATTAACAGTTAAACCATAATTAAGTAATTCTTCAATCTTAAATGTAAGCAAACTTATATGAGTAAGTAATATAAGCTTACACTCAAGCAAAAGAGGTTAAATGTATAATTTCCTTACCCAAGAGGTCTCTAGAGGTTCAAGTCATCGTGTAGGATAAGCAGAAATTGCTAGCCTATTAGTAAATAATTTAAGTCAGTCACTAAGATTTAATTATAATAGGTTTATGTAAAACGCAAGTAATATAACGAGCAAGATCTACAAGTGTTATAACGAAATGAAAATGCATGGTACAGATAAATATATGTTATTATTCCTTAACTAAATATTTTATAACGTATCGTCATCAATAAGCATCGTTCTAATTAACAATTAAATTTTTAACAAAAACAGAACATAGATACGTAATTTTACACAATCTATAAATATATAAGAGATTCAACCTATCATATTGAACCAAGCAACATCTCTGAGCCATGAAGATAGTAAAAGTACGACTTGAAATTTGTTAGTATTCCTTTACGCCGAACTGAGGTCAATCTAAACATCGGATTTTACGGCTAAAGTCCACCTAACTTGAGGGACATTGTGTATCAGTCATTATTTATAAAATTTAGATGGTCGTGAGCCACTCCAGGATCTTTTTTTAAACTAAGGTTCACACATTAAATAGTAAAAATACATTCCCTTTTGCTGGACTGAATTAGTTGTAGTCAAATTGAAGGCATCTTCTTCTTAATAACTGTCAATGATGGACATCTAAGACACAACCTTTTACAATCTCAACAAAAGCGATTGTTTAATTATAAAGTTTTAAGATATATTAGTATCTGCCCATATTTCCTAACTGTTTGAACAACGTACGCACTTGTAATATTGTCTAGTAAAGATTCAATCCCATGTATCTTTTGTAAACAAGGTAATCACTAGGATTAGAAGTTCAGACGATGAATATTAAATAAACGAAGATATATAACCGTCGTTCTTTTTTGTTTTACCTTCGAAGGATGATTCACGTTGAGTGATACAAATCAAACACATCGTACTGTTAACGCGATCATTCAATATATACCACTTTTCGTAAACATGCTCTGAAGTTAAACAATTTGTTATGCATCACATTTATCTTATTCTATAACTGTATTGACCCGACCACTCCACATTCCTTTGCTGTCTTTTAGATCTCATTTTCAATATCCATATAATGTGAGCAACAAACTGTTACCTTCGCTCTGCTTTCATGTACTCCGTTTTATTTATGCAGACTTGCCATTACGTAACTTTCTTCCTTTTAAAAACAGGATGGCCAAAAATTTTTAAACAATTTAGACAGAACGAGCGATATTGTTTAAGTTAAATTATAAAGGTTTTATGAGACTTTCATTTTATCTTCTATGTATCGAGCACTTGCTTTGGCATCTGTCACGTCAGGCTGTCGTACTTAATATGGGTATAGTAATAAAAAGAGCTCAATTAAAGTAAATCTTATATATGTAAATAAATTAATTACAAATTCAAAACATCAGTTTCCAATAAGCTGTTTTCTAAATAACTTTTGAGGATATTAATAACGATCAAGGTCTTTTTATTATGTTTATCTTTTGCGGAGCCTGGATTCATCAGTTGGAATGCTTACTAATTACCCAGTAATAAATTCTAGTCAATGCCATAGGCTCTAACCTTTTAAACTGCTTTCAGTTCAAACATTACAGATAGGAGTTTCTAACAAAATTTTATTTAATCATATTTGTTCTTTAGCACTACATTTCCAGGTTAAGATAGAATATATATCAGCCTGAACTGCATCGCCAACCATAGCAGTCATCAATCAAGCGTCCACAACAAATCAGCCGATAAACAGATTCAGATAATTCCACCATTAATCAATCAGCAGATCGGTCGCCGACTCTTTGCTGCGCTCAAACGGCATGCGACACTTATTAATGCGTAAATTAATAACTTAGATTGTACATATTCATGACTGACGGTACATAAGTTGTTTTGCCTTTGAACAGCGTTGTCAAGGGTAACTACAGGGATTATAATAGAATTTATTAAAACGATGCATATTCAGTGCTAAATTTATGTATTAACGTATATAAATGTTAATAACATTTGTCACATAATCGTGAACATGCTCCCTGTAGAGCTTATTACAAATTTGATATACACGTAATGATAGAAACTGCATGTAGCTACATGTAATGTAATCCAATATTACTTTGAAAGATGACATTAATTAAGGCTCGGAATACTGGTATACCTAGTTCGATCTTAGAATAAGATTCGAATACGCTAATTGATAGCTACATTAGACTAGAGTTGGAAGCATAAGCTTCATAAATCGTAAAATGTCACATTGAGTTGTATTATACAACCCTTTATAAGTTTAAAAGACTGTTTTAGTTTAGAATTACAAAGAAATATGAGTTATAAAGTTATTATTAAATACGTATATTGGTTTATAACTTCGATTTAGTATGATAACATACTAAATTATAATTTATCAGCGGTGTTGCTCCATGTTGACAGTAGTCCCAATCACGCCTATTCTTTATTATGAGGTTTTTAGACCTTATCACAACATGCTGCTCAATGGCGTTGGTGGTGGGCGACTTTTTAGCCTTCAAACAATATGGACTAGATTATTTGACTTTTCAGACAATTGGATTAAGCCCAAATTGTCCTAACTAAACCAGAATACCAAGTAGTACTAAAAGTTAGTTTTTCCCGTTTCGAACCCAAAGCCTCCGGTTTATACAGTTCAGGACAACACTCGTTAGCAATATTAGGTGGTTTAATAATTTATCGATTAAATACAATTAGTATATTGGAAACGATTTTTTAGTAAACATAAATAAACTAAGTTTGTATATAAATAAATTTGTTCCGACAATTAAGTCGAATGGACTCATTACACCTGTCAGCTATTTGACTCCTGAAGTTTGTAATTGATAAAGTATTAATATTTATGTCAATACTCTTAAGACGTTCGTAATTACGAATCACTCAAAATATTATCTTTCGGAAACATTTTAAACTCTGTAAATACTTACATATTATATAGCATAGTAATCACGGTTAAATAAAAAATTCAGTTAATACAAAATTGTAATCTACACATTAATGATTTTTGGTGCTAAAACTGTTTAAAATCGTTTTCAAGATTTAGTTCCCTTTAAGTTATTCATTTATAACTAACTCTCATAATCTAATAAAAGTGATATTGAATCAATACTGCTGAGCTTTTTACAGACGTCAGTCTGTTTAAATAATGTACACAGAGAAAATATAATTGAATGGACGTTATAATTACGTCAATATTCATTGAGATTTATATTTAAAATACATTTATATTCGATATTTAATCAAGGTGTTATGCACTATATTTTATTTCGACATGTGATAAAATTACCAATTTTATCATCATTGAATACTTTATAATAAAATTAGCATTTGTAACAGCGTTAGCGATTTGTTATTCGGAAAAAGAATAGTTGAGACTAGGATAATATTGGAACATTATAAAAATATTGATATTGGATTTTGATTAGTGCCTAGTAAAAAAAAATACGCAGTAGTTGCTTAAAAAATATTTAAGTTTTTTCTCGTCTCAATCGGACCAGCCATTCCAGAGATTAGTCAGAACAAACACACACACATAATAAATATTTTAAAATGTTGTTATGGTATATTTATCGGTTATTTATCACAAAATTGTCATTAAAAAAAACGATTATTTTAATGTTACAAACAGACTCTACAATTTTATTTATTTATATAGATAAACTTATGAACAGAAGCAGTCAATATATATTAAATTGTTTATATATTTAACGCCTTATAATGTTTATTATAACTAAATATTTTTAGGTGCTTCAGATTCACTCCTAACGGACGGAACAGATCGAAACGGACAGGCGAGTATCAATAGATCCGAGCCATACATACTAGTGAAAGCATTAAAACTGATTATAATTATATAAATATCGACCGCGGTACAAACTAATATAAATCTATGCAGAACTAATGTTATAAGCGACATGCATCTCTGATGCAATATTAGGACACCCGGTCTGATCATTTGGTACGTCAGAAATATGTGGCTGCTCCATTTAGTGTCTTTTAATTATTAATAGTACAGATTTAAGGCAACCAACAAATTAAGACAACTTTGTCGACTTTTGTTTCGTGTTAAAAGTACCGCCGCATCACTGTAATATTTTTTTTTTTATGGCATACGCAGGCAGACGAGCAGTCGGGCCACCTGATGGGAAGTGGTCACCGACACCCATAGACGTTGACAATACCAGTGGTATCGCCGACGCGCTGCCTACCGTGAGACTAGGTGTTAAGCTTTTACCCAGTAAATACCCTGGCTACGGTGCTCTTCAAACCGGAACTCAGCAGTGTTTTCACACAACTGCTTCGCGGCAGAAATAGGCACCGTGGCGGTACCCACCCAGACGGTCTCCTGTAAACAGGGGACCTACCACCGGTGAAATATTTATGTCATGACATGCAAAAAACGTTTAACCGATTTAAAAAATGAGACACAAGATGTGTGTTAAAATAGTAACAATCTTCGCTCGCAAATATTGTTATGTCTTCATTACTACAACAATTGCATATCGATTGAGATCTAAGTTATGTAACTTAGTTTTAGAACATGAAGGAATCACGTTGAAAATGTTGTATATTATTTAGGTCAAGCTGAAATTCAAAGAAAAACATTTCGACCTAAATGTTCAAAGGCTTATTTATATTTTGATTGTTATGTTTAGAAGTAATCATATGTTATTAAATGAACGATATTTTTTACAAAAATATTATAAAAGAACACTTTTAGTACGAGTTTATTAGATAATTCTATGTACTAATAAAATAAATGTGTTGAATAATGTTAACGTGTAGAGCTTAAAACTAAACTACTTCTTTAAAAAAGGGCTGAATTTAACGGATGGTAGCTTGTTGAACACAAAAGTAATGCCTAATAGAGAGCTAGTAATACCAAGCACCCTATGTAACAGATATGTTTCCTTTCGTTGCGTTATCTATTTAGCTTTTATCCGTATAAATTATACCTAGCATTAGAGAGTTATTCAATAAGGTACCAAAGCCCGAATGGCCTTTGAAAATTCTATAAATTTGATGTAATGGCCTCAACAACGACTGCATACATTAACAGTGGTTTAGATCAGTTTGGCTTGTTATATTGTATTGTTGTTGCCATAAAACTTTATCTTTGGACCACGCTTTTATTTGTATAGGGTGCGTCTGAATAAATTTAATTCTAATATGTGATTAATAACAAGTGGAATTTTAACATTTCCGAACCGCTGGTGGTTTATGTGACCATCAATAAGAAAGTGTAATGATTCTATATAGATATTTGACTTTGACTAAAAAAAAATATGACCGACTTCTAACAGCGCATAACTGTTTTATGCAGTATAAGCAGACAACAACGTGCTCTCTGTACCAAATTGCGTCGCTATTTCTGCCACATTTTTAATCTCTGATTTTTTGAACTTTTGAGGTATTCGTATCATCAAAATGTCGTGTGTGTAACGTGTGACGTGCGATTTTAAAAAATATTTACATTACCTTGTAAATATTTTTTTAAATTTTAATTAGATATATAACTAATCCAAGTAGTACAATTATGTTAAATATTATTTTTGTCTATCTTTTACGGTTTTGGCGGCGTTTGTAATTATACTTATATAAAAAAATGTATGAGAACTTCAAAACTTCTTCTTTTGAGATGTCAGTAAAAAAAATAACTTGACAATGTGATTTAAGGAACTTACTTACAAAGTCTTATATAGTTTTGGCTGCTTAAAAGTTTGATAACGTAGTTCCAATCAATTACGAACTAGGATCTCAAATCTCCTTAACTCTTAATAATTTTTTTTTATTTTATTTGATTAAAAAGTTTTATTACTAAACACAGAGGCATGACTAACCGAAGTTATTTGCAGAATAACAACGTGCCATTTAATTTAACTAAATAATTGACATTACTACATTTGTGGATGATGGATTTATTGCTACTTTCAATCATAAACAAGCCTGACAGTCGGCGGTAACTCGAACGTATTCAACGTCATTCGACGCGTTGGCAATTAGGTGAGAATTCCGCCATCTTTGACTTCGGTGTCATAGACAACGGCCGACATTTCCGCAACGAACATGGCGCTCTATTGCCACATGGAAGGCAATAAAGTAGACGAGGTATCGGAACAGTTCTATATATCATGGGGACACGACCCGAGAAACTATTGCCACTGATAAACCAGTATTACAGAGTCGCAGTGTTGTAGAGTACACTAATCCATATTCTATGTTATATTCTCTACAGTACGTACTTTGAGGACGAAAATGTTGTACACATTGTCTTTAGTCATGTTGTAACTATTAGGCGTCGCCATTTTGTTGTACACCAAATAACTTTACGTGAATTGTCTACATTTTTGTTTGTGTATGCAGTTTCAATTTGTAATTACATTTTTCACTTGAACCATTGTCCTAGTACCTACGTAAGATACATAAATATGTACGTACTACTTATAATAAAGATTAATAGTCGAAAAGCTATTAACTGTTCCATTTTATTTTATTTAAAAATGAAACATTTACTTTACTGTATCAATCATTTCTCTCTTGAAATTTGATTATAATGTATATAAACAAAAAATAGTCGGTCATAATAGTAGTGGTAGGTCGATAGTCTGTACTTTTTTTATCGCATACGCAAGCAGACGAGCATTCGGGGCCACCTGATGGAAAGTGGTCACTGACGCCCATAGACATTGGCAATACAGGTATCACCAACGCGCTGCCTACCGTGAGACATAGGATGTTAAGTCTCGTTTACCCAGTAAACACGCTGACTACGGAGCCTTTTAAACCGGAACACTGTAGTGTTTTCACACTACTGCTTTGCGGTAGAAATAGGCACCGCGGTGGTACCCACCCAGATGGTCCCTTGTAAAAAGGGGACCTACCACCGGTGCCTACCACTGCATGAAACTAGTATATATGTTTGATTTTGACTAAAGCATAATTGACTGGGTGAATTGTCGTTCGCGATATCGTGTTCTTGACAAGCATGTTGCCACATGCATAATTGCTGCTTTCTGTTGACAGTTTCTAGATAATAGACTTAAATATTTTACGACTAAATGATAAATCAAATGCCTACAAACTAAAAATATTATAACAACTATACAAATAAATAAAGTTGGAGTGTTTGTTCGTAGCATCAATTAAAATGGTTTTAAATGCGAACAATGTGATATATAATCTACACATATACCAAAACAAATATTTTAAATTTTTTATCTATCTGTCTGTTTGTTTGTTGTGGCTAATTTCTAGGAATGGCTCATCCAATTAGAATTTGGACTGTCACTGGAAGACAGCATATGTAACTGGGAGTAACTAGGCGTTTTACAAAGAAAATATTTATATACCAAAATTACCACTCGGATGAAGTTGCGGGTAATATCTAGTAAAGAGAATAAAAGCAGGAGCACACAAAAAGTTGTATCCAATTTACAAATTGCTCGTCGTTTTAATAAACTACATAAGCTGTTGTGTACTGAAATTCAAACGCCAAAACTACACCCTATTATAGTATACATTTATATGCTGTAGTATTGTAGTATATGGTCCTCTTTGTAAGGGAAAGTTCTGGAAAGTGTCATGGATATTGTGTAACGGCCGAGAGAGCTCCTTTGTTGTCAGAATTGCTCGGGAAACGTATTATTGGAGACACAATTATCTTAGTTCGCGCCATTTTGCGTCAGTTGATTGTTTTAATCTTTGCATATCATATCGTTAACAACAAACATATTTAACCATTCAGCGGAAAGTGGTTCTATAAAATGGTATTGTCCTAAGGATTTTCGTTGCCTTTTTGTTTTGGTTTTATTAATTGAAAAGATCGAGTGAATATCAAAGCGGAGTTATTGGATGCAAGAAGGTAAAGGTACGTTTATTATAAAATTAGATATTAGAAAGTGGCTAAAATAAGCACGAAAGTTAGCAGTTTTAAACGTCTATGATGTACAATTTTAACATTTTTTTTATCTATAGAGATAAAAATAATAATATAGATAAAAATATGTATCTATTGTTTATCTACATAAATTAATAAAATTAGACAGATTGTTTTTAACATTAAAATAACCGTTATTTAATGACAACATTGCGATATATAACCGGTACAATTTTTTTTAAATTATCGTATATGTTTGTCGGTCAGTCTATTTCTAATCTCAGAGATTAGATAGAACATGGTCCGATATTGACGGGCTTATTACTAGAAGATAGCTCATTTGACCGAGACCTAGCGAATAAGAGAAGGCTACCTTTTTTAGAAAATACAATTCCAATTTTTCTCATAGATTTTTTTAAATATAATAGCACTCAGACGAGTGGCAGGCAACTGCTAGTATAGCAGAATATATATGATTCAGTGCGGAGGTTTGTCATCAATAAAGAGTCTACACTCGGCACGGATCATTGACAGATGGCACTTAGGAGGCGCCACGGAGGAAAGCGTAATGTGATCAAATCGTCATCACAACTTTACTTATGAGTAAGCGTATTAACCACAGCGTTTTGTTTACTAACTAACTATCACATAATAATCTTAAATTATTCGTAGCGTTCATCGTGACACATAATTACAGCACAATAAGCCGAACTAAATAATTTGTGGAGTTTATACAAAGAAACTTCATATCAAACTCTGTTGGTGCCAGAGAATTTTAGTTACCTATAAATTGTTTACTTCTTTCTTACTATTTAATTACGTAAATATTACATCCATGTGCCACGGATTTGTCGTGAATATTGTATTTTTTTTATTTTTGACCTTTCGAACTCTTACCAACGTCCTCGGTCATGGACAGACTGTTATCGGTATCTTGTTGTTGTCTGTATCTCAATGTTTTCTAATAACTGTCAGAATTTTATATTTGATTTTTACATTTTTAAATTTTGTTTAATTTTTTCCATATTTTTGGAAAATATATCTTATATTGTTATGAATATTATTAATTTTTGCATCACTGGTGTGGTTTGATTAGTACTTTATTTTAAAAAGAAAAACGTATATATTCAATGCTATTTTAATTGCAGACAACTTATATCTACAGTTTCTTTATAACAAGGTCGCAGTTAGCATCATTGCTCGACGCAATTTAATTGGCTTACGCTATTAACCAAAATAGACTATATATCGCGATATAATTAATTGAACATAAGCAATTAATTGTCGGGACAGTTTAAATTACAGCATAAAAAACTGTTATTGATTTAAAATTTTCTAAAACGTATAAGAACGATATCTAATTGAAATAACTTAACCGCGCAGCCTAATAGTTTTAAATATAAATAAAAAGCGTCATTTTCATAACTACATCGAATTGTGAACAAAACTAAATCAAGATGTGGACTTTTTCGCTTTGTAATCAAATCAATGTTGATCAAATTAAACTCTCGGAATTAGTTCAAATCGAAACACTTAGCAAACTGAACATAAACACGAAATACACTGACTGGTTGCTCAAAAATAACACGTTCTAGAATTACAAATTTACATTTAATTAATGTCCATGGAACTGACTGACGACAACTTATGTAGATGATTTATTTCATTGCGATGCATCTGATGTGATTGCTAAATTTTTGTTGTTATACTTGATAAGACAATACTTTGTATATTTTACTAACATTCCGTTCACAACTCTGCCCGTGTTATTTTCAATATTTTTTTATGGAGTTTCCTATAATGGGTAAAAAGTAGCCTATATTACTGAAGATTTCGCTTTCTAATGGTGAAAAAGTTGTTTTGAATTGGCATTGTAGTTTTCCAGTTTATTCATTACAAACATACACACAAAATATAAGTCAATCCTTTTCAAAACATTTGTATAGATTTTATTCGATTTTATTCGACACATCTGATGTATTTATAATAATAAAATGTTATTAGTTACATTAAGAACATATAATATAAAGGCTACATGCGCAATCTTAATAACATAGGAAAATATAAAGAGACGGACAACAAGACGGCGGAAAGTATTGTGTCTTTTAAGAGAAAGTAAAAGAGCACTTGCTTATGAACTTATCTCAAATTTAACTATTTAGTCAGATATGTTTACAGATATTATACTACTATTTTCAGATATATATATATATATTTATATTTATGTACTTATGTTAAATATATTAATTACTTTAAATGCTTACATGTAAACATTTATATATGTTTGTGCTTATATAATTTATGTATTAGTATTATATTTAAATTACTTTCTCTATTTCTAACTTACAAATATTTGCACCTCCCTACTTTTTTTATCTCTGCATCACCCCAAGGTTGACCGGCAGAAAATGCCTTGGCATTAAGTCCGCCTATGTACACTTAGTGCAAAAAGTTTGAATAAAAAATAAAGAAATTTAATACCATAAATAAAATAATCAATTAAAATTTGTACTTTTGATTATTGACGTGAGCTATCAAAGTAATTTAATGAAAAATAAATTAAGTAGTAATGTAATTTTTATTATATTTTCAGATATATATATATAATCATATATCATATAAGCAAGACGAAAGTCATGTCTAACGGTCATGTCATGCCTACGTCAGTCGTTGTTGGGAGTGCTGTGCTCGAAGTTGTCGACTTACCACCAACCAACTTCGACGCAGACCATCGACGAATCCAACTCGAATGGGAAGCTGCGACATATCCTCACGTACAATATCCCCCAATGTCTGAAGACTAAGGTCTTTTACCAATGTGTGTTGCTAGTGATGACCTATGACACCTGGTCCTTGACTCCAAGTCGCTAGGCAAGCTATAAGACGGGCTATGATCGATATTTCTCTGCGTGATAAAAGGCGTTTAACAGACAATCGCAGAAGAACTAAGGGACCCGACATAGCCCGCAGAATTAACTAGGTGAAGTGGCAATGGGCCGGCCACATAGCTCGTAGAACTGATACCGTTCGGGAAAAAAGGTTCACGAGTGGCTACCTCGTACTTGCCGTCGCAGTGTTTGCACCACGATATGGAGTGATGACCTTTGCAAATGTGCAGGAGTCGGTGAATGCTGGTGGCACAGAACCGTGCCGCTTAGCGTCTTATGGAGAAGGCCTGTACTTAGCAGTATACTTAGAGCTCTGACAGGCTGAAAAGACAACGACGAGAGAGTGTAATATACACAGTTAGTCAGTTGTAAACTAACACGTGCTCCTTTTATGTTGTAAACAATAATTAAATACTCCTTACTCTAAAATACGTCAATTTGCATGGGCCAGTGGGATCATAATTTTTGTTATTATTTATGTGTATGTGTATGTTCGGAATAATTTCTCAAAATAAAAATCTTTCTAGTGAACCTGAATATAGAGATAAATCAATTTAATGTGTTAAGACGTCTACCCATACTAAAACATTTCATATTTCATAACGAATTAATCACTGAAATAGGCAATTAGATGTGATAGGTTCAAATGTTATAACTACAGTTTAAGAAGACTTGGAATAAATGTAAATAAAATGCTCCTATGCCACTTGGATGTCATGGGTGAAAATGTTAACCTTGTAGAACAAAAGTAACCGACCATGCTCGCTGGCAAGCTGGCAATGGGCCGGCCACTTAGCTCGTAAAACCAACAACTTTTTGACTTTTTTGGGGAAAAAACGTTTTCGGTTTGCAGTCTCGTACTGGCCATCGCAGTGTATGATGACCTCCACGAGATGGAGTGACGACCTGTGTGTATATGAGCAGGTGGTCGGTGGATGCAGGCGGCATAGGATAGGCCCTTCTTCGTGCCTCTTGGAAGCTCACGGAGAAGGGCTATTATTAACAGAGGAGTTCTGTTAGGCTTATATATTATGAGGATGATGATGTTAAAATTAATAGCATACGCTTGAATTATTTGCATTAAACATCGACGAGTTCGCATCTCGTTACGATACCTTGTCATTAAGCAGTTACAAGTTATTTTATAACTCATACGCCGCTATAAAATAATCCATTACTTATCTGATATAAATCAGATAGATTGCCCAAGACTATGTGCCTTTGATATGGCAAATGATTAAATGTAAACACAAATCGTTCAACTTTGCCGCAATATACGTTATGATTTATCTTGTTCGTATTAAACATAGATATTAATTAGACACTAATAAATGTTACAAACACCAGAAGTCTTTTTTTATTTGTTCAACTTGTTTAATAATTCTACTCAAGTAGTAAGAATTTAATTTCGTTTAATATTTATTCATATAATCTAACAATTATTGATGCGAAAGAAAATAGCCATGTTTTTTTGTATTTAGCTTAATAAAAGAAATCTTAGGCTTACCTGAATTAGTTGGCGACTGAATCGAGTAGGTAAATTGTTTTTAAGCTAATGAGAATATTGCTAAATTTGATACTGTCACCGAAATCTGTAAATTATCTATTTTAAGGCAATCATACACTAGAGTGATCTTCATACCATAGCATTTACTCCTATCAATGCCAATTCGCATATTATAAAATACCCGAAGATAACCTACACGCATAACTGGGACATATAACCGGTTAACTCTAACAGCGACCAACCTGCAATAAATACATCACTATTTAATTCATATTTGCCTTATTAATTTCGCAACTTAGCGGGAGTTTATTAATTTCCCCTGTCCGCTTAATGGTTTCAGGTATAATGATACGAGTAATGGAATGTTTGCGCATTCAGTTCAAAGTTTAATGGAAATAATGATGGAGTATAACAATCCATCATTGATATGTTAATATATCGCGGACAGATCGGCAGCCTGCACTAGCATGCTCACAAATCAACGTTTCTTCAACCGCTGACATAATTATTTATGAGCTAGTATTATAAAGAGAACCAAAAAACTCGAAAAGTGCTTACGCGGCTTAAAAAACTTTACATAACAATACACATTATCGATAGAACTAGAAAGAAGATAGAACTAATAATCCCAGTCTCAATTAAACCAATCCAAGGTTTAAAAAGATTAGCTATTATAAATCGCAATTAACCTTATTTAAATATTTATATTCATGCGGTAATGTTAAAAAAATGAGCCAATCCGGGTTGAACTTTTATTTTAATACATTTAAAAATTGTTTTAGACGAAACTCGACATAACTAATTAAGTTTCATACCCACTAACTTTAAGTATGAAAACGTAGTGAATAAGGAATTGATATTTATACAGAACAAGCTGATTATATTTGTAGTTGACATCAAGCACTTCGAAGTAACAAACTATTTAAGGAATTCAAAATTACCTACTGAGCAAGCGTTGAATTGGTTTGCAAACATTAAGTTATTTCTCCGAGTGGCTTTGATTAAAAGCTTATAAATACAATCCAAGTTATTCGTTGGTATTATCTAGGCCTTCGTTTACAATTACTAGAAGGGTACACTGAGTTCTTACTCCGTGCAAACATCGTTTTAATAAGTCGTCTAATAATTTATTTTCTAACTAGCTTCGCCCAGCGGTTTCGCTCGCGGCGCACCGATAGCTGATTTGTTTCCATATACCTTATATACTTTTATCTTTAGATATTATGACCTAAAAGTTATTCTGATATATAGGTTTAACCAACGTTTTCTTAAAATCCACCAAATAGTTTTTTTAATCGAAATACTATCAAATATCATACATTAAAAGCTTCGCTGGGGATATGATATGCCCGTAAATGTATGGATTCTAGATATTTGCATTCCTTCAGACTTACAAACAATACTTCTGTTTTTGATAGAACAGCCTAGCAATTGGATAAACTGTAGACAATAAACAGTAAAAGTGATAAAAGAAATAAATTGTTCATTTACATTATAGTATTATGAAAGTATATAAAAAGATTTATTTATTTAATCAGATGAACTAATTAAATGCCGGCAGTTTTGTTTCTTATCTTTCTACATACGTATACAAATAATATCCACCTGCATGTAAAATTAGGCAATATATTAGTAAATGCATGTACTTCTGTATAAAAGTAACAACATGTTACGTATAGCACCATAAGACAGATTATCAGTGACCTAGAAAACGAAAGTCGTTTGCACCACCTCCCATATTTGCGTATTGCAAAAATGTCACGCGAGCATGAAAGATCCAAAAGCACACATGATAAGGGGGAATATGTGTCTTGTCGGACAGACTGACAGATCAAAAGAAACGTTAACGAAATTCCTGGAAAATGTACTCTGTCTGCTTATATGTGCTATTTTTTTAAATAAATAATGGCTCACTGCGAAGGAAAAGCCGAAGTGATAAATATAATGGAGTGGTGTAAGATGCAATTGATTAAATATTAATCTCTGATTATATTTCTGATATAATTTTAACAAATCTTCAGACAAGACAGTTTCCCTTACTCACTGTCTAGGAATCCTAATTAGTTATTCGTCTTAAGGCAATTACAAATTAATCGATTGATGACGTTATTATAAAGAGTTTACAGAAGACTTTGATCATGCCACTTCCTTTACGCGGAATGAAGTAAAAGTGTAGTTTAGTACTGTAGATATGATAATACGCCATTGCTATGCAATAATGCCAAACGCTACGTACCGAAGATTATCAGTTATCCTAATCAATTTAATGGCGCCAAACTTTATCAAGCAGCGAAATATTTTGATACTGATTCATGTATACGCGTTTATTGTGTTTCAGGAAATGTGTATCAGCGGATCGATGACGGATCCTTTGAGGAAAATATTATGATAAATTAATTGAATTTATTTTATAACGAATAGTTTCGAGTCATTTTGATGTCAAACGAATTTTACTGAACAGTTATTGGCTATTTATTTTAGTAATTTATACCAATAACTTATGATATTTATATCTAATCGAATAATGCCACTAAACTTATTAGAATAAAATAAAAATATAAATCAGTAACTTAAAGTTGTTTATGGTGGTAACACGCTTTACATCAGTCATTGTTGACTTCGATTTATATATAGGTACATGAAGAAATCTGCTAAACAAACTCCACCTAATCACACGCACTTGTACAAATAAATAAATCCAAAGTAATATTATTACAACAACCTCCTAACGTCCACGGCAGAAATGTGCAATATATTATTTCTAGAATATTCCAACGCGTTGAAATATCAAATAGATTACACCAATACAATGACCGATCGGCTTCAAACGTAAAATTGAATATTACTATATCAACAATACAATATTAATAGACGCGACAGCAAAACAGACTACGGGATTAATTCAATCGAAACATTGAAAAACATTATCCATTTGGTCGGTTATTTAATAAAGCTGGGTTAATTCGCTCGATTTGTCAGCCACCGCTAAACTTTGTTTACATGACAATAGTATGAACTCGTTAAAAGGCTAAGCTGTGGGTGCGGAGATGTCGAAAACTAACGAAGAATTCGCACAGCTAATTTAGATAAATTGTCGTTTAAGTTCTAAAAGCATTCAGTGTATTTGCGTGCTTATGTATGCACGTTATATAATGCTCTATGGCCTAGTATGCCTAGCTTTACAAACAGTATACAGGTACCAAAATTCCGAAAATTCATTGGTGAACATCGCGCTAGAGTTGAAAAAGACCATTAGTGTTTAACATTACGAAATTTCATTCCCCTAGTAGACTATGATATAGTTGCCATGGTGTAATAGTTAATGTTTTATTTAGCGCTCGCATATATTTTAGTAATGTAACTTACTGCAGTAATGAATATGGCGAACACTTACTTACTTTCTTACGTTTGTCAGCATCGTAACCACTCACGTCGAATGAGTATACGTATAATTAAAACACTTTTGTTATAAATTGTGAAGTAGGCAAAAGCTTGATCAACAAATGAAAATAACGAAATAGAGTCGATTAATTCCCAACTGCAAACTGAATCGGTAAACGTGTCATTATAAGGTCAAAATCGGTATAGAGAGGTGTCGAAGTGAACATTATCACAATTTGCGCCGTTTAGATAATCATCTGGCACCGATTAAGCACTTCGTGATTAGCCCTTTGTACTTTAACACCTTCAAGTGCTGCTTGGATAAATTTACGCCCCCGGCAGTCTTACGCGCTAAGTAATATTACGGCTTGAGATTCTAATATCAATCATTATTTTGTCAGTGTTAACTTTATTAAAATATTACGATTTACACTTTTTAAATAGACTGAAGGCTTTTTAAATGCATTAAATTTTTTGTAAACTTACGCTATACTACCTTATATGAGCTTTAAATATGCGTCATTACAATTTTTAACAATGTTACATTTAAATGTTTATTGTAGGTTATACTTATATGTTGTAGGTTATAGATATATGCGCTCGCAGACTCTATTATAGATCATTTTAAGAAACACAATTTAAAATAAATTTAAAGCATAACATATAATAATAAAAACGTTATATTAATATATTTTATACTTTAAGTCTATCTTTTACAGCTTCGGCAGCATTTGCATTTTAATCGCCCGAAGTTGTGATTTTTAGTCCCGCAATATTTTATTTCCTAAATATCTATTAAACTACTCATCATAAAAGTATTAAAATAATAGGACAAAATGTCAGTTGCGTATTATTTAATAAAATTTGAAAGAATGAATTAAATCGAAGCACAGAGCAACTAAGTGACATATATAAAGAAATACGCTCAAAATTGATACCTCCTTCTTTTAGGAAGTCGGTCAAAACCCATAGCAATGACGTGATGTTATACGTATGGTGTTTTTATTAGTCGACTGCCACTCATTAATTGACATTTCAGTGACAAATCATCAATGGGAACGCTAGATATACGTGTTGAAAAAAAAATGTTGGTTTGTTTTATGAAAAAAAAAAATGTATTTCATTTATTAGCTACGACACGCCAAGTATAAAGTATATTGTGATTTATGCACAACATAATTGTGAAAATATTACCAACTCGTGGTTAAACATATATTACAAAGCGTTATGAAAGAGCAGGATCCATACTACCTTAATCCTAAACAATGCGCCCAATAGGTAACTTATCTAACTGGTACTTTGCTTAATCAGTTTAGATTAATAATAACAATAAAACATATATGTATGTTCTGCATATATTTATTGTTTAATATATAATAGACTGCCTCCGTAGCCTAGTGGTATAGGCGTGTGCTTAAGAAACCGGAGGTCGTGGGTTTGAATCCTGCGGGGACTCAACGAATTTTCATTGTTGTTTCCTAGTTGGTAAGGGCAATTTGGGCCGATCACCCAATTGTCTGAAAAGTAAGATGATCCATGCGTCGGATGGGCATGTAAAAAGTCGGTCCACTCACCAACCCGCATTTGACCAGCGTGGTGGGATACGGTCCAAAACCCCCTTAGGGATAGGAGTGTATTAGGGGAGGCCGTGGTCCAGCAGTGGACTACCAAAGTCTGATGATGATGATGATGATGAAATAACAGATTTTATTATTTTTACAAATATTTATTTGATTGTATATATTTAAATTTCTCTATTTCTAACTCACACTTTTTATCTGCGCATCACCCCAAGGTTGGCTGCCGTTGACATTAAGTCCCCGCCTCAGTAAATTTAGTGCAAAAAGTTTAAAACAATAAACAAAATAAATAAAAACTCGAATCAGGTGTAAAATGACTTCCCTGAAAAGGGCGGGCTTAAAATTATTTTTGACAACGCACATGCGCTTTACTTGCTATTTGCCCTTGACCAAGTGAACCGCCCAAATTGAGTCTGAAACTCCATTGGCCGCCTATCCCCATCAATGAGACCATTGCATACAACTAACGGCCCCTACGCCTCGCTTCCCCATGCCTTTTAAAGAGTCGAAAATGGCAAAGTAAAACGATAGTTTTATAGTATACGATGAAAATATGATGTTCTTAGTATTATTAAAAAAAATGTTATATTCCACTGTTTATTTTATGTGTATCACTGCCTTTTTAGATCATCGGCTTCCATTTTCGAACCGGTGGTTAGCTTTTTGACAATCTATAAGAAAGGGTTCTATATTGAACGAAGATATTTGACTTTGAAATGGTGTTGATAAATTTTATTTATATTTAACAAGCTGTTACCCGCGACTTTGTCCGCGTGGAATAGGAGAAAATTCTGTGAGGTGTATTGAAATAATGTGTGTGGTATAATGCAAATAAGGTGTTTTTACTGTATGTGCCTATCATTAGACAGAAAGGCGAACCCTTTCAACCACTTTTATCGCCATGATTGTAGGTTCTTTCTTAGAATCTATCTTTAGTATGTATTAAATTTCATTGAAATCGCTTTAGCGGTTTAGACATTAAAGACGGAAGGACAAACAGTAAGACAGACAGAGTTACTTTCGCATTTATAATATTAATATGGATAATACAAATTAGGTGTTTTTATTAGATGTACGATATCTCATTAGAGACGAAGATTCATGGCTTTTGTCTCGACTATGACAAATTTCCGTATTTATTTCCATCCCCATTTTAACCCCCCAGTTCACTCCTTACATATAGAAAATACGAAGTTGCTAAAAAACACCAACTTTGGCTCGTTTCGAGTATCTAGACACTACATTTTATCGTTTACTAGCGACCCGCCCCGGCTCCGCACGGGTGCAATTATGATTAAATTTATCCTCGTTTGTCTATAATGTTATGCATGAATGATACATATAAACCGTCCTCTTCAATCAGTCGATCCATTTAAATAAAAAAAAAACTTTATTATAGTAAATATTTATTATAGCTTATATATGTTGCTTACGCATACATAATTCTGTAATAAATATTTTTGCATACATAAGGATATAGGGATAGGGAAAGCTACTTTGTTTTATACTATGTAGTGATGTTCAACTGAGTCGATTTCCATATAAACTTTCATCCTCGGCGTGCCCTCACGGGCCTCTTATCTCCGGTTGTGGGACCCTTCTGTGGGTTTCTTCACCCATCGCTGTAGTTCTGATTCCATTTCCCTAGACCGATTTCTGAAAGATACTCCGACACATAGCGGGCTACAGTGGCTGTAGAATACTTCGCATCCGGTCCCGGTGTTGTTAGTGAAAAACTTATAACTGGTTGTAAAAGCTTTCAACCTCTAAGATAAACTTTGGTCTCTAAGCGGCGACTTCATCGTCAACTTTGTTAGATGCCTTCTTACAAGCTCTATGTGAAGGCTTTCAACCCCTTGTTCTTACTCAATAACTATTTATTACTGCTTTACCAGTTCCCGTACGTGCAGACTGCAAATTTTTCGATCGTATTTTCCAAGGCTGCAAACCGATTTTCCAGATTGTTCTGGAATATCAGCTGGAATGTGATAGACTGGAGCAACAAGCGTAGAATCCATCAAACAGGAACGTTAAAACTTTAAGTCTCTATTCAGGGTGCCTTTTAGAAATCACCGGTGGTGACTGTTAGTGTTAAACCTTGAGATTTCCCCAAAAAATGCGCTTTTTGTTCAATATAATGAAGGCAATCTAATTTCTGGTCAAAGTATGGGGCTCTGCTACGTCCATTACTAAATTTTTGGGGCTATTTCTAATAAAATGGTTTCATTAGGAACAGCTTTATAACATTGTCAATTAGGAATTTATTGACACGGATCCCGACTCTGCTTTGTGATGGATTTCGCCCTTTTCTGAAATACAGAAGATGGCACAATTCCTGGGTTAGAGTATCCTCACATTCTCAACGGACTTCACTTAACCAAAAAACGTGTTATCTTATACACTCCTCTTACAGTTAGGATCATCTAATCATAGTTGCGTCCGTTCTATGCAATAGTAAGCTATTTATTTGATATGCTTCACATTTATTATGATGATAAGCTAAATATAAAATTAAGGCCGTTAATTGAGTTGGAAGTGAAAACATTTGCATACATCTTGCATGTCATTAGTTGGCTTTAATCGTACCTCTTGGGAGCTAATGGGGTCTAATATTTAGCAGTGGGCTTTCATAAGCTTATAAGACGATATTAAAATCTTGTTGATTTAGCTTACACTAAGCAAAAGCCTAGTGTAAGCTAAGCAAATGCAAAAGGCGCAGGGATGTGACGACCTTCGGACGATACCTTACGGTGGGAGTAAGACAGTTCCGCGGTACAAGTGCAATTAGTTAATTGCCAATCCGCCTGCTCAGCGTGGCAATTATGAGCAACTCATTTTAACGGACTCTGTCTTGGCGTTCATTAGAAAAGGCCATGTCCAGCAGTGGACTGCTAAAGGCTGTTTATGATGATGATGAAGCATATGCCTACTTATCTAGAACGTGTTTCTTACGTTTATAATAATTGCCGAGATTTTATCTAACTTGTGGCCTTTATCCCTTATCCCGGTATACATAATGTTTATGTTGTCTTTATCAATATATAGTGACCAGATGTTGTATTCAGTTATTCAGCGTGCTTCAAGAATTATCTTAACATATAGTGACCGAACATTGTGCTTCGTTATACGGCGTGTATCCAGCTGTATAGCAACATATAGTGATTGAATTTTGTGTTCTCACACACAAAATGTTCTAAGTATATCAACTAGTTGTGGTGTGTTGCAGGTGTGCGATGTGGTGGCGACGGTGGTAGTGGTCGGGAGGGCGGCCGGGGCGGGCCCGCGCGCCCCCCAGCTCCGGCCGCCGCGCCCCCAGCGCGCCCCCCATACACCGCGCTCCTACTATGCTAATGGCAAGCGCCCTCTCCACTTTGCTCGCGGTAAGATAAATGTTTATTGACTCTTACTTATTTTCTTGATTCTTTTAGTGACTACAAAACTTTACATTATTAAGTCAAATTTTTCTGTAAAGAATCGTGACGAGCGGGAAGTTTATCTGTTGGTAAGTAATACGTCTTTCCTATAAGAAACATAGCGTAGTTCGCTGAAAATCCGCTCGAAGCACTGAGAGATGCGTTGGATATTATATATATATCACTTACCACGCTTAGCAAATAATGTAATTATGATCTTACGTCTCGCTTCATAGATACTTGATACCATAAAAGATACTGAATTAATGTTAACGTTTTAAAGTGAAACTCTTATAGTTTTTTTTCTAGATGTAAGCTGCATATAGAACCGTGAGTCCGGAGGAATGCTTTGTCCTGGATGACACGGACTTTATTTAAAGGGTGGTCACTAGACCAACCCTTCAGAAATAAAGGTCACACGTACAGATGATACGTGTGTTAACTTTAATTAATAATAAAATTCGTCGGCTACGGATCGGTCGACTGTAAGACGAGTCAATGGCAGTGAGAACTGCCTTATTCGCGGTGTGGTGTGTACACGGGGTGTTTCTCGCTGTGCTCGTAGCGAACTAAGTGCGCGAGGTTAAAAAGTTATGTGCCATGTTTGACTACGGGCTATTAAGTTTAAGGTAGAAATGGCCTCCATGAGGCCTTTATGCTCAGTTGGTGCGGTAAGGTTTATTGGCGAGAATGCGTACCTCCTACATGTTTATCATGCCCACATATTAAAATAATGACAAGTCGTCCATTAAGCCAATGTTATTACTGGTTGATTGATTGTTGGGGTTTTAACGAAAGGTGGGTTGTTATCGACGGGCCGGATGGGCTGTATTGTTCGCTTGGGGATTACCTGGGCCTATATCGTTATCGGCTTAGGGGCCGGTTTGGTTGCCGCCGTCGGACGAGGGACGTCGGCGCAGGTGCGGGAACAAAGACCGGTCCTTGTTGATACGTGGTTCGTTCGTAATTCCTATAATTAGGACGTTTAATTGGAAGTCTTTTGGGGGCTTTTTCGCATCTCCAGTAATTAGCCGGGTGTCCTTCTTTTGTACAATTTTTACATGACGGAGGGTCAGGAGTAGTCTTTACGCGGGGGCACTCCGGAGTGCCGTGATCGCCCGTGCATTTGACGCATCTTGGGCGCGCGTAGCAATTACGGGCAGGGTGCCCGAAATGCTGGCAATTGTGGCATTGATCTATGATTCCGGTGGGGGTCTCTACTTGAATGCCAAAGAGTTTACATATCGTTTTTATGTTAAATATTGCCTTTCCCTCGGGGGATAAGGCATGTTTTACCAAGACAAGATCGATTTCTTTCTTAGTGCCTGAGTACGCCATTCCGCGGACGCGTTGGATTGGGTAGCCCTGAGCACGAATGTCAGCGCTTACTTCCTCGGCGTCGAGCTCTTTCTTAAGACTCTAAGGTGGCGCTCTAAGTCGTAGTCAGGTGTTAGGGAGTCTGCAGTTTTTGGCGTATTTACTGGGCTCCGATCCCTATTTGGTGGTGAGCTGGCTGGTGGCTCGTAAAAGCGAGTCGGCATCGCCGGAAGCAAGCCCTCCTTTCGTACTTCGACATTATTTCGTGGAACTTAGTGGGTCATTTGCCTTGTCATCAAGGATATCATAAAATTCTTCATCCGAGGAGAAGCCGTCAGACATGTTTTAATCCTACCCGCCCCACCTACGTGGTGGGGTGTGTGCCTAAAATTCTAACGTGTGTTAACGCTTTAGGAACGCTATGTGAGTACCTAGCTGCCGCCTATTGCAGCAAGCAAAAATTAAATTAAACAAAAATGCCACGTACGCGGTTGTGTAGTATGTGATTACTTACGGAAGCTGGAACCTGAACTTACTACACTGGCACTGTGACACGCGGTGGCACTGTAACACGGACACTGACTTAACTTTTATTCCATCGCTCGACCACATGATAAGTTTAGAGCGGGGCTTAGATAACTTCTGCATTGGTGTGCAGAGACGTTCGTACTACATAACATCGAGCGAAGATTAATATCTTGTGGCGTTAAATGTTTTATATTTTGGTGTTGTTAATGTTTGACATTAGAATATTAATTTTATGTCTTGCAGCCTATATATTTTATTATTGTAAAGTTTTCTATTTTTTAATATACCGGGCCCCACACCCCGGGCCGAGAATTTAGGGGGCGGTAAATCGTACGTAGCAAACGAATACACATGTTATCATTGATAATTAATTTATATTTCATGGAGCTCATATCTCCTGTACTAACAACTGCGCCTGTGAGTGCGGAATGGTTCGTGCAACACGATCTTTCTATAGCAGCCAGCCTAAGTAATTAGTAGACCTTTTATTTTTTCATTATAATTCTTTTGTGACTAGGGCCATTCCTCTCTGCACCCCTTTATTCCTTCTGGGGCTTGGCTGCAGTGCGAGGCACTCAAAATGGGCGCATAACCTCCACCAAGGGTCTAGGACTAGACCGAGATACTTCATCGTAGTGAGACTCCGACGCCGACGACGCAGACACTGATGTGGACATCCACAGGTGGCACATTCCGAGGCCCGAAATTTTTAAGCACCAACTCAAAAAAAGCTTGAAAAAAGCTTGCCCCCATCGTTTAGCAGCATGATCGGCCTCTATATATTATACCTTTGGATAAGGACTGATCTGCCTGTCTTCCACCTCTGCAGTATTATGGCTTGCTTGGGTGAAGACTAAAGTGGAGAACATCACCCAACCTCTGAATTCCAAGCCATCTCCTAGGGCTAACGCCAGCGCCTCGAGGTATGCTATCGATATCCTGGGCGCTGCGTTGGCCGAGCATTTTAAGAAAGGCTGTTCCAAACACTCCTGGGATCACTTCGGGTGATTTCGGTACGGGGTTTACCTCCTCTGTGCCATTGGGGTCCATCGAAGGTGCACCTCTCGTTGTGAGAATAAAGACATGGTTATCGCCGCTCCCACCCGCGTCGTTAGACTCTGTGTCACTACGAGCCCATGGACAAAGCCTAATCATCACAATTTTGTAGGGCCACCCGCACGGATCGTGGTCCAGCGCTAGCAAAACTCCTCCATAGTCGTGACGATCACCTCAGCTAATACTACTTTAAATGCCATTTTTACCGAGCGTCTCTGTGTTAGACTTTTTTTTCTATTTGCATCCGAAGGCAGACGAGCAGTTGGGCCCCCTGATGGAGAGTGGCTACTAACACCCGTTTACCATATATAATCCATATTTGAAAATATTATGTATGTTCATAAAAATAAAAATGATTTCGTAAAACATTGTGACACACATAATATAAATACTAGGAATAAGCATAATTATGTTCTTCCAAAAACTAGGCTCCGAAGAACAATGAAATCTTTAATGGGACAATGTATACTCTTCTACAATAAAATACCAGAAAACGTTCAGCTTTTATCTGTAAATAAATTTAAAAAAGTTGTAAAGGAACGTTTGTGTGTTAAAGGATATTATTGTTGTAATGACTACTTGATAGATAACACACCTGGTAATGAACTGTTCGCTCCAGGCTATTTCAAAGTAGTAAAATGTAAGGTTTTTTGTAAAATTTATTGAAGAAAAAGGAAAAAGAAAAAGTCCGGCTGAGTTTCTTACGCCGGTTCTTCTCAGGTCAGAGGCTTCCATTTCCGAACCGGTGGTAGATTATTTGACAATCAATAAGAAAGTGTAATGCTTCCATATTGAATAAAGATATTTGACTTTGACTATGACTTTGACCCAGTTAATAATATGAATAGTACATGCGACAGCTTGGATACTAGTGGTCTTTCTGACTTTTATTCCGGCGATTACAATCTTGTAATAAGGAAGAACAAAAAAGCGCTTACTTTATGCGGGTGGGTGGCCGGCTCTTGCGATACTGCCGTTCCGAGAGATTGTGTGAGGCACTTCCAATGCTTGATGAAACGGACTACTGTAACTATATAGAAAAGCTTGCCAACATCATAAACTAGCGTAACGCGTAAGGTGCCGGGCGAGTCGTCAGACCGTGCAAGTGAGAGATTCTTCCTTTTTGATGAAGTTGCACGTATCCATCTTTCACTTCTGTGGCTTTAAGGTTCATTTCAGAGAAGTAAAGAACATCGTCCTCACCCTGGAATCGAATCGTTCCGGAATGCCATTTGGACCCGGGCGGTACATTAACCCTGCTCGTTGTTAGGACCGGTCTGCAGTCTGCCGGGTTACTGTTTTTTTTGGGTTGGAAAAAATCTCGGCGATTGCCGTAGTGAACTTGGGTGTAAAACTTTGTGTCATCTTTAGTCTATGTCTTTGGATAATCACACGTAACAAACACCTATTTTTTGGCTTCTGAAAGAGGCGTATGAATCTGCCTCGACCTCTGAGTCCCTGCTCCGACTTTCTCTAAATCGAGCACCCAAGCCATGCGGCGGGTCATATATTCTTTGACATCAACGTTAGGGGGCGTAGAAACCCACGAGTGAATGAATGCCACCTCTTTAAGGTGTTCTCGATCTAGTCTACTGACACGCCATCTAAAGCTGCCTTTGCGTGGAGTCCGGCCCGGACCGGTCATGTTAGGCAAAAAGGCAAAACAGCTTTCCAAAGCCGCAACTCTTGCACTCTTCTCCACGCAGAAAAGACTCGTGGCGAGCCAATTATAATAACAGAACTATACCTTAAGCTTAGCTTGCCACAGCGATATTTTCTGGTAGGGCCGCACCTCGTCTTGATAGTTGTTGTAGGACTTAATTTATTACCCCCTAAATAGGCACTCGCTTGGTCGTAGCGATGGAGCACAGTACCTGCGGCCTACTCAGGCGGGAGTAATACAGGCCGTGGAGAAGTCTGCTTAAAGTGAGCTGGATGAGTCCGCTATGGATGCGCTTAGGAAGGTGCGAGGGACAGGTTGCAGGAGGTAGGCGTGCCACCCTTCATTTCGTTGGAGTCGCAGGGAAAGGGGAATGTCGGTATTTCATAGGCCGCTATCCCTAACCTCCGCGACTCGGCAGGGGCGTACTGCTGATGTGTTGCGAAGAGACCACGGGAGAAGGGGATATTCGTTATGGGATCGGAGATCTCTCCTCCTTTAGCGGCTGAAATGGCGCTAACAGCAGGACCCAACATCTAGGCCGCCTCTGGGCGGGCGGAGACTTGTCCTCCCAGGGTTGAGATCTCCTGCTCCCATGGCCCAAATTGCCCTAACCAACTAGGAAACAACAATTGAAATTTGTTGAGGCCCCGCAGGATTCGAACCCACGACCTCCGGTTTCTAAAGCACACGCCCATACCACTAGGCTATGGAGCCAGTTCGAAATATCTGATTAACATTAATTTGAAGTATTGCTGTATGATTTGCAAAATTACATCCAGTAGAGTAGGTGGGGATGTCCCCATCTACTCTCATAAAGTCAAGTAAGTGGACTAGGCCAAGACGTTCAAAGATTTTCCCAAAGCCTTTTGCGGATTTAGGATAGCGGTTTGCTCGGTTCCAGGCGGCGTGTCGATTGCTACACAATTTGGCACTGAACATTTGCCACTGACACTTTACTTCTTTTTTCACAACGGACGGAAGAGGGCGTGGCTATGGGTGGGCTTTGGTTGGGCGGTGGATATCCCATGTCGCAGAGGACTCTACGCTGCCGTCTACATCAGCGAGTTGTGAACGCTCTTTTGGAAATAGTTCGAGATTCTTAAACTGTGTTCTGAACATATATTTAACATACTTAAAAATATATTGACCATTATCTTTGAACCAATGCACATAATTTACAAATACGTGCCCTATGTGATGATTATTATAAAGTAAATAACTGTTGTATCGAGTAATCCAGAATTTCATATATTCTTTAATTTGATCACGCTTTTTCTAGTTAAAGTTGTTTAAAATACATGTTTTAGTATTGATTGCGCAAGTGAAATGATGACAAAAGTAAAATATCGGGCGGCGTTTTTCACTTTTTGATTGCGGGTGCACCATGAGACCTGAAAAGCCCAAAAATCTTTTATTACATCATAATCTTCACTGTTTACGTCAATTCCATTTCCTAGTTAATTCCATACCCTAGCCAAATAAGACAGGGATCTTAAGTGAACAAAATCTAAAATTAAACAGTAATGGCGGCAAAAGTTCTTATTGGTCGAAACCCGCCATGTTGAATCCCTGTGAGGAGCATTAACCAAGAAGAGAAGTCGACATTTTACGACGTACAATTAAATTGGTCATTAGACTTTGTTGGCATAAATTCCACCCCTTACTTTGCCTGTGGTATATGAACTAATGCACAGGTGTTGTAATTTCAACCAATGGACACATTCATTAATCTGATTAACCGTGAAGTGTTTGAAACTTTGAACGCATAAGGAAACGTCTCAAACTATCAAACAACTAATCCACGCGTCTTACAAGTGTGTTAGCGAATAGGATAATGTTACGTAAACCCGTCACTCGTATAACATCTCTCGATTTGTTACCTGTCAATGTCCTGTATGCTCATTTAATCCATAATTAAAACTGCCAACGGTCCTTCACGCCGAATTAAAGGCAACATTTCAAAGTTGCACCAGATGGTAATAAAATCCGAGTTGATCGGTGCTGTGAATTTGTTACGTGTATATTCAAATGCATTCTACACCAGTCCAATAAGTTATGGCAAATTTTACTGCCATACTATACCCAAATGAGATACGAAATTATACCAACTATTAGCTAGTTATGTTTTGGGGCTACCGTATTTTGGACGGCAAGGACGTTCGCCTTATAACAAGTGATAGGCCCTACCATATATATATATTTAACTCAGTAAAAACGCAGGTACCTTGTTGTAACTGGAGTAGGTACAGTAGTGCTTTTACACTACCGCTTTGCGGCAGAAATAAGCACCGTTGCGGCAGATATAAGTGGTACTTCCCCCCCAGTCAATACTCTGTAAAAGGGGACCTTCAAAATAACATTGTGACTAGAACCAAGTAGATTGGGTATTTTTTTTTTGCATTGTATAATAATATTTACCTGATCCGAGTAAAGGCTATTTTTGCAATATTTTGAGGTAAATTAAGATAATTTTCATATTTCTGTCTTTTATACCTAATATCTTAGATAATTTTATCAATACTTTAGGTTTTTATAGACATTCAATATATAAATACTTAAGCTTTTTTTTTATTATTTTAACTTTGTTTTTGTGACGCCGTTGCCAACGATTCCTTTTGTTTTAGTACAATCCGTAGCATTTGTTACTCAGTGATAATTTAGCTAATGGTATTTTTTTAATCTGTTCAATAGTTTTTAAGTATTTCTTATTGTATTTCTTACATACAAACAATGCGATCCTAACATTTGCCGTAAAGCAGTACCAACCTGGTCTGTTCCGGTTTAAAAGGCGCCACACTAAATGAAAGTTTGTTTCATCGTGTCCCGAAATTGAGAGCAGGTTTAGGTTATTTATGCTCTTATCGCTTAAAAACCAATGTGAATTTAGCCCGTCACATCTCTTCGACATTTTCCCAACTTTAAATTAATCTTTTTATATTACAAAGTCAGATATAGTTAAAACAGAATACCTTGGCAGATTAATAACGTATAAAAATACAGAAATTGCTACTTCATACATACATCTTCAATTAAAAAATTACTTGAACAATTTCACGGTCTGGAACATTGATTATGTATATACCAATTATGCTTTATTAATATATGATCATGAAAGAGATTCGCCATCGAATTAGTCACTGACAATCAACCTTCACGCTCCGATAGTTACTAAACGATATTGTCTGCCTTTTGTTCATCGAAAGGCACATTTAAATGAACGATTTAAAGAGCTTTTTATTTTCGATTTAAAGAAATGAGAGGAGCAGGACTTTAGACGAGCCGGGCATTAAAAGAAACATGGTGTAAGACGCCACAACCCCACACATCTTTTGCTGTGGTGACCTTCAAACCGAAAATCAGTACGCGAATTAATACTGGGTCAGCAACGCACTACTAATTTGCGAAACAAATCGGTGCAGCGGCGGTACTAACCTAGACGGTCGATTGTAAAAAGGATATCTGTCATCTTTATAGTTTGGGTGATAAGCCTACTAAAATTAATAAGCGACGGCAGTAAACGTTTGAAGATCAATCAATGCATAAAAATATCTGAACGCGCACCATATTTAAAGTAAATTAGTAGTATAGTGGCTGCTTGTTAAGCAAATAACAGCCAAAGCATAATGATTTGTTCATTTTATGGGGAATTACATGTTTTCGTGACATCACATATTATTATCTTTTAATTCATGTTTAAAAGAACCGCCTTTTTAAGTCCATTCGACCTAATTGTCTAATCAATTTTATGTCAAAAACGTTATTTTTGTTAATATCTAAAAATGTTTTAACAGATTAATGTATTTATTGATAATTATTTAACCGCGTGCGTGGCCTAACGGCATTGGCCCTTGCTTTGTAAACCGGAGATCGTGGGCTCGAGTTCCGCCGGAAAACAATCACGTAACGTTGTTTTCTCGTTGGTTGTGGACATATTGGGCAAATCACTCAATTGCTCCAAAGTAAAATAAAAATAAAAGAAATCATGTTTATATTGCTTTGCTCACTCTTTTTTAGTTTAACGTTAGCATTTTCAACTTATGATTCGGATCTTAAAATACTATTCAGTTTTTCCAAGGAAAGTAAAAAAATACTTGAAGGAACTAATCCGAACAACTTAGTACCACACGTCTTGCGATCTTTTTCATGGATTGTTGCCAAGATGTCAATCTCTGAATGACATTCAACTGAATAACGTAACTTGTCTATTGTAAAATATATGATCATATATATATATATTATATGAATATATTATACATATACAACTAAGTCATTAATAGCATATAGCCAACGCGATGTAATTCCATCATCGCGTTGGCTTGGCTATAGCTGTAAATTTGATAATATTGACCTGTTTGTTGTAATGGTTAGTGACCCTGACGGCTTTAGGTTTGATTCCCGCAAAGGGAGAACTATTGTGTTATGAACATAGTGTTTTTCTTGTTCTGGATGTTGTATCTATATAATACGAATTGATTTACGAAACAAAAGTTATTCTATGTATTTATCAGCCATTTAGTTTCCGTACTACAAGCTTTGCCAGTCCCAAGACTAGATGATTTTGTGTTATTCGTCCAGAAATATTATTATTATTATTATTATATCTCGTGTAGTGTTCACTATTTTCTCACTTTTTTGGTCTTTTGTTTAAAATAACCATAGCATTTGTTTTATTAGCATAGCATTTGTTATGTATCATTTATTTCTTAGTATTTTAGGAATTAATGTGAAGTTAATTTCGTTGCCGCAGTAGCTGAACGATAATAGAAGCCGACGAAAATAACATCTTAATCCTAATTTTTCTGATAGCGAACGTTAAAAAAAACCGATTCGGTGTTTTTATTTTGATCGCTTCCTAATCGAATATAAACGAGCGAATAATTATTTCAGATATTGCGGCGGCTTTTTATATTTCTTGAATCAGGCCAAGCAATTAGTACGCCCTTATGGACGTGTACGAAGATCTTCATTATATAGTATACTAGTTGTAGCACGTGTCTTCGTCGGCGTCGTAATATGTTATATTCATTTTTCGAAAAAAGTGGCCTAAGTTAGTTGTTAGTTCCATTTACATTAGCTATATTTTAGTGAAAGTCCCGTCGAAATCTGACCAGCCAGGCAGAAGGACAGAAATTTAAAGAAAAATAGTATTTTTCTTATGTGTACTGGTTACAGATGATAATGTACTTATTTAAAATTGTTATTTTCATGTTATCAACGAGAAACTGATTTTTTTTATTTGTATAGATTTAAAAGCGAAGACGTTTACATTTACGAAGCAAAGTCATCTTTTTCCGGTGTCAATATTAAACTTGCATATAAAATGCATTTTAATATGTATTTATTAGTAGTATTACAAAATTTAATAAAACTAATTAACCAAATGACAGGTAATACCTATAATTGAAAAAAAATAATGAATAAATTTGGAGCGCTGGTAGCGGAGTAACGACGCTCCGAATTGAGCTCCTCCTTCTTTTGGGATGTCTGTCGAAAACAGCAAATTAGGATGATTTGATAATCATCAGCCATGAACTGCATTGAAGACATTTAACTTGACTCTCCAATGCTTGAATTATCTAACATTTTGGGAAAGTGCCTTTGTCTATTTTTTTTTCTTATTAATAAGAACCGGATGGACACATTATGTTAAAACTCTGTATGTAATTTAAGTAAAAATTATAAATAACATTTGAATATAATTATTACTTCAATATTAATCAGCTCATTTGTTTTCTTTTAACAAGTTACATTGCTTGGGTATGGCCCTGTTACAAACAAATTAGTTTTTATTTATAAGTGTTGTGTTTAACTATAATTTTAATGATATGATTTGAAAAACTTTTGCCTCACAGTATTTATTTGTTAAAGCTTATCAAATCCATCGATTATTTTGAATGTTGGTTTGACAAAAAATAAGAAATAAGAAATCGAAAGATATGTCAATTTTTTAAATAAAAACTGACGGTGATTCGAAAAACATACAGAGATAAAGACATATACCAACTCAGTCTGCCCGTGATCATGGATGCTGAAAAGAATCCGAAACGTCGGGAATAAATATATTTAAATAACGTGAAAAATCCGTAAATAAGTGGATTTGATATGCTTAATCGCATAAATAAAAGAAATAATTTTGTTAAAGCTTTCTTAAATAATAGTGGATCGTCCCAGCTTTGTCCAGGGTTTAAGTGGTCTGAATACTAAATAAGGTTAAATATGTGGTTCAGAAAAGATTTTTAAAAATATTTATGTTTTCTACTATTGTAGACCATTTCTTCATTCATTATCAATATTAAACCGCAGCGTATACCTATTGATAACATTTTGTGGCTAATAATTTTATACCTTTACGAAATTAAATCTTATAACCCATATTAGTGATAATGATTCTTATGGTAAGCCTATTAAAAAGAATAATACGGTTCAGTAAAGCTATAAACATTTCAAAAGGACCAAAAGAGAGAAAAGAGGATGCTGTGCAAGGTTTACCACTAAGAAACGGAGCAATAAATTATATATGTCATCACAATTTTAACTGAAACTTATTTCTTTCGGTATCGTATCTCTCCCTTCATTTCGAGTGAACATTTGTGGTTTTAAGGTGCAAATGGTATGAGTAAGAACAATGAACACCATCCTACCGCCATCGCCACAAAAACTCGTTGAAATAAATTCTATTTTTTTTCGCTTTTATACGGCTCGAAAACGTCATGAAATATTTTCAATGTTTAAATTGTGGCAAATTTTTAAACAAAGCTTTTTTTTGACGATATCGTTTTCGTTGCAACCATAATAGAGACAAAGTCGTAAATGAATATTATTAATCTGCATAACACTAAAGAAAATGGCGTACGGAACCCTGGGGTCGTGGGGCAACTCTCACTTGTCAGCGTATTAAACTGGCCAGCCGGACATAAAACGTTTCTAGTTAGGGTTGGCAACAAACAAGCAAAAATATTCTTATTTTAATTTGTATAATATGTTGGGAAGGATTTGAATAATAATTTCAGCATTATCAAGAAAACTGATTTCAATCTATTCTTACCAGTGTGTATAGTGCAACAAAATGGTTTACGCCATCTTTAAAAAAACTTTTGACACTCGTGCGCCAATTAAATGTTTCTATTTTAATAGCAATTTTTGCAACGATTTTTTTTATAATACTATTGATTATATGTAAGATTATAAATAACAGGATACTATAATTTTCACGACTGCCAACCCTACTAGAGCGGTGTACGGTCGCGTCGGGTCGGCCGCCGCGGCAGTACGCCACCGACCGTTGCCTCCCAAAGACGCTAGGAAAAGTATAACGCCGCTCTCTTTGCGCTGACAAGAAAAGGCGCGAACGAACGCGGCGGACGCGTTTAGGAAATGATATTCATTAGTTTCAAACGGTGTAGTTATATGAAATTGACGTTTTATATTAGTGTCCCCGAGTGTTTATGATGTATAAGTGATAATTGCGTGAGCGTGTACGATTTTGTATTATAATAAACATTTTCAAATGAACGGAAGTGTCGGCCTCAAATTTTATGTATGATTTATTCAAGCCATCGGAAAAATTTATTTTTGCTTATGGCAATTAATACGGTGAGTTTAACTAGAACTTTATTAATAGAGACAATTTTTTTATTGAAATATGGATGTTTGACCTAACTGTTTCTTTTACATTTGTATTTTTTATTATATAATTTTTTTTTTATATATTTTTAATAGTTAAGTGTAAATATACTTTGTAAACTTACAGAATATTCAAGGAGTAGCTTTCCTTAGATATTTGCATATTGACCTAGTATTTATTTGTCACTTGAACTTTGTCCAAAAATTTTAATGCTGCTACAATTACAATTTAAAAAAGACAATTGAAGTAAATGAAAGGCAGACTACAATTACTTCTTATTATTCAAAAATCATTAGCACTTTGGTCTATTTTAATAAACAATTAGTCATTACTCATTATGTTAGCGACAAACGTCCTTAATTGAACTGAAAGTTCACTCAAAAGCTATTTCATTATATTTTTATTCATTAAGTTATAGGTATGCACATTAATTTTAACTCAACGAATCTATAGTATTTCATATGTGCTCGCTCGCTTTAAGTAAAACGAAATATACCATGAACGAATCATAAATCTAAAAATTTATTAAATTTGAATAAACTTTTAACTTACATAGGGATATTCTTTTTTTTAAGAGCAATCATAGATAATAAAAGTAGAGTAAAGTCATCGTAACTTTACTAAAAAGTTATCTTGTATAATTTATGATGATGAAGAATGCAGCGTAGATTATAATACGTTTGTTTCATTAGTTAAGTTATTGTTACTTATACTCGCGGTGTAGTTAAAGTTAATGAAATGCCGAGAGTGCGCGCCAGACGGGGATTAGCTAAACATGGAAATGGCTCCGACATTACTGAAACCGCTAAGTTTTACATTTATATACTTGTACTATATAGACACGTATTATAATAAAATATGTGAAATTATAAGTATAACAAAATATGAGCCTTTGTTTAATTAAAACATATTCCGCTTATTGACATTTGATAATTTCAAATATACAGAAGAATTTAAGTTGTTCTTTATATAACGTTTATATCAATCATTATTATCGGAATGTGTTAGTCCACTGCTGGACATAGGCCTCCCCTGATGCACGTCTTCTCCATTAGGGGTTTTGAACGCTGGTCCAATGCGAGTTGGTAGGTAGACCGAAATTTAGATGCCCAGCTGGCGCATGGATCATCTTACTTTTTCAGAAAAATAGGTGATCGGCCCAAGATGTCCAAACCAACCATAAAACAACTATAACAGAAAGTCGTTTTCCCGGGGAATTCGATCCTACGACCTCTGGTTCATAAAGCAAAGGCCAATACCGCTAGGCCACGGAGATGTTTATAACAATATTAGAATTAATATATACGCAATAGAATGTATATGATGCAGTAATGTTAAATCATCAACAACTAGACTGGAACAAACAAAGAAATTACGTACATATGATTAATTGTTACATTATTTTGATAATAAGCAATAAATTATGTTAGAGGCACGTTGTTGAAATCTCCAACTTGTTTACGGACTTAAGTAACAATGCCTATAACTTATTATGAAATGATGTTAACGGATCGCCTCTAACTCAACTTATAATCTGCTTAACTTATAATCTGTTTATTTCCATCGAATTGGCACAAGTATGATTAAATAAGACATAAATATACTGTAGAAATTCTAAGTTATTATAAACTTTTATATATAGGTGGTATTTAACGTTTCGAATTTCGTTCGTACCGCATTGACTGCTGCGCCTATTTTCACTTTAATGGTTAATATATGTAAAAGAGGAGTAATTAAATTGTATAACACAAATCTTGTGGATATTATGTTATAATCTACGTTTCGAGCAGCAGAAAAAGAACTATAAATACAAAACAAAACGTAATTATCATTAAATTTGACAATTTTACGGCAATGTATACGGTCGTATTGATATATCAGCCAGTTTTTATAATGAACAATCTTTAAGTATGCACGTTTAAACACGTACAAAAGTTTAATATCTTGAAGTTATGGCATATTTTACTAAAACATTTTTGTTCATTTTGTTTAATATAAAAGAGTCGTTACATTTTGTGCAAAGCGTACCTGTAAATAACAGCAGGTAGAGATTATCGCCATAATTTTGCTGGGGATGTACCAAGAATTGCTGACTTGAGGGACTGGCATCGGCTTAAACCTTGTTACTCATTGTTACATGCTAAATACTTTATAATACACTGACTATAATGTGACTTTTTGTAACTGAAATATATTGAAGGTTCTCAGGTTATTATTAAACGGAGTCATTGGGTGATCTTTAGATTATTCTTATTTATATGCCTTCTATTGTTAATATTGTCGAAAGTGTAAAACAATTATTTTACCGCAATTAACGACAGTCACAAAGAACAGGGCCAGTCGTAAGTAATGGTAAGCCATTACTTACGACTGGCCCTTTTCTTAAAAAACACTACAAACAACAGAAGGCGCTACAAATGTTAATAAACCCGTATACATAAGACGTTACACTTCATTTAACCAATTTAAATGTCATTAATCACTTCACCATTCAGGTCGTGTCGTCACTCCATTGAAATTTTGTGTGAATGAAATAAAAAAAAAGTACATTCGACTCTTATTAAGACTTCACGGCGAAATAGCTCGTACATAGGTACATATGATTGCAACATTGCAATCGATGAATATTTGCAGACAAAGTGTCGATGTTCTCATTCTTTGAGTAAAAGGGGCATATTTGTTGGTGCCATCAGAGTTCGACATAAGATATAATACATGAAACATAACTTAGGTTCAGTTTTACTAGTACGATATAAGGAACCAGTAGCATATGACCATCATTCCCTCTTCGCATGCGATTTAATATCCAGTAGCGACTGGCGCGAACCACAATATGTTCAACTAACACTCGTTTATGTCCCTCTTCCTATATACCAATGTCAATGTCAACTTTTGATGTGCTGACGGTGGCCGGACATTATCAGGCTTAACATCTTAGTATAACACGCGACCATAGATCTTGGATAGGGTATAATTATGAAAAATTAAAACTAAAGGGACTGTATCAAAAAGAAGGACAACTGATTAAAGGCTAGTGATTTTGTCGCTTTTCTGTTTTGTCGTTAAATCTAAGAGTTTATACGTATTCATCGTTTATAGTATTCGCGTAAGCAACATAAAGTATTATCACGAGGTGTTGTATCGTTTAACATTATTTTACGGTGGTAGGTCCCCTGTTCACAGGAGACCGTCTGGGTGGAGTACCACCATGGTGCCTATTTCTGCTGCGAAGCAGTAGTGTGAAACACTGCTGTGTTCCGGTTTGAAAGGGCATCGTAGCCAGCGTATTTACTGGGTAAACGAGACTTAACACCATGTCTAACGGTAGGCAGCGCGTTGGCGATACCACTGGTATTGCCAATGTATATGGGTGTCGGTGACCACTTCCCATCAGGTGGCTTGACTGCTCGTCTGCCTGCGTAAGCCATAAAAAAAATGTTAGTCAAATGAGTAGTGGACCTATATAGTCATAAAAACCGATCGTATTAAGAACAAAGCTTTTAATTAAATATTTTAAGAAAATATTATACAGTATTGGTAGATTATAAGATGCATAATAAATAGCTATGCCCATTCGAAGAATACACAACGACAAGCTAGAGCGTTAGGCTGCCATATTTCCTAGATAGTTAAAAATAAGTTTTTTATATCAATTTTACCGAATCGCTATCTTAACGCCACATGCAATTGAGTTTTTATCGTAGACGTTTGATAAGAATGGCGCTAACAACGCTTTAATCGTTACGTGTTTTCGTGGTGATAAACAATACATCGCAATTGTACGAGCCGATAGGCCGAATTCCTTAGATATTGTTTATAGTGCATATTACGGCGTTCAGGCTTTATCGCAACTTCCTCTTTGTATTATTAATTTTATTTCTATTAACCTTAAGAAAAAAACCACTGTTATCATAGCTATTAAAATTATTGGATTACAGTCAAGTTGTAGAAGTAATACCGATAATGGTACACTAAACCGCTAACGCCTGCGAGCCAGCGGCCATGGCCGTTATTTTTCAGACTTTGTGCTATCACTAAAATATAGCTTTGTATGCTATTTTTGTTTGGATTAATATGGAACGATAACCCAATAGCATTAAAAGTAAGATAGTTTATATGTCGGATTGATATTGACAAGAATTGGGCTAGACCACGAGGTAAGTAGATTTGTAAGGTCTGACATAATATAAGAATAATAATATTTCACAACCAATCAGACAACGTCATTTAGACAAACTAAGAAAATCATCGGTTAACTGTCACATAAAATGTTATAGTAGATAAAAAAGATAATTTCCCATTTTCTATTACGTTGCTGCGTGTGAACTGTCAAAAAATTATTTACATGACTATTTGAAACTGGAAAGAGTCCGAAACGTCAGGAATAAAATGAAATATTATAGAAAAAAACAAGTTACATTTGTAAAACAAGGATCTAATTTGTCATTACAACTTAGTTGACGACCTGTCTGCAACGCCTTACGTCAACATCAACACGTCTCGAAGTCATCCATTAATGACACGCTCGTTCGCAGGCCAATGTAAATTTTCGCAATTTACCCAACAAATTGCGATCCGCATTCTCTTTGCCCGATCAAACATGTAAACGATATTAATAGACGTTGGCACATTGGCGTAATATAAGAATAACTTAGTCGTCTGAGGTTCTATTGGTAGGTTTCTGTTTTTGGTAAAAGGACAAGCGCAAAAGAGGCACAGGAATCGCATTTGCACTGAGACAATGTACCGCGACGACGCATTTAGTCCTTTCAAAATTGTGTTATAAATATTTTTAACAAAAATCATACATTTTATCACTCGTGGAAGAGAGATATTACAATTTAGTTCTTAATTCAATTTAGCGCCAAGATGTAAAGCGTAGTACTTGCGCTACAGCTACATATTTCAGGTAATAACTTTATTTCAAGCTATCTCACTTTCATCCTAAATCAGTTTTTACTTTATACCTGATACCTGATACCTCTGTACCAATAGCCTAAAGGTCCTAGTTATGGAAATTTAAGGTAATTTTCGTACCTCTTATGACAAAGGCTTTTCGAAACTCTTATATAATTCAGATCTACAAAGCAAAGTTAAATAAGTATTATTATTAGTATAAGCTATGGGACTTTGAGCTTGTTAAAATTAGAATTTTAATATTTGTAAGGATTAAACTAATATCGTCGCCAAATACGCTCCCAATTTAAATAAACGTCATGTGCCGTTAACCTGTTATATTTCTCGGTTCATAAACAGTTTTCATTGGAACTGTCAACTTCAACATATTTTCTTACTATGGCCTTGCAAAGGACCCCAAGTATTTGTATGTTTATATGCTTAATCTCGATAGTATTCACTTTACAAAGCAAAGCGAATCTCTTGTAAATTTCCTTTGACTTTTCGTTAAGCTGATCATACTGATCATAATACAAAAGATATAATAATAGCAGTGCAGTTAGCAGTTATACTATGCTTAATTGTGAATTGTACCCTAATTAAGATCGAACCTTAAAGAGAGTAACATTACGCTGAAAATCTTTGACAACCGCCTTGAACAAATGAATTCAATTCGATTCGGAGATAATGAGGTTAATTACTTATGTAATAATTGAAATTCCAACCTCATTAATTTATTTGATATATTCGCGCTAGTAAAAACGGTTACGATTTCATTGAAACTAAACAAGAAATTTGATTGAAACTTGTTGGGTCATTAGTTTTATATTTAAAATAAAAAATTGAATAACATAAAGACGGGACGCGAAGGGAAAATCCAAAAACCAATCATACATAAACATAGCTGTAATAGCAGCAAAGTGTTTAATTTATTTATTATTTTATTAAACCTCAAATTTGTTATGTTATACTTTTTTCATTTCTCATCTAACTTCTACTATCTCCATAACGTAAACAATCCATAATCATATATTATATGGGTGTACCTTGTATAAAATATCGTTGAAGTTATAGATTATTACCAGCCTTGGCGGTACCTTCATAATGCTGAGCTGGAACTTTATCGATTCAGCATCGTTGTATACTTCACAGCAAGAGGGTTTTCATAGTAAACTATTATTGCTAACTTTTTATATGATTAAATTTAATTATAGAATATTTAGTTTTCAATTTTTATTTTTTAAAATTATAGTAAGGCCTTGAGGTGTCCCTTTTTTATTGTTTTTTGACACTTTTTGATGTATTAGAATGCATTTTTTTTATTGTCTTATGTGCTAGATTGACAAAGTTTATTATTATTATTCAATCGTAACAATTTCTATGAGTTCTTTTATGGAGGTTGAAATAAAAGACGACAAAATTTTGTTCACCAGATTCCATGAAAATTGAAACAAAAACTATATATTTAATGGGTCCAAAAGTACTTTCATTCTTAAATTGAGAAGAGAAAATATATAATTCTCTTCTCGTGTACGAAAAAGAAATACTAAAAAGGAAACCTGCGTAGGACCGGAAAGAGCTCTTAGTTACCCAGGTTTAAATTAGTTAAAACTATTTTTTTATATAAATGTTTAACACGTGTTTAAGAGAGTAGGTAGGTATATTTTTATCGGCATAGCTCCCGTGCGATGCTGGGCGGGTCGCTAATGTACAATAAATTAAATGAAACTCGTTAATAAAGTTATTAATAACAATTATTAATAAAGGCTCCTATAAAAATTAATTTGTCAAAAAACCTAATATTCTGTTATATTACATGCACGTTATGTAGAAATTATTTACTCTGCATAGGCAGCTGTTATCGAAGCCTAAATTTAATAGATTTTTTTTTTGGAATTTACAATGTCTACAAAGTTAGGCCAATAAGAAAAGTCGACGAAAGTACAATGAAAATAACAGCCGACTTCGTATCTTTGATAACCTCGATTGGTGAATTAAGTTTTTTTTTTTACGGAGATCTAGATATGTTGAGTGTTCGGTATCTATTAAAGCATTTGTGTTATCTACTAAAATATTTACTCGAGCGCACTTAGTGATATTCGTTTCACTAGCAGCACAATATACCTATCGATTAGCATGGTTCTTATTATATTAATTTACGTTAATGATTAGTACAAAGTTGCTACTAAACATTACATACACCTTTTTTATACTTTGTTGTACACACGTAACTTCATTCAAAACATAGATAGTCCCGTGAGTTTCTGACGCCGGTTCCTTTCTGGTCAGAGGCTTCCATTTCCGAACCGGTGGTAGATTAATGGACGAGCAATGAGAGAGTTTAAAGCTTCTGTCTTTCACTTTGCTTGCATGGCATCTAAAAAGTCGATCCACTCACCGACCCGCATTGGACCAGCGTGGTGGGATACGGTCCGAAAACCCCCCTTATGGATAGGGGTGTATTAGGGGAGGCCTATGTCCAGCAGTGGACTATCAAAGGCTGCTGATGATGATGATGATGATGATGTCTTTCACCTTGACATATATAACGTTTGCGTCAAATATAAGCGTTTATCAAGTCTTACAGAATGCCGCACTTATAGTAGTATTCTACTAGATTAGTTATACTATCATCCAAAGCATGTATATTAACCATAATTACATCATCATCAGCCTGTCATAGTTCAGTTCTGGATATAGGCCTCCCTTTATACAGGGTGTATCCATTAAGGGATATTGGACCGTATCCCACCACGCTGGTCCAATGCAGGTTGGTGAGTAGACCGACTTTTTACATGCCCATCCGACGCATGGATCATCTTACTTTTTAGACAATTGGATGATCGGCCTAAATTGTCCTAACCAACTAGGTAACAACAATGAAAATTTGTTGAGTCCCCGCAGAATCCGAACCCACTACCTCCGGTTTCTAAAGCACACGCCTATACCACTAGGCTACAGAGGCAGTCAGCAGTTATTATTATGAGATTATAGTCACATATTTAATGATCGGACTAAAACAGATCAACTTGAGTTACTTATAACGACAGCACACGTAGGTATGTACCGTCGGACATTCCAGTCCAATGTTTAATGAAGCCCTTATCGTGTGCAAACAGGAAATGTATCCCCAATGGCATTCGACCGCAAGGTGTCCCACCAAATGTTTTACATACACCATGTTTGGACAAAGGTTTTACCAAATATTGGGACGGCTCGGTGCCTTCCATCTCGAGGGCTTTCTTCATAAACAGAGATTTTGTTGGCGGGCAAACATTGCGTATTTGTTGTCCAACCTCGAATCCACTACCTAGGCAATTGTGAGCTATGCGGAATTTTGTCAGAAAAATTCTGAGAGGCTTCGACGTTTTAGTTTTAAAGTTAAAACTTTAAAAATAAACCTCATGCACGTTTTGGTCATTTATTTATAACCAAAACGTGCATGACGTTTGACTCGTCCGCCTAAGATTCGGTACAAGATGTTTATTATTAACTATTAATAAGAGTATAAGTAAGACTTTCCCTATACTAATAGTAGTAATAAGACCCGAATGAAAAATGTATAGTTTTAGATTTTTAAAATACCATATAAAATGTTCGTTCTATTGATTAACATTGACAAAATCATACACATAAAAAGCGTTTTTACGTTACACTTGTATATATATAATTGAACATACATAAATTGAAATAATACATATATTTTCGTTCATCATCGCTTATATTCTTGATCAAAATCTGGAAACAACTTAAGAGGCGTTTTTTATTCAAAACAGAAAGTTGCATACGTATAATTCTATGGAGGTCGTAATATTAAATGAATTTAATCTATGGTACATATTCATATAGGCTGACTCTAATTAAGGTATTACATATTTTTTTGTAAATTCACCTTGGGATGTCAACAATGCAAATTTGTAATAAATATCTCCGTAAGTTAATATTTATATACGATAAAATTAGTGTATTGTTACATAAAGATTAGGATGAACATAGACAAGACAAAAGTCATGCCTAACGCTCATGTCATGCCTACGCCGGTGGTTGTTGGGAGTGCTGTGCTCGAAGTTGTCGGCGAATATATTTACCTGGGACAAGTAGTCCGATAAGGTAAGTCCAACTTCGACGCAAGATCCATCGACGAATCAAACTCGGATTGGAAGCTACGATGTAACCTCACGTACAATATCCCCCAATGCCTTAAGACTAAGGTCTTTGCCCAATGTGTGTTGCCACTTATGACTTATGGCACTTAGAATTGGTCGTTCATTGCCGGCTGTGTAGGAAGGCTCCAAGTCGCTAAGCTATGGAGCGGGCTATCGTCGGTATTTCTCTGTGTGATAAAGGGCGTAATGCAGACATTCGCAAAAGAAAATTATTTTAAAAATGGGACCAAATGACAGCTAATACCTATCATTTAAAAAAAAGGATAAGCAAAATCGAAGCTCTGGAGTGGAGCAACGAGGTAACCGAATTGAATACTTCCATCTTTTGGAATTCGGTAAAAAATGAATGCACACCCAAATATATACTCACATATTTATGCGATAACACATTTTTACGTGAATTGTTAAGTTTCGAGAAAACAATTACCAGACTAGCGATTTTTTAGTACGCCTTATCTATAAAATGGAATGCGTGTTCCTTTACGATAAAAACAAGCAATGCTACAGAACAAATGCTGTTTACCTGCAGATGAAACCGACAATTGGCATTCAGGTAAAGTGCGTAATGAGCTGTGATAAAAGCTATTCATTGCACCATTCTCTATTCATATAGCTTTGTTGTTACACAAACAAAGTTCAAGATAATATTGTAAGAAGCATGTAGCAAATTTCTTCCTGAGGCACGTTCATTGTTGACTCATCGCGATTTTACTTCTAATACAATATAGCTTTATGTGATTCGGTAGTGGACTTAACTGCCTTAGACATTCAAAAGGCACGATGTTGTTTTTCTTATACTAAAGAGAACGAAGCATTTAGTCTTTTGCTAAAAGCCATTTCGCTGATTTGTTCCTTAAATCGATCGATGTCGACGTTTATGATCAATATTTTACAACATTTTATAAAGCAATTGCAGTTTTTCTGTATATCAAAAGACGGTATAACATATATGTCTCTTCAACAAAAGCATCAATGTAAAATAAAGAAAAGAATCTTTTAACGATATTTTTAAAATAAATTAAAAAACATATAGCAATTACTAATCCTAAAAGGGTATTAAAATTATCGTAGTTTAATGACTTGTTTATTTTACACGCTAAATTAAGTTTTAATACGAAATTTCGCGCTTATATATAGAAGTGTGTCAGTGCTGTGATAGGATTACCGTTAGACTTGCCTTTGGTGTTTTCTCAGCGCTCGTTCAATATCTTATCCCAGAATGTAAAGTTTTCGGAATCAACTAGGATTCCGATAATCTTACAATGTGAACTGAAATAATACATGCTTAGTATTACATCCTTCGAGTTGTTACATGATTAAAATATATAAATGTCTTCATTCGACACTTGAAAATTAGTACGCGATTGACATTTTTATAACCTTTTTAAACACCTCGGAAAGTAAGTGGCGTTGGCCCTTGCTTTGCAGACCGGAGTTAACTTTGTGTCAACGGTCTTTCTTGGTCTCTACCCTTAGAGCTAATAGCACGAATCCTCGACGCACTTGTGGGTTATTTGCTATGAAAGTTAGTTAATTTATGATTATTAGTAGTAGTATATTATTTGAAATTCTCAGACGACAGTTAACACAAGATTAATGTACTTAAAAAGTATCCCAAGTACTGAATTCGACCTTTTCTTTAAATATAACATTAGGTACATAAGATAAGCGGGACTTTTATGTGATGGCAAGTGATACTTTAACTATAAACACGTAGTGATAGTGATAAGTTACTAAAAATCTTTGATATAAAGTAAAATAAAACACAAATCGGTTTACATATAGTATACTATATGTGTAATAATTTTTTTTTTATTTACCTGTTACATTACGACCTATTAAAAACATTTTTATATGTTATACTTAATCTATGCATTTTGTGTACATTTGATGTAAATTAAAATAATTTATCCAAAGTAGACTAGAAAACCCCCTAATGGATAGGGGTGTATTAGGAGAGGCCATGTTCAGCAGTGGACTATCACAGGCTGATGATGATGATGATGATGATGAGACTAAAAATAAATGTAAGCAAAGTAGCCTGTGGCAATTTAATGCGCCATACATCTAGCGTTATTTTTTATGCATTGACACTAAGATGCCAATCAACGACAATCGACTAATAACAACACTACACGAAAGCCACTTCGTTGCTATGAGTTACATTGCTATCATTTATTCCGAGGCAGTTTGATTAAAGTATAAGATTTTTTTTATCCTTGACGTTATGCTTCCAGACTCATGTCTTTGGTAAGCTTCGTCTAAATCTCTAATCTATAATCTAAAGTATAAGAATAACTCGCACTAGCCTTACTATACTATCATTGATATCTCAAAAATGAAATAAATGTTGGGCTTCTGCGAGTATGGAAACATTATATGCATGTATTTAAGTAGTATGGAAACATTTACGTATTAATACATTTCGTGATTGCTAAAAGATATCGGAGGGGTATGGGCTGGTCATTGGAAAAGCCCTATGTCTAGTTACAGTAGATTAAAGTAGGCTGCCGATAATGATGATGATAAAAGATATCGCGCCTAAATTTTTAAATGTGGAATTAATTATTTACTTTACGTATTTCAAAACTTTACCATAAATAATAAATGAATATTTATTATATTAAGTACGATCAGTTCGAGCTCGCTAAGGCGAGTCGACAGTAACGACCCCAATATTATTGTTTGAGGCGCCCGTCTTTATCAGACTACCGTAAAGTTCAATTGAATAATCAAGGTTTATAACCCGGGTTCGTTCGTGACACCTTCTTTGGATACAATTATAGGCATTATGTTTTGAGTTTTATTGGGTTATTTGTTTATTAATAAATTAACGCGTTTCAACACTGAGTAAATTGAATGATTATCGTCTAATTATGGAATAAATTACTTAAGGAAGGAATTTCCGTTACCATTTCTCTTACCATAAAAAATATATAACTAAGTAGTGATTACATTGCATTACTTAACACTTTTTTTAAGGGTAAGTGTCATACATATTTATAAAAGACAAAAATAACTAAAACAACGAAATTTTGTTAAGCAGAACAATGTATCATTGTTATACTCATACTAAACTATTAAGTAGATATTGATCCGTTAACAAGTTTATATTAAGTTAAACGTAGGAACATGGTAGTTCACAATCATTAAGTAAAACAATTTAAAAATAATTACTTCACTCACTGCGGAGAACCTAACCTAGGTTCTATATAGTAGGCTCGTAGGATGCAAAAATATAGTTACCATATTAGACCTAGCTAATATATTTTTTATAATAAATACATTTTTCTGTGTGTTCTTGTAACATATTATTGTTTAAAAGGTGTCTCTATGGCTATAATAAGCGGTGGTATAACTTGTTAATAATAATAACGATAATAATTCTACTGAATTCTAGATACACCACCGAGAGCTTGCTCTGAAGTACGGTCTCGTGGAACGGAGATTGCCGTATTATAAGTACTCGCCGGACGCCGTGCTCGAAAATGATCGCGCCAGGCTCTATTGGGACCGGTCCATCATCACGGACAGAGCGATACTGGCCAACAAGCCTGATATCATGCTGATGGACCGGGCACTGTCAAGGGTATTTTTGGTTGACATCACGATACCATTTGACGACAACCTCGTGAAAGCCGAAACAGAAAAGAAACGAAAATATCTGGATCTAGCTTACAAGGTGACTGACATGTGGGGTCGGATGCCGACTAAAATTATCCCTATAGTCGTTTCTGCAAATGAGTTAATCTCAGTGAGCCTCGCATAACGCCTGAGACGGCTGGGACTCCGTGACGGACCGCTTCTAACTCATATGCAAAAAGCGGTGCTTCTGCACACCGCTCGCATTGACCGCCGGTTTTTCCCCTTTCGACCTAACCCTCGGCCGTTTGGTCTCAACTGCCGATGGCTATCGTCTGGCTGAGATGTATCTAAATATTTATTGTTTATTATATTTATTGTATTATTATTCGCATATAGAATAATAATTTCCTCATCAGATCACAGATGAAGATAGAATCAAGAAAATTTAGACAAAGCTGGTACTTTGGAAACTAGATGCTAACGAAATACATACACATACTTTCTTTGGAACATATTATAAATACAAACACTAAAACATGACAAAAAACTACGCCTACCACACAATATTTTCCCATGGTAGGAATCGAACCCACACTGTTTGGCGTAACAGTCAGGGTAATCAACCACTGTGCAAAGCAGCAGGCTTTGATTTCTTCTGATTTTAGTTTACTGTCGCTAGACAAGAGTCTGGAAGCGTGACATCCGTGTAAAAGAAGGGCGATGCTATAGTTTAGAAGTGAACTAAGAATAGTCTACTTAATCTAATTTTAATTTTTATACGGATGCTCTTCATTAAGATAAAAACTATAACTTTATATACTTAATTAGCTTTTCGAGTTAAGTACATTAGAGATTAAACTTTGAATCTAATTGAGGATGATCTAATTTAGTCTATACCATTAGGGAAATAACCAATATTACTAATTGTAATTTTAAGTTAAAATTTTAATTCTATTTCCGGTGGTCCTTCAACAACACTTACAAACTGTTGCTTAATTATAATTATTTTATAATCATAATTATTTTAAATTAATGCTTATAAGATTATACTTAGTAGTTTTATTTGAGTTTTAAACCCTCTCGATGATAGTGCCATCAGAATGACTAATAGAATTATTAATACATGTTATTTGCACAGACGTCGATGCCCGAAATGTTGTCGTAGAACCCGTATCGCATCTTAGCAACCATGCGTTATTACTACGCGAAGTAAATTGCAAGCGTCTTAAAATATTGCCAATAAAACTTGTGTTAAGCCTTTAAATGATATAGATTTAGATACATTTAACACCACGCTCGCTCATTCGGTGGTATTGAATTTAATAGTAACGACATGGTTCACACATTTAACACGTTTATAATAGCATTATTTAATATATTTGCTCCTTTAAAAACAGTTTTACTCAGATAAAAACTGCATCCATGGATAACGCTAAAGATAAAGCTTATAATGAATAAGTATACGTAATGAAGCTTACGCAAGATATTGTAAAACAAAGTGGAACGCACAAAGAATTACTACAAACAGTTAAAGTCACATGTTACATTATCTTTACATCTGAAAAAAGCAGCTTACTTTAATCATATTATAAATAATAGTATAAAATACCCTACCCTTTTATGGAAGAATTTAAAAGCCAATATTGCGCTGCCTGAGAATGATCTTGCCCTACCTTTTTAAATATATCTGGTAATTAAGAAACTTTTTACTTTACATTAAACCAATTTCAATATTTTTTTTATAAACCCGGCATTAAATTCACTTTAAACCCGTCTGACCAGACTGTAATATCTAATATCATAGCCTTACTTAAATCAAATACCGAAGGGATGGATGGAAACACGTCTCTACAAACTCCAACATATCCAGACATCTGGAAGACAGCAATAGTTAAGCCGTTGCCTAATATCAACAATCCAACAGAAATAAAAGACATTCACCCAATCAGTATCTTACCATGTTTGTCCAAAATAGTAGAAAAAGCTGTATGGCTTCAACTAATAGAATACCTAGAAGAAATTCAGGGTTTCGGAAAAGCCACAGCAATATGTAGGTTATGCTCATTCTTTACATTATATATAGTACGTCTGCTTATATGTATGCATGTATACGCCCTTTGAAAAAACTGTAATCCAGTACAAAATACAATGAATAGAAGACCATTTAATCAGCGTCACCCAAGACTGTCTACGTTAGTTTCATTAAATTTCTATTTCAACATTTATATACTCAGTGTGAGAAATGCATCCCATATCTTATCTTATCTTATCTTTACGTCGGACCGTAAAGTCGCAGAACTTGAATACAACTCGACTGATTCCAGTTATAAGCGATTTAATTCGTGGCCTTCATTGCAAGAGCAGAATGAATCGAATGCACTGTCATAACATTTCCCTTACAGTTCGACCGACTTAGAAACAATAAAAACACAATTTAACGTAATAACGTCTAATGTCAAACTCAATTGATGTCAAAAAATTGGCCACGGTTATTGGTTAAACATCACGTGGGGAATGAACATGGCCGCAGTCCACCAATAAAAACACGTCCGATCCTGATATCTTTAGTTTTTTACTTTACGACTAGAACTAAAAACAGGATATGTTTCGATGATATTTTTATTTAACCGTGAATAAACTTGTCGCTCCCATTGACAATGTGATTCAAATCAATCAATCAATCAACAATGTGACCTGATCTATTTTGTTGTAGGATCAGCTTTCAATGTACACAGAATCAATGGTACGGTCTGTTTATAAAGTAAGGTTAAAGAAAAACAGAAAATTTCAAGACGCGAACTTCTTATAACGACTGTTTCAACTATTTTAACAAACTCGACCGCAAGATATAATAAAGTGCTCCTAGTCGATTCTGACTACGGTATCCGATCTATATTAGAGTTCAGCCATCTGCAAGGAGATATTGTAGTGAACAAGTGCATGCGCAAACACAGGTGCACTCCCTATTCCCGTGTTCTCGAAGCCGAAGATGGGTAGGATAACCGATACGAACGGAGAGGGATACCATGCAGGACTGACTTTTTACATGCCCATCCGACGCATGGGTAATCTTACTTTACAGACAATCGGGTGATCAGCCGGCATTGCCCTAACCAACTAGGAAACAACTTGGAAAAGTAGGCGAGTCCTCGCAGGATTCGGACCCTCGACCTCCGGTTTCAAAAGCACACGCTCTTACCACTAAGCTACAGAGGCAGTTCCGTCAGTTACTTAACAAACTCTACCGAGTGATATACTAAATAGATTATAAACACTAATCGAATATTTTATTACGACAGATACCATCCAACACAAAATCATAAGCCTTAATGCAACCGCGAGCGATTGATCACGGAGTATCCGACAGGGAAAATAAAATAAACCCAGTGGTTTCAAGTTGCGGCTCCCTTTCTGAGCAAAACCCCGAAGGATTAATTCGCAAGGCGTCTCAGCTTGACACTGTTTGACGTCCAATTATGAACGGCGGTCGTGTGATACGAAATCGCCTTAAATCCGCTTCGGGCCCTCTGAAAACGACAGGATAATTGGTATTTCGGTAGACGCCGACTTAATAATTATTTTCGGTAATATCACAATGAACAGAATTGTGATCGGCCTTTTTAATATAATAATATTTTCGTTTTTAATTATACTGCAAGCGTAATCATGTTCCAAAATCTAAAACACCATAGAAAAATCCGCAATGAATCTGAAAAGTCGGGAATATTTAAAACCAAATGCGCGGCGATAGAATCCCTAAATTTATCAATTAGCTTATGAAACCGTTAATTAATAATGAATCAGTAATAAAATAATTATTATGATTTTATACGCTTAAGCATTAAGGTACACCTTATAGCCTGACAAGTTGAAAATATTGCAAAAACTATAAACATCGATAATTTTTTATTAATATAGTAAATGTACCTTTTTACTTCGTCTACAACCACAAGATTTCGGTCATCAGTAAAAGCCTAAATAGTTTGCCTAGACGATGTAATTAAATTGTTTTTAATAGTTAATGTTTAATGTATCCTGTTATTTCCTCTTTGTTAATTCAGGCTGTTCTTTTATGGAATGCACTACCTTTTAAAATAAGGATAGCCAATAGTTTCATGAATTTTAAAAACTGGCATGTTACTTATACATGAAATACATCATCATCATCGGCCTGTGTAAGTCCACAGCTGGACACAGGCCACGACCTTTGGTTTCTAAAGTACACGCCCTTACCACTAGGCTACGGAGGCAGCATAAAATATATTATGAATATTATATATATAAAATCCGCGTCTGTACTACGTTTCCAAGAAGTAGAAATAAATAAATGATGATTTAATTAAAAAGATGATTGCATTCCTATGAGTAAAATAAAACCGTAGCTTACCTACAAAACAATAATTGGGTCTCTTTAAAACGCTTATTTCTCGATGTCTTTACATTTAGTTTGAACCATCAATCCCGTTATATACTTTAACACTCAACTCAAAATTCTGTTGTTCATCATACATTAGTGTTCCAGTGCTCATATAAAATCACAAACTAATCGGGGTGCGCTTAACAAAGTCTACAGTACCTCATAAAATTTTCATGCAACGTGTTCATATAAAAATAAACAAGTCGGTTATGTTATATCAATATGCGTAATGAGGATGTCAGAACATGAATAATGGACCATCGTAGCTCTAAAACATGTTGTAAACAGAAACAGCGCGGCATTATGGTGCGTATACATTATCTAGTCGGGATTATAATGTAACATCTACTTCTTAGAATCTTTAAGGGTCCGCTTCTCATCTTAATACCCAAATGACAGGATCATATTTATCATTCCTTCAAGCCTAGAATGCAATCAATTAATGGATTTTTAAATAGAATATCTGTATATTAATGTGTAAAAAAAAATAAACTAGTTTTACGGGTAAAATTTAAAACTGGTAAAGTTCCACTTGTCATGCAATCGAACCATGAGGTCAAGTTGTTCAAAACTATAGTCCAACAAACTAACTGCCTCTGTAGCCTAGTGGTATGGGCGTGTGCTTTAGAAACCGGAGGTCGTGGGTTCCAATCCTGCGGGTATTCAACAAATTTTCATTGTTGTTTCCTAGTTGGTTAGGGGAAAATTTGGGCCGATCACCCAATTGTCTGAAAAGAAAGATGATCCATGCGTCGGATGGCCATGTAAAAAAGTCAGTCCACCCACCAACCCGCATTGGACCAGCGTGTAGGGATACGGTCCAAAAACCCCCTAATGGATGTATTAGGGAAGGCCTATGTCCAGCAGAGGACTATCACAGGCTGATGATGATGATGATAGTCCAACTTATGACTGACATTAAGTTATTTCAAGAGAAAATACCATAATGTTTTGAAGGAATGGGTGACATAAAATTGTCGTAAATCGCTTCCACATGGTCCCAAGAACTTTGGTGCTTGGTATGCACATACCACGTTCTAGAATATTCTTCGTATGTCCAAACGGAACGCACGTTTATGAAGAGTCGGCTCGCAATTGTATACGCGCCTTTAGATTAAAAACAGTACCGCTACAGCGTGCCAACAAATTATGAAGCATTATAGACGCAGCTATGATAGGACTAAGGCAAAGTTCCAAATAAATTATATACGGTATAATGCATTAATTTAAGCGATAGTGTTTCGAAGGTCTAGTATAAATAGATATTTTAAATTTTATCTTGGATGCGCATATATATTTTTTGTGCATAAGGGACTCGCAACGAATGCTCTTTTTAACGGGATAACTCTTTTTATGGAGAATTTATGTACAAACAACTATCAGCTAGACACTAGATTAGTTATTTCGTAACAATATTAAGACATTTTAAAATAAATGCCTTGAAATCAAAATAAAATCGTCAATTACTTGTCAATGTTTACTGCGTACTTTTTCTTGACAACGTTTACTGCATTAGCATTTCAATATAATCGAATTAAAAATATTAAATTCAAAGCTTAAACACGTGCAAAAGCGTAAATAATGCAAACTAGTCAAACCAATTTGTCGATTAATCCCATGAATGTTTAACTTATTATCATAATAATCTAAGAAAACAAGTATAAGCAAACGCTCCTCCCACTTGATATGAGTATTACTTATTCATGCTTAGATCGGTAATTGCATTCATAAAGTACATACAGTAGGCTATTAATCTTTTGTATAAACATTTTCCATAGTGTTTTGCATGATTTAAAATCACATATTATTATTACAGATCGTTTTCAATATAAAATTTAAAAATAATCGCCTAAATAATGGTTTCTTTATGTGGCAAGAAAGGTTAATTTTTACTAAATCAATTTTCCTATTATGAATCAAAGCAGCAACTTGGGGAAACAATGTCAAAGTCAAAGCCAAATATCTATATTCAATATAGAAACATTAAAATTAATTATTGTTTATCAAATAAACTACCACCTGTTCGGAAATGGAAGTTTATAACCTGAAAAGAACCGGCGTAAGAAACTCGGCAAGACTTATTTTATTCCTTTTTATAGAAATTTTAAAAAATATATGGCCTGGAGCGAATAGTTCATTACCGGGATGTGTTATCAATCAATAGCAATATATCCTTCTACGCACATACGTTCATTTGCAATTTTTGTATTTATTTAAAGATAGCTGAACGTTTTTTTAATGCATTTTACACAGTTCCATGAAAGATTTAATTGTTCTTTGGATGGCGATAAATCATAATAAATAATGAACAACAAAAGAGTGGTGAGATTTACTTGCGATAAACAAACTATGTAAAAAAAGATATCACATTTCTATTAACACAACTAAATATTTATAACTGTTAATTAAAAGGCAAGGCATCGTGATGAATAATACAGTTTTTTGGGACTTTATCGCGTTTAATTACTTTAAGATTATTAAAAATTATACCCGACGTGTCTGGGTCCATGATCCACGATACGGACTAAGATGTTGGGCGTCAAAATGGCGACGTTAGTTTGGCTTCCGTCATACATAGCTGGTGTGAAGCGGTTGAAGAAGTATGCAGTTTGCGATCACATTTTGGGCCATCCTGCTATTACATAAGATTTTATAAAGCACAAATTGCAAAAGAACACCTAATTTCAATGGAGAAGATGGTTGGGTACTGCCACCTGCTTGGGATCCAATTATTTCAATAATTAAAACCAAGCACACAAAAACTGTAAGACCCGTGATACTGTCAGCTCAATATGCATAAATCTGATCACATAATTTTATATTTAAAATTGGCGCTAGCACTGACATTTCGACGCTCAAAATCTTAGTCAGTCCCAGGACCGTTTGTAATGTCGGATATAATTTAAAATAATTGTAAAGTTATTAAACGTAATGAAATCCCAATGTATTATTTATCGATACACGATATTTATCATTATACATATAATATTCGCGTAAGCAACATGTGATCGTTTTCATTATTAAAATCTCGTAATTTTCCACTGCATCATTATGTAAAAATCGATGTGTATTTTGATATGTTATTAAACAATATAGATTAAATGTTAATATTGGATAATATCGAAACATACGAACGTTTTTGACAACATCCAATAAAATCAAACGATTTAATGACTCTATTTCGAATATAAAGAGTTTATTAACGGCTCTAGATCAACAACTATCACTTTTGAATATTTTCGATGCATACTATGGTAATATCACTAATAGGAAAGTATTTCGAGGTGATTGTAATCCAAGAAACATTTCGAATTTAATTATTAATTTACAAATAGAAATTTAAGCGTTATCAAATTAAATTGCATAATATTTAAGTTTATATACTAGGTATATTTGTTTTTATTATTTGCGCAAAAACTTTATTTTGCCGGAACGTATATCTATATTTTAATATACGTTCCTGTAAAATATTTTTTTGTTTATTGTAATAAAAGTAATTACTAAAATGTATATATATATAACATTTAAATACTGCTGTATCTTAATTAAAATAATTAATAAAATGTTACTTTTATGGCAACAGTTGCCATTTATATGACAATTATATAAGGTAAAGAAAAATCTTCTAAGTTCCGGTTTGAAGGGCAGCTATGCTAGATTAAAGAAAACAAGACGTATAATTGTATAAATCAGCTTATTTAGAGTCGGAATCATGTCACCATAGTAACGTGGCAATGAAATGCCGTCATTCATCTAGCGTTCTTATTGAATAATTGTCACCTCGACGTCAATCACTGATGGACAGCCGAATAATAGCAGACCCAGTTTGTTGACGACTCTGCTTTGTTGCTATGGGTTATCTTGTCCATTCCGAGTTTAATTTGGCTGAACTATAGTTCCTAGTGTTAATGGGCAGACTAATAATGGCATATGTCGCATTCCTGATGTGCATCGTTCTCCAACTGTTTTCTTTTTATTTATTGTAATAATAATAATGTCCCCTAAGTCGATAACGACTATGGCGGTCGATCTATATTAGAGATCAGCCAACTGCGCAGGAGATATTATAGTCCACAGGTCTACGCGCAAACACAGGTGCATCCCTTATTCATTTGTATTCTCAAAGTCTGATGAGATTGTTAACCGACACGATCGGAGAGAGATCGGGCATAGGACCAACTTTTAACACGCCCATTCGACGCATAGATCATCTTACTTTATAGGCAAGCGAGTGATCGGCCCGTATTGCCCTAAAACACAAACCCATACCACTTGGCCGTGCGGGAAATCAAATTAATTGTATATATTAAAGAAATATATATAATAATATATATGTTTATAGTTAGTCAAATTATATTAAAACGAGATAAAGAAGAAGAAGAAAACATTTAAATTAAATATAAAAAATACATATTATTGATAAATAACATTTCTTGGTGTTTACAATTTATAGTAATCGTCGCCTTATCGCCTGTTCACACTGTTAACCCTGATGTAATCCGTTCAACTTATTCAAACTAGCTGTACTACAGTAGATATAGAGTCCAAAGTTACATAGCAAGCCTTGACCACAGTACATAAACCCGCTGCCAGATTTAGAGGCAATTCTTGAACGTTATCTCGTCCAGTAAATATAGCGGATGGCTTTCAAATTTCAAAACATAGTGACACTTTTAACGATTCAAATGTAACATTAACGATTTATATTCAAACTACTCTAATTGTGAGGAATATACGACCCGCTATTCGTGGAACGGGAAATAGTGCGAGCTGACGAATGAATTCGATGAGTAAACTTGTTGTGTGGAGACTTTTATTATCAGTACTCCCTGCCAAAAAGGTAAAAGGTACCAGATACGTTAGCTTTCACCTAGTAGTAAAAATAAATGAGATTTAAAAAACCAAACCAGAAGAAAACGCTCATCTCGTCGCATAATATAACTAAGAAATAAATAGTATGCACTTATACTACATTACAATGAAATGTAATGTTTTGTTACTTTAATTTTATCTTTAATTTAAATTATATTATGTACCAGCTGGTGCCGCTACTTCATCCACGTGGTAATAAGTTCCTCCCAGTAACATCTTCCAGTGAAAGTTCCGTGAAAATAGACCGACATTAAAATTGTTTATCGATTATAAATCTCAATGTTATCATTTAAAAACGGTTATTTTGATGTTCAAACGGAAACACTACTTTTGTTTCTGTTTTGATGTTTCATTTTGTGATAGCTCCGTTTGTGTTGCTATTTATCATCGTATTCTGAATTATAGTATTAAGTGTATATCATTTAATATTCGCAATAATTGGAAATGTTACTAAATTAACTCAAAATTTATTTAGGCATACAAAACACTACTATAACAAATTCTTAATGAGAGTTTATAAAGCAAACGCTTTCGAAGTCCATCTTATCATACGTTTATGGTATGGTCTAAAAAATTCAAGTATAGATAGATCCACGTAAAATGTACATAGTATGATAAAAGTCCATCTTAGATTATATCCTCAATGATAATACCGCGCGGTTTATTTGATATCGGTCTCCTATTACCGATGAACGGTATTCTAATTTATCGTGACAGTAATGGCCAAAAGTCTGGTGTCGCCGTAATTATCGGATGGTAACAGTCACCGTCCGTTTAACTGGATTCCTCGGTATTAGGTAGGTCGTGAATAGACCACGTTTGAATGTTTCAACAGCAAAACATACTTTATTTTTAAAGCACCTTTAAATTAAAGTACGGACGACAAATTTTTTATAACTGTGTTCGAATGGTAAGTCGGTTTTTACAAGGGCTCGTCTGGCCAGTGCTGTCTTCCGGTTTAAAGGGTAGCTAACGTAATTGCTAAGTAAATTTGACGTAACGACCCGAGTTCTATGCGGTGAGCGAATTTGTAGCGTCTTACGCTGCATATCTTAAAGGCAGGGTGTACCACTTACTATCAGGTGAACGGCCTGCACGTCCCAACCAACTTTAACCAATAAAATACTAATTAAATATTCAAAGATGCAATTACTTTATATGTAAAAATTCCTAATTAGTCGTTCTCATAATCCTGAACCATTTTTCTGGCTGCTAGCTGTTATCATACACTTTAGTATCTCGGTAATCTGATACGAATCTTAGACCCCGATAATGGTCTGCCACCCAGATATAGTATTAAAATGAAATTCTTTATAAATGATATTAGCATTTTAATCTGAATAAAATATTTAAATAAAGTGTAAAGGTGGTTTTACATGTGCGTATAAAAACGTCATATTATGTATATTACATTTTTCTTAACTTAATGCAGAATTTTTTTATCTATCAATCGGCTATTTGCGATAACCGATGAGGTCAAATGTTTCTATTGACAGCTACTGTCTAACCGAATAGTCCGTTTCATTAATATCGAATATATATGCCCCTATTTCTTGTTTATCAACGCTCTCATATTGTTTAATATGAATAGTAAACTGCTTAGAAATGCAATTTATTGCTTCTTATATTGGTTTTAACAAGAAATGTGGAGATAATACGAAACAAATTTCTTAAAGAAATATACATATTAACATTTGTGGCTTTTACGATGATATTATAAAATATTCAAGTCAAATTTTATTGATTTCAATAGAATTATTGGGAATAACAAAGAATACACAATATAAAAAAGAAATTCTAAAGTAGACTAAATGTAGTGAGAAATTATTTTACTTCAGGCATAGCTCGGATTTCTATCAATATACAATGACTCAGATCGTATTAAATGAGTGACATTTTCATATCCATTTATATGAAACTTTAAATTTAGTGACAATACGAACTTTTCCGAAAAAATACGAAGGAAAATCTTTTCCCACTATATCTATACGAACATGACTCCATAACACAACACTCCATAAAATGATTATCATCAACAAATGAACAATTCATCAGCTCTTACGTTGTTTCCTATTTCTCTAATCTACTTGCATACGGTAAGATAATAGAAATACTATCTCCTTACGTCAAGAATTGCAAACATTATTTCTGCTTATCTGATCCGGAAATACTTTCCCGCGTAATTAGCACCAACGTATCAGTGGTTGATCAACTGTACTCATGTTGTATCTATTTACTTACTCGGTCTTTATGTACATAAAAGAATATAGTTTTAAAAATGGGTCTGCATGTCAAATAATGTGACAACCGCTGTCAATCGTAATACACTTTTGCTTAAAATCCGTTGGACGACTTTACTTATGATTGCATCTAAATTGTTGGTCAACCATACATACATGGTTTTCGTTAGTCTTCTGCTAAATCTCAATCATAATGAAATTAACTGACACAAGGAAACATGACATGACCCGTTTTGCAATTATGAATGTCACTAACGATTAAGAGAAATGTATAATACGATTTAAATCTGAATGAACTCTTAACATTTGCGTCATTTATCTGTAACAAAATAGAATTATTCACCAAGAAATCATAACCTATACGAAAATTATGTAAAGTAAATGTGTTGTTTAATACCTTGCCTCTTGCTGAAATAATTAATATTTAAAATAAAATGAAACTGCAAAATTAATAAGCTTTGATTTTTAATGAAAGTTATTGTTAATTGCATTTAATTGCAAGTCATCTTATAGGATCTATGTAACTACCACACCCTATTAGTATCTCAACAGGTCAAATGTCAAATGAAATGAATACTTCAGATAAAGGCTATATTAAAGCCGTCTCAAAGTTCAAAACTACATTTGATAAGTAATGTTTTGCGTTGTTTACAAAGAACATTTAACTGGTATCTATGTAAAATAACAAGAGTAAAGATAGAAAGAGATAACATTAAGAAAAGACCATCTAAAATTTTAATAAAACGCATTCTAAATTAAAATTAAATTTTACAGACGATTTCTACCGGAGACGATAGCTTATTTACGCTCGACCTGTACGATCAGCAGGCTGCCGGCGGTGTAAGCAACCGATAGGACTGATCTAATTAACTGCGCCTCTCTATTTTCGGAGCGGTTTCGGACATGGTGTGTTTACGTTCGCGAGATTGATAGAAATGGGTCGTGGCACCTCCTCCCTCGCTTTACACCATACACGTTCCCATATGACATATTTATACCACGGCATAAACAAACAGACGCGCCCTGTATGCTCAGTAGTTGTGCATGTCGCGCGAAGCGGGTTTGAATTTCTCGATGGTCAAAGCTTGGGGTATTTATGTTGTGTTTTGGTGGCTAGAAATTTCATTGGACATTTAAAAAATTACGATGTAAAAAAAAAGTCATCATGGGGTCGGCTTTTGGACGTCCAGGTTTACCTGAATAACAGTTTATTACAGAATGACAGGCAACTGATCTTCACAGCCCATAGGGTTAACTGTATTTGAATAATTATTTAGTTTTCAGTGTTTTTCTGCTGCTTCCGTAGCCTAGTGGTATGGGCATATGCCTTAGAAACCGGAAGTCGTGGGTTCGATTCCTGCGGGGACTCAACAAATTTTCATTGTTGTTTTCTACTTGGTTAGGGCAATTTGGGCCGATCACCTAATTGTCTGAAAAGTAAGATGATCCATGCGTCGGATGGGCATGTAAAAAGTCGGTCCACCCACCAACCCGCATTGGACCAGCGTGGTGGGATACGGTCCAAAACCCCATAATGGATAGGGTTGTATTAAGGGAGGCCTATGTCCAGCAGTGGACTATCACAGGCTAATGATAATGATGATCATCAGGATGAACAATACAAATCTTAATGCAGGAGATAACTAAGTCTATTATGTTTTTTTTTTCTTTCAGTTTCTGACTGGTTCATTTTCAACAATCCTATTTCGGTTACGAATAGTTATAATTACAATCAGATTTTAGATTCATATTGAAACTAGCCGTGCCCGCGACTTTGTCCACGTGGAATGTATTAAAAAAAAGTATAGTTTTTTTGACGTTTTATTTTAATTATCATTTAAGGCAGCCTTTGTAAGATTGATTCGTTGGTGGGAGATGTAGTGGGAGGCGTCCGACCTGACGGCATAATGGTGGCATGCGCGTGAGCTGCGCGCGGTACTGGACAGTACTTAGATAATGTCATTACTTTATGATTCTAAAATAGAAGAGTTTTTTTAAAATAAAAGTAGCCTAAGTTACTTCTTATTACATAAGCTATCCGCCAGTGAAAATCCAGTCCTAAATTGGTCCAGCCGTTCCAGAAATTAGCCGGAACTAAGACACATACAAAAATAAAAACAATTATTTTTGGTATGTGTACCGTATATACATTTACATGCATGTAGTAGAAAGCGGTTATTTTAATAATACAAACAGACACTCCAATTTTATTTATCTGTGTAGATTAAATTAAACTTGTTATACGATATAATACTAATGCTTCAGTAAAGGTGTAAAACAATTTCTTACGTTTGGCATAATTAGGGCATGGGAATTCGGTTCAGATTACATAAAGTCTTCAGGAAGTTACTGTCGGATGGATCGAACGGAAGTTTCAGTCATTACAATAAAATCTTTATTTTGTTACAATCTTTCGCTTTGTATTATATGCTTTACTATCAATCAAGGGTTTCTTTGAAAGATGAGCAAACACTAATTATTTTAATAAAATAACTGCTATATAAATAAAATGTTTTTTTATTTTTGGTTATAACGATAAGACGAGCAGGTCGATCACCTCGTGATAAGTAATACCCGTCTATAAGACAAGCAGCATAAGGTTCATTTACGCAGTTTAATAGTAAATCCTAAAAAAAAAGGTAGCCTAGGTTCCTCCCGGTAACATCGGCTTTCTTTCACCGAAAGTCACGTCAAAATCGAACCAGCCATTCCAGAGATTAGCCAGAACAAACAGACAGACATACAAATACAGACAAAAAATTTAAAATGTTGATTCGTTATATGTACAGGTTATATATGGCAGTGTAGTTATTTAAAAATGGTTATTTTAATGTTACAGTCACTACATTTTTGTTTATTTGTATAGATGGTCATCGAAACGTCAAATACCGATTGATAATCGAATAACAACATCATTTGGTGTTGTACGACGACAGTTGTTGTGTAGTTTTGCGTATAAGTAAGTGACAAGTTTTTGACACAGACGTGTGCGCATTCTTACTGTAAAACAAGTAAAGTCGTGATATTCTGACCCGAGCAAGATTTTAGTGTTATATAAACTGAAAACTTTCCAACGTGCATTAATTTGTTTTAAGTCAGATTGACTCGTACAGTAATAAATATACAAAAACAGAAAACTATTTGGTAGTTTGCGATTTCTCGAGCCATTTCAAGACGCGAGTAGTTCTTTCTACCTACAAGACCTGACTCGTTTTCTTAGAGTATTCTATGCATGTATTGCCAACCAACGTCATAGTCCCCGGCTGGCTCAGAGGTCCGTGTATCCACTGCCGTACTTCTATGAATATCAGAGTAACAAGTTTCCCGAGTTGTCTCCGCTTTATTCGCATTATTTTCTGCCTTGTCTTGTAACGAAAATTATTCATCTCAATATGGTTGAAATTTACTCCTGAGACAAGTTTGCACCTGACGCAATTTTCTTACCATAAATAAATAAATAAATATCTTGGGCAATGACACAACACCATCTAGTAATAAATTAAGCACAGCTTGTACTATGGCAACTAGATGGCGGATAAGAAGATACTTTTTATATTATATAGATACGAACGCCCAGACACGAAAAAAAACACCAAATTAATCACAAAATACTTTTCAATGATATGAACGATTACCTTTTGCGTTTGTATACTTGTGTTCGTGAATCAATATGTGTTATGTCCAAAAGCATACTACAGTCCTACATGTCGTATATAAGTCAAAAGTAACTAATCTTATCGTACTTGGATTACAATTGTATTTGGATTTACAATTGAGGTGACCGAATCAAACATACGCTTTTAGGTTAATACTGCCACGAATTCCAAGTTTTTAACCTCGATACGAGTTTTCTACGAGTCTAGAAACCACAACACTTAAGTTGCTTATTAAAAGTGAATTAATAAAAACATTAAACAGGAAAAATGGTTTTACACATGTAGCGTATGTTGTCGCGTGCAAAAATGGAATAAGTGCATCGTTTATAATCAGCAAAGCTAATTATTTTGTAAGTTTGTTTAAAGTACGAAAGCAGATAGTTATAATGTATTACATTAAAATTTAGGTTTGTTAGAGCAATTCTATTAATTATGCGAATAATACGGTAACGAATTGAATGGCGTTCAATTATTTTTTCTATTTTAACACTCGAGGCTTCAAGTACTTGTCAACGATCGATACGTTTGCTAGTTATTTCAAAAATGACAAATTCATTCAACAACATGTTTTATGCTATTTTATCGATATAACTTGAATCTTACAGAAAATTAAATGCAAATTATGATTTTGATTCAGTCGAGCAGCAATAAGTTGGGGTTACCTTTTTCAATATAACAGACAGCCGTTAGGTTCAAAACTGTCTTTATCTTTCGCCCATTATCCGTTTAAGTATTGCCACTGTTCAAACACGATTGCCACATTCAATTCCGAAATAATAAATTTCGATTAGTCGCCGGCATAACTGGCAATTATAATAGTCTCGGATTATTTACTTGTTTTACGCAAAGGAATTCGCAAGTCATAAGGTGCGTTCACAAACACTTGCACTTCGAATAAGCCACGATGCTTATTTAAAGCTTAAGTTGATACTTGAAAGATATAGAATTGAATCTATTGGATTTATCTGTCTTCTATTGTAGATAAATAAACTTACTTAATGCTTATGCTATTTCCTTCGTCATTTCAATCGACTTTAGTGCCAAGTTAATTAGTCTGTAGTTTGGGCAATTGAGAGATAAACTTACATAAATCAAATCTGATAAACTTACGTAAACTGCCTCCGTAGGCTAGTGGTATAGGCGTGTGCTTTAGAAACCGGAGGTCGTGGGTTCGAATCCTGCGGGGACTCAACAAATTTTCACTGTGGTTTCCTGGTTGGTTAGGGCAATATGGGCTGATCACCCAATTGTCTGAAAAGTAAGATGATCCATGCGTCGGATGGGCACGTAAAGAGTCGGTCGACCCACTAACCCGCATTGGACCAGCGTGGTGGGGTACGGTCCAAACCCCCTAATGGATAGGGGTGTCTTAGGGCGGCCTATGTCCAGCAGTTGACTATCACAGGCTGATGATGATGATGATGAAATCAAATCTGATGTCAAACTCGATCAGCGCCAAAAACGCGTTCGCTTCTAGCGCCATTCATTTTTCAGATAAGCTAAATAAGGGACAAAATAAACAAAGTCTTAAGATCCATATAAATTAAGTAACAATTGCTAGAGGATCAGCAAAAGGTATACTTCTTCGTAGTTATTCAGTGTCCTTTTTTAAAGGTACAAAGTGACGAGAAGGGCTAAGTGCTTGCGACATATAATATTAATGTACTCAATATGTACGCAAGCTTCAAGGTCCTTTAAAATAGTAACATTAGTGTTTGCGCATTGATGCTTTGTAGTAGAAATGCTTCGCGTTTAATTCCTTAAACGACTCACTGAATTAAAAATATATACTAAGGTCACTAATATTTTGTTTAATCTCCCTTAACCTCTCTTATTTATTAATATGATCACAAGGTTGCGACCGCTAGTGATCATATGTTTTTATCTCTTGTATCATAAATATAAATATATTTATATCGTTATCATCAGTCTGTGTTAGTCAACAGCTGGACATAGGCCTCCGCTAATGCACGCCTTCCCCATTAGGAGGCTTTGGACCGTATACCACAACGCTGGTCCAATGCGGGTTAGTGGGTGAACAGACTTTTTACATGCCCATTCGACGCATGGAACATTTTTACTTTTAGTCAATTTGGTGATCCCCAATTTGCCCTAACCAACTAGAAAACACCATACAAAATCCCACGACCTCTGGTTTCTACAGCACACGCCCTTACCTCTAGGCTACAGAGGCAATTTAACAACATATAAATACAATAAGTTATTTTTAAGGATTTGGAATTTTGATTTTCGATATTGAACTTAAATTAATCTTTCATTCAGCCTGGGTTCACTCCCAGAGAATGCCCAATGTCATAAAGTCCGCCTCTTGTGACACTTAATTTTAACAATATTATAATTTTGTAATTAGTATCTGTTACTTTTCCCTGCCTTTCTGTCTGTTTGTTCTGGCCAGTCTCTGGAATGGCTAATCCGAATTAACGGGACTTTCACCGGGTTGTAACTTGAACTGCTTTTGCCTTACAGAAACTGCCTTTTTAATGACCACGGATGATGTCGCTCGCAACTGCTAGTGTATAATATATTTAACAATCCCTCACAAGAATGCCATGTCACCCTAAAAAGGGGGTACGGAGCAACATTTGGCGCCACTAGCAACAACATCACACACAATAAATCACGCTAATCGAATCCACCACCAGCGCCGCAATCTAATCTAATCTAATTGATTGTTTTGCACTTAGTGCGTTTGTGAAGAAACTATTTCGCAATCTATTGCCGTCTGAACGAAACAATTAGAATTTATACGGGCTTAGCTCTTATCTCCCGAATGGACTATCGATCATTTCGGATTATAATAGCGGGGCGTGTTTAGGTATGCTGTATTTTCATCTCATATTTAAACTCGCCAAGTCTTTTCGTTGGCAACCGTAAACTGGCAAGATAATATGCAACTCAATAAACCATGTCCCCTCATGACCTCTCGTCTAAAACATGCCTAAATGACCAATACCATTTATATCAAACTTGCTTCAGAGCTTAATATCTTACTTAGCCATATTATGTTACTATTTAGCCTATTTATATGTCAAAGCTTTGTTATTATGTAAAACCTGAACTGTCCGTTCTTTTTGCGGTCGTGTCGGTTATCCGTCCTATCGGATTTTGAGAGTGCAGGAAAAGAGTGCACCCACGCACTATATATCTCCTGCGAAATTGGCTGATCTCTCAGTCGTCATCGGAGGTCATTATTACATTATTCAATTGATTATTACGTTACATTTTTATACTATTTAATCGTTTATTACGTTTCTTTATTCATTAATTTCGCTTGCAGGTGCTGTGTGGGGCAGTAGCGGGCGCGGGCGATTTCTTAGGCGACGTGGTGGGCAACTCGAGCCGCGTGCGCCGAGCCCCGCAGTCCCACCACGCCCATCGTATGTAAGTACACAGAATAATCGTAATAAGATAAAAGTGGAAACAGGCACACCTTCTCTAAAACCGATACAATGTATTAAATACCTTTTTCTATATATATATATAATTAGTGTCGCTTTCATTACAAACATAAATTAAGGCAAAAGGTAAAATCTTTGAAAAAAAATATTATTCTGTTTCACCAAATTAGTATAACTTATAACACGTGTTCATAAGTACCTTTTTATAAATCTATTGATAATATTTTCCGATACCTTTGTAAGAAAATTCTTTTAGAAATCTCAAAAGTATTCAAGTAAAATGATGACGTGAGTGTGAAATCGCTCACGTGACTCCGAAAACAGCCACGATGTCTCGTACGGACGAGTCGATGCATAACGCCTCTCAACACACTATCATAGGAGCACAACACTTATCACACCCGAGGACAGTTCCGTTCCGGGTAGCGGCTTACAAAGATCTCCCCTTTCTATATTTCAGACCCGTCTTTTATACATGATCTCGGACAGACATAATGTCAATACCGAGACTTCTTTTCTCAAAATACCCGCAATAGAAGTAGTATTCTCACTATACCTTATCAAATATTTAACATAGAAATCATTTCTATGCTGCGAATGTTTTTATCGATATATTGATATATCCCTCGTTCAATTTCGAGATATTACTTTATAAGTAAGTAAATAATAAACCATAAAGGTTCTGAATGTAACACCTAAACTGGATTAATATGTCTTATGTGTACAAGTATCCTCGTATCCCATTAGTTATCCCGGTGAGCTTGTATATTCGCTAGATAAGATATCCACAAAGGTGGTCCAGCGTGGGTGTCGCAATCCCGGAGGCACTCACGTATAGATATGGGTGGAGTTGCAAAGGAATCAATACGTCGATCATTGATTGTTAAGAACATAGCTTGCGTAAATGTTTACAAATAAATAAAAATGGTCTGTCTGTTTTTTTTTTTTTTATGGCATACGCATGCAGACGAGCAGTCGGGCCACCTGATGGGAAGTGGTCACCGACACCCATAGACGTTGATAATACCAGTGGTATCGCCGACGCGCTGCCTACCGTGAGACATAGGGTGTTAAGTCTTGTTTACCCAGTAAATAGCTGGCTACGGTGCCCTTCAACCGGAACGCAGCAGTGTTTTCACACTACTGCTTCGCGGCAGAAATAGGCACCGCGGTGGTACTCACCAGACGGTCTCCTGTAAACAGGGGACCTACCACCGGTAGTCTGTAACATTTAAGTAATCGTTTTGTATAATTATAGTGTGATATATAAGACGAAGTCGAGGGCAACAGCCAGTCGTAACTAAGTATATTGTCGGTCTGTTATTTCTTTAAATATTATTGGGGTAACATTGACCTATACTCATTTAGTTAATATTAAACTCTTTAGTTTGTAAAAATGCTACGAAGCTGCTCTTACTTATATAATTAAAATTCAATATATAGAGTGGCAGACCATAGATTGCCTCTTTTGTATTACCCATACTTCCTGGTGGTCCGACAAAAGTTCGCAATCGTATTGTTGTTGTTTAACAAATACATATATTTCGAGAATATGTAATACGGTAAACAAGACTATTGTGTGTCTACGCATAGTACCATCATTTAAAAAAATCTATTTACTAAATAGACTTATATATTATTTTACCGTATCTTGCAATCGCACTGTATTTTTTAAGGATCGTTCTTACAAAACACTAATGTTGTTCCAGGACAGAGGAGGAGATGGACGCGACGGCCGCGTGGAAGCGGTCGCACTGGCGCGAGATGCAGTCGATCCTGCGGCGGGAGGGCTCGCAGCGCGAGGAGGTGGAGTGCTGCCCCTCCGTGGTGGAGATGGTGGAGACGAAGGGCGGCAAGACGCCCACCGGCCTCTACGTGGAGCTGTACAAGGACGGTGAGAACACGCAGCGCCTCTACGAGCTGTCGTGCGCGCCCGGCGTCAAGGACATGCCGTGCCGCTTCGTCGACTCGCGCCTCTACAACCACTCGAAATGCGTGCAGAAGTACTCGTACTCGTACGCGCTGGTGCGCTACACGAGCGAGGTGCCGCACCGGCACAGGAACGAGGGCCACTTCTCGGTGCCCGGCGGCTGGTCCATGGACTACGTGATCGTGCGCGCGGGCTGCGAGTGCCAGATCAGGCCGCCGGCGCGAAAGGGCGCGCACCGCAAGCGCCCCGACCGCCCCGAGCGGCACCGGCAGCGACGCAAGAACCGCCGCCTCGACGAGGACGACGACACATGACCGACGCCATTCGCGAGCGGACCCATTCGCGACGGAGTCCGTCCGTGACTGCGCCCATTCGCAATCGCACCCATTCGTGACTGCGCACATTCGTGAAAGCCCCAATTCGAGCGTGCGTCGATTCTTGTGACGCATCACTATTCGTTTCTCCAATTCATCTGATAAGTTATAAATGTCTGTGTAATATAACCGTAAGTCGTTACTATTAAGTGTACATAACGTTTATATTTTTTCATATATAATTTTGCATTTTCATGCGAAGTTTCCGATTACGTGCAAATAATGCAGTGTATTAATGGTTTGGTTATTTTGAATCATGACGCAATTTGTTGCAGGATCTATCAGAATATGAGAATCGATATTCTAATAGATCCTGCAACAAATAGCGTAATAAAAACAATAAAACATTTACAATCTGATAGACTTAACAGAAATTATATTTCAATACAGTAATCACCGATTATGATTTAAATATATTAAACTAATAGATAGACAAATATTCCGAAATAGTTACCGATTCTTTAATTGATCGATAAGCTATTCTCTTCTGAGGACATCACTACAATATTGATCTAATCATATTATAATACAAATTGAAACATTAGTTATTTAAAGTTGTTTCATAATGCAAATCAACAGGAAATATAAAGTGACATTTTATAATATTTATTGGCTCCGTAAATCACTATGCTATGTTATTAAGTATTATAATATAATATGTTTTTAGATCACAATAACGAAGTATTTTGGTTTTATAATATCATGATTCGATACTGTCATATGGTACCTCCGTGTCACAGTATTAAATATTACCTTTCAAACAGAAAATATTAAATGTCATACATTATGTAGTGATGTTCTTTTATAATCGTTCCAATGTACGTAATGCTCTCTTATTAATTTTATCATTAAGTGTATTTATTCATAATGATAACATTTTTTTTCTTATAATAATTATTTCGTCATATTGTAACAGTACTTACTTCTAGTTATAAGTACGTCGAGTCAAAGATCTGTATTATTTTCTTATCTCTAATACGTTTTTAATGTATTTAATTTTTGTTTATTTTTTTTTGTTTAATTCTAAGTATTAATACATATATTTATACTGTTTAATAATACGAGGTATTCCGATATTCAGTATAGATTTTAGTCGTTTAGTAGTCGCTTCCTCTGTAATCAATGTAAATATTAAGGCATTAGTATTGTGGACTGAGATTATTTTGCGCAGTTGTGTAAAACTGAAACAAAAACCGCCAAGTGTTAGAATGTATAACAGCGCCATCTGTTGCCGAATGGCGGCGAAAGAGCTTATCAAGAGTCCACTAGATGGCGCAGATTTCAAAACTCGATGTAACATCATGACCGTGCCATGTATTTTATTTATTTATATAAGCAATTCACTAGTTTTACGTCGACTAAAACTCTCATTATTGTTGTATCTCGACGTAAGTACGTCGGTGTACTTACGAACGTTAAACATCAACAATGATTGTGCTTTAATGATAATTTAAACATCGATTTTGATTTTACCAGGTCTGTATTTAAAAACGATAGAAACTTACTCATTTAAAAAAATGCATTCTTGACATAGACTTTGTTAGGATATTTATATTGTAAAATATAATATCACATAAACTATTTTTATACATACTATACAATTTTAAGGCAAACCGAAATGTGGTTTCTTAGTCCAGTCACATAACAAACGCCATTTTATCATGTTGTTGAAACCGAAAACACTATTAAAATAAAATTCGTAAATACAATATTGTTTCATTGTCACTTCTTATCACGCTCCTTGCTACCGTCACCTATGTCTAATAAATTAAATGATAAACATAATGAAGTATGCTTAATCAGGATGCTTCATGATCTGAAACAAGAATAGTAAGTATTAATAAGTGAACATATATTTTTATCAACACAAATATGTCGATGCAAATAAAAGTATGAACAAGATAGAGAAGTTTGTTTTAGGGTTAGGGTAGGTTAAATTGTTACAATATTAATGCTTCGGAAATAGTTATAAATAAAAGAAAGACCTTACGTATTGCTAATAAGATATTTTCAAGGTAATATATTATTATCATAAAAAGTGTTTCACATGTTTTGCCTCCATTTTATAGTTCTAGCCACAGAGTATAGCACTATATGAAACAGAGGGGCAACTTCACATTCACGTCAAGTATGAAAAGTGTCGCCCCTGGTGAATGTTGGGTAAAACTATACAGTCAAAGGATTATATGGTTCAATAATCCTTTAAATAATACTCAATTTTTTTTAATTATCGTTATCGGCAGTAAAATACAAAATTTGTAGATATCTAGCCATGAATTTTACTGCTGATAATATAATAACGTACATAATTAATAAGTGTAAATTAAAAATATTAGTTTAAAAGCAAATTAAACCTGGACGAGCAGTTATCAATATGTTGCCAGTTTTCCCATAGACGGTTTTTTTTTTTAAAAAAGTGTCCAACATATTTTATATACTTTTGATAACACTTTTATACTTCTTTATTCATTTGAATTTGTTTCGGTGATATAGAACTTTTAGTAATGATATTTTTAATAGCTAATTACTGTAGACCCATAACTGTTTTTTCCATAAAACTAAGTAAATTAAAAAATTTGTGATAGTAAGTATGTTGCACTATACCGACATCTAACTTTTTTACGGAAACTAAAACACGACTGTTTCATAGTTCGAGGTTTATATTTTTACCCAACATTTCAGATATAGCATGCACATTAATTTTTAAAACTGATTCTGATACTTGGTTTATGTGTTCTTTTACCCCCCTGGATCTACCATTTTTTGATACTTTATGAATGATATGGGGAAACAGCTGCTTTGTGAACTACCAAAGTAAATAAAGTAATCTTTTACAAACATTCAAAAGTGATAAGCATAGGCATGTGTTTATTTTTAGTGTATAGGTCTGAAGTTAAAAATAATCATCGTAAATAAGTAATCGACAAAACAAATGCGGTTGCAATGCAATAGTGTTAAAACATAACTGTAGCTTTTAGTTTCTAGGTTAAGGTTAGTTTATTTTGCAATTTATCAACCAAATAAAAGGTAAAATTGGAGTAAATGAAATCTAATATCATAATTGGCTTTTGTCTAATCGTACAAAGTCGTACACAGTTAAAAAATTTCATGAAAATTTCAATAAGAACGCGCTCTCATCTGGCGCCATTGTGTTTGACATTAAATTTGTTTACATCTACTCCGAGTCTAATTGGTTAAAATATACTGTTAATTACTGCGTGACTGCCAGCGATCACCAGATTTGTGGCTTCTTGCACCGCACTTCTCTTTAATATAGAGGATCGCTTACAATAAGGTTACTTTGCTGCATATCTTAATAATATAATTTCACGCGCCACGTTATTTGTCCACGATGGAATCCTAAACTACTTAACTAATTCTATTAATATTTGCAGCTTGGTCAAACATGAGTTAAAGGATAGTTTAAATCTTAATTTAAAGTCGCAATTTTGTTTCATTATAAAATACTTTTCTGTTACTATTTGATAGTTACAATTAATTATAGCTGACTCTCGAAAACAATGCTTTCAGTTGGCGATATCTGTTGAATAGATGGCGCTGTTTTAGCATAGTACAATCGCTTCAAAAATATAAGTAGAATTATCTATAAGTATACGCTAAAAATCGCGCCAATTGTTTTTTTTTATTTACTCTTTTTTGGAAACATTTATACCAGTACATTTGTATCATGGGTGATCGCTTAAACTTTTGATTAATACGAGAATTGAGACGATACAGTAATTCACTTTTAATCTTGAACCATCAATTCTTTTACCGAAAAACATAGAAGCAACTTAATGAAGCCAAAAGCAACTTAAAAAAAATAACAATTAATAAAGCAAAAGCAACTTGAAAAAATTACAATTAATAAAATGGCCTCTTAATATGTGTATAAACAGTTAAGTGTGTATATAAAAATTAATAACCATTCGCTTATAAAACGTGTAATCAACTTAACTACTTTGTCCGTTTTTTAATAATTATGCAAGTAAAATGTTAGAATCATGTTTTTGGCGGTAGTATTACGCATACAAATTGTAACAGAAAACTAAGGCTCAAAAGGCTAATAAATATCATCATCACCCTGTGATAGTCCACTGCTTTGCCTAATACACCGCTACCCATTAGGGAGTTTTTAATATAGATATTATAAATGGCGTAAAGTAGCTCCTTACCCTTTTTAATGTTACAATTTTTTTTTATTTTTATTTTCCAATGTACTTTGATGTGCTACATTAGCATGTTCGTCAGATTTGTTTATTTTTGTTAATATTTTAATTATCGGATTGCATTCTAAAATTTACTAAATACAGCTAGAATGCCTTTTTTCCTTTATAAATAATAGTTTCAGTGCATGAAGGTAATAGAAAATCAATCATGGCGCAATTATGTAAAACAACATTGTGGTCGTTATGACTGATGTTCTCTGCCTGTTCCCCTCGAATGTAACAAATATCTTAGCAGCGACGAACGGCAGGTTCTGCTATTATTAATACAATTTCATATCAAAACATTACACGCGTAATATTTATTATTTATTTATTAAAAAAACTGTTTTGAAATTTGAGTTTTGACAGAGCTCCTCTATTATAAATTGTCCACCTAAGCTGATTGGTTGAGTCGGCTACAGTGACTTCCTTCTTTTTTCTCCAGTCAGTAAGTGATGCCCTGCCCATGAGAATCGCAGTGTGAAACACTGCACATTGGCACAACGCCCTAAGTCATGATGTTACGTCTCGCTCGCTCAGAAATTACGACGATTAAGGTGCTCCTCCTAAGACAATAGTGTTCACACACAACATATGTAGGTTGTCAACTAAAATTAACTGACTGCCTCCGTAGCCTAGTGGTATGGGCGTGTGCTTTAGAAACCGAAGGTCGTGGGTTCGAATCCTACGGGGACTCAACAAATTTTCATTGTTGTTTCCTTGTTGGTTAGGACAATTTGGGCCGATCACCTAATTATCTGAAAAGTAAGATGATCCATGCGTCGATGGGCATGTAAAAGTCGTCCACCACTAACCCGCATTGGCCAGCTTGGTGAGACTACGGTCCAAACCCCCTAATTGATAGGGGTGTATTAGGGGTGGCCTATGTCCAGCAGTAGACTATCACAGGCTGATGATAATGATGATGAACTAAAATTAAAGTTAAACTACGTTACCCAAGAGACTCGTGGTGAGGTACATAATAGCGAAGCCGGTGCCGACCGCAACCAGCTGCACTAGACCCGCCGCCCGCCTCCGTCCGTGCCACGCCGCCCTCTCCCGAGGGACCACCTCACTCACAGTTACGTATAATAGTGTGCCTGCTGCGAGGGCCTGTAAAATTACTTCATCTATACAAATAAAATTGGAGTGTCTGTTTTTAACATCAAAATTGTGATATATGACCGTACAAACATACATAACAATCATATATTTTTTTTCTATCTGTATTTCTGTTTGTTCTAGCTAATCTCTGGAATGGCAGATAGCTGATGTAACTGGGAGTAACTCAGGCTACTTTATTTTTAAAGAACTATTGATATAGTTCTTACAAAAAAAAGATTATATTATTATAATCTTTTTAAAATTGCCACGCAGACGAAGTCGCGAGGGACAGGTATTTTGATATTTTTTTTACTTAATTCAAATTTAACGCGTATATACCAAATAAAATATAGCAGTGACCAAAATAATGTAATTTATAACAACTAAACGGCGTTGCACTTATGGCGTTGTTTTTGTAGTTAAGTCACAATAGGCTCGGAGCAGATGTCATAAAAGTAACCCATGTCACGTTTGATGATATCATACAGTTTGGCATTATAAATGTTGTTATTTTATCTATATGACGCCAATTCGCTGACATGGCTTATTTTTTTTTTGCCTGTTCGACGTGTAATAAATGGCTAAAATAACTTTGATCAGTGGTTGACATGTATGGCGCAACATCGTTACTTTACCTCGAATCTTTGTTGTTCAATGGTTGACTTCGTACTGATCAATAAGAACAACAGCCGGCACTAATATATTATCACTAAACTTTGTTGACGCATATTCCATATGTCATTTATCTAAAGCACCATATTTAGATTGCCAAAATTAACTCTTATAATTAAAATAGGATTTTATATCTTAGCTATCTAGCGAATCTAGGCCTTCACCTGCATAATTCATAAATAAAAATTGTCTACTAATTACATAACGATCGATCTTTAGCTCTTTACCTGCATAATTGGTACTGCGACAGAGTTCTTAGCAGCGCCGATGGTGTCCACAAAAGCCCCTATGGCTATTCCGGCAGCAGAACCGCCGCTGAAGAGCAATATGCACACAACATACATGCATAAACGACCAGCGAAAGTGGCACACAACTCCACGCCCAGGCAGAAACCAACAACATACTTGTGGCTCGCGACAGCACCAAGCAATAGCAGGACCTGAAAACAATGAACTGATCTGTAACAGCGCTAAATACGATAATAATATAACACATACGCCAAATATAATAATATTTAATAATGTATAATGATGTCCCACCAACCCGCATTGGACTGGCGTGGCCCTCTACGTGCAATAAGGGAAGGCCTAATATTTGATTAAGGCTCATCATCATCATCAGCCTGAGTCAGTCCACTGCTGGACATAGGCCTCCCCTGATGCACGCCACCGCTTCCGATCTTTGGCTATTCTCATCCAGCCCACACCGGCCACTTTGCGAATGTCGTCACTCCATCTTGCTGCAGGGCGTCCTACACTACGTTTGCCGAGCCTCGGTCTTCACTCCAAAACTTTCCGACTCCAGCGTTCATCAGTTCTGCGGCTTATATGACCGGCCCACTGCCACTTCAGCTTACTAATCCGGTGGGCTATGTCGGTGACTCTCGTTCTCTGACGGATCTCATCATTTCTGATGCGGTCCTTCAGAAATACTCCGAGCATAGCCCTCTCCATAGCTCGATGAGCGACTTTTAATTTGTGGACCAGTCGAACCGTGAGTGTCCAAGTCTCGGCACCCTAAGTCATAACGGGTAGGACGCACTGATCGAAGACTTTCGATTTGAGGCACTGTAAGATGGGTGACGAGAAAACTTTACGATTAAGGCTACGGCGGCCGATGTATTTTACAGATCAGGCATCTACGTAGGAGACATTATACAAAAAGGTACGCGCAAATACAGAAGTCCACCATTATTTGCGCTTTGTGGATTACTGACACGGCAGGAGGGAGATCAAGCGCAGAACCGACTCTTTACGCGCATATTAGATTCAGGAGTTCGATCGTCACCTCCTTTACAGGAATATTTAATAGCAAGTTAACTTGAAAATAGTATTATTCACGGCTCTCTATACGTCTATTGACACTAACTAGAGGTATGAGCCCTTGAAAATACTACGGATTTCTTTGTCATCAAGCAATTCATATCTTAGGCGCAGATATGGCCACGGGTGTGGAAGTTAATCTATCTTATCAACAAGTTACACATTACATTCAAATTAACGCACGCTTTTTCGAGTAACAATATTTCAATAGTAAAGCTTGGAATTAATTGCTTTAATCCAAAACTGTCCGATGTATGATTTTAAACTGTATGATTTTAAATTTAAAAATATACTTTCAATTTCGCTCGATAATTTTACCCAAAATAAAACTCTATCGGTTGTTTTCTGAATGTTGCTTAAGTTAAAAAGTTCCAAATTTCTATAGTAATGTGAAATGGTAGATTCTGTTGGTGTACAAAACGTACAGCGAAAGGATTGAATAGTACTAGTTCCAGGTTCCGGTTTAAAACTGGTTTACATTTCTTATAAGCACTTGTATAGTAAAATTTATACATCATAATTAACAATAACACACTCAGCGTATAATATGGTAAATGTTATAGTAAGTATCAATTGCTGTTTTGATTTGGTACTATCTATTCTTTACCATACAGATAATTTTTGTATATAACACCTGTGTCTTTAGAGGAGAGACAATTTTTTACCGATTTTATTTACCGTTAACATATTTATTTACCGTCTTTCCTGCTTCAAGTGACCTTCGTAACTAAAGTACTGGGGAGATTAGATTTCAAATAAAGGTCGCAGAAATTATTATTACTCGATTATTTAATCGGAAGCGCAGTAAAGGAACCCGACCGCACAGAACTTTGATTATATGACAATTAAAAAAAATTGCCGCTGGCTTTTTGAGGTCGGTTCTTTTTATATCAGAGGCATTTTTGCACCGACGGTGGTTAATTTGACATTCAATAAAAATCAGTATAGTGTAATGCTTAGATATTTAACTTTCCGTTTAAATTCATAGTTAACAAGCTGTTGCCCGCGACTTCGCGTGGTAATACATATATAAAAAATATACTTTAAAAAATAGCATCGTGAGCCTGATCCCAGTTGTATTATCTATTTTCAAGCGAGTTTCATAAAAATCGGACGTCCCATTACAGAGATTGGCCAGAACAAACAGACAGACAGACAGAAAGACAGCAAAAATAGAAATAAAAGTTAGTTTTGTTATATATCACAATAACAATATATTTTTATTATTTGTACACATTATTTTCGTTACTTGATACCAGGAATGCGTCGGGCATGTAAAAAGTCGGTCCCAAAAGTTGTCTAGCTCATCTTTGGCAGCCGTTATAGGATATCAGAGGATAACAATACAACGTTAAAATGCAGTTTGCCCTTTGCGCTCTGAGTAAAGACTGTTATTCAGATAAATCTGGATGGATAAGAAGCAAACGATATGGCTACGTGAAAGAGGATTCCAGATAAATTGCTCTGGCGGAGTAACCGATGGCAACGAATTTGCGTCCTTATTGACACCGAGTGGTGGCCAACTAATAAAGACAATAGTATAGGTCACCTCGTACAAATCTATGCGTAGTCTAATCTGGCTAATCAATTATAGTTGTTTCCAATAAATTAATTACCAAGAGACTAATACAGTTTCATACACTTTATTAAAATCTTTTTTCACCTTAAACTCATTAAGAACTACCAGATTATGTTTAAGACTCATATAAATATAACCTTTAAATGAAAGATTAGGTCCGTGACGAAGTGGTATTGTCAATGGCTCAACGAACCTAAATCATATCACTTGTGTAATTATATATATCATTCCCTAGATGGCGATGGTAGTAATTGGCCACGAACGGTTATATTAGGATTCTTTTTGGAGTATAAAGACTATTTTTCTTTAAATAAACTTATATTTTATCTGTTCAACTAAAATAATTTGTTAAAAAAAAATAAGATTTCGCAACAAAGCCGATAATAATTGTGCTACTTTTTATTGATTTATTACATTCAACTTTTGTAAACGTAATACAATTATTGTTTAAAAAATAATTTACTAAAACTCTCGGCCACTCCTAAGGCCTCCGTCATTTTAAAGTCTGTCAAACAATCGTCAGATTTGAAAACAAAATGGCGGCGATTTAAACGCGTCACGAGTAATTAAATATATATTAAACAAATGCGAGTGGAATAAACCTTTATCTATTCTTATCTACTCTATTGAAAACAAAATTGGGTCAAGATTTGATTACAAACATTTCTATATTTGTGTTGATTTTATGAAGCATAACCTATAAATATAAAAAAAAAAAATTAACTGTTTTAAAACTATATCTGTCTGTATTTTAAAAGGACTCTAATTGGAAGATTGCTGATGCAACTGGGAGTAACTTTGGCTCCTTAAATGAGTCACATTAAAAGTCAAAACGCATAGCATTAGCTCCCTTCCGTAAGTGGGTCCTCGATTCGTAAGGCTTCTTTGATGTACTCTCTCGGATAAGTAGTAATCGCTAGTAAAGCAAAACATATTGTAGTAAGCTAACTCGCTAGTCGGTGTTTTTTTCTCTATTTTCTTAACTAGCAAATTTAATTTATACTTAAAAGTGTAAATTTGACACTTACTTGAATCAATTTACAGATACGAAGCAATAAATAAAAGCGTTCTCGATGTCTTTCACCGTGTCAGTAATATAACTAGGAGTTGCCCTTAAAACCGGAACACTAAGGCAACCGTGAACTGAAGTAAATTAATATTGGTATTGGTACCCAGTAGTAATGCGCATTTATTGTATATATCATAAACGTATGAATAAGATATTCTTTCTAGCGATATCAAAACTACATAAAAACCCGCTTGTAAAAAAAGCGTAATAGAATTAAAACAATAATTCTAGATTATAACGTCATAGGTAACGTCATAGGCTATATAAATTTTAAAAAGTGTAGAAATTATTTATAAGCAAATAATTTCATGTGAATCTAAATATAGGCAAAATAATGGTCCCCAGATATCGTCACGACTCTCACGCCAAGAAAACTTATTTTTACTTTATGGCATATTATGCTTATTTTGCTCATGATTCTAAAGGAAACAACTATAAAAACTGTTAGGGACATAAAAAGTTATCAGAGAATTGAAAGGTATGACATTTGCCGTACTTAATTCCAGTGACAAAATGTCAAGGACCTAAAACTAAAAATAAACATGCATTAAATAAAGGTTAAGATTAATATTGACAAGGACATAGTAAACGTTCGACATTAGCACACAAATGTTAATTCTTAAAAACACAAAGTTGTTTAAAATTATTGATGTATACCTACCTACCTATATAAAAGAGTAACATTAACAAATTGACTCTTTTATATATAATAATAGGATTTCGAAGCAAAACAGGTAATACCTAATAATTTTTCAACTACAATAGATAGGTACATAAGTACGCAGCACCTATAACAATTTGTAAACGCTTAGTTAGGTTAGGTTAAATCTCAAGTCTAGTCTATTTACAACACAGTTTAATGTGATGCATAGTTCTTCGAAATTAAGAGTTTAGCAACGCAAGGCAAAAATATTATTTATCGCTGAACGCTGTCCGTTTATGTATATAACTAAAGGTCCTAACCTGAGCAGTAGTTTCCTGCAGCCCAATCGCAAGTCCTTCGAGTAGACTATGCACGAACAATGCACACAATAGTCCTATGACACCCGACGAAGTCCGGTTACATGGCGGCGTGTGATCGACATGGCACAATCTCTGATGCCCATTATCACCGCAGCATCTGTCCATTTCATTGTCATTGTGCTGCAAAAGCGTCGTCTCCTCACCGCTTCCATAATTGTGCCCGGAATGCCGGTGGTCCGTGTCAGCATAGAACAGATGGACTACCTCATCGACTAGGTAAACTAAGAAGAATCCAAGGCACAGCATTAGCTCCGAATAATCTGGTAACTTCTCTCTAGCCTCTGGCAGCATGTGAAGCAGAGAAGTAGACAGAAGAACGCCAGCACCGAAGCACAGAAGAGTGGATATAAGCAGCGGATGCTTTTGTCTTGTCCTCTCAGTAAAACATGCCGGTATCATACCAGTTATGAAGCTACCAACGCCCAGAGCGAATACAGACAACACTTTTGCTGTAATTACATCCATTTTTCTTATCCTTTGCTATTAAAATTTAAAAAAATATTTTCTGTCACTACTTTTGCACAAAGTAAGTCGCAGATTTACACTTTGCGTTTAAACGGTGTTAGAACACAATGTGATTATACTGTGTTATCAACTTTATTCACTTGACGGAACAACGCTTGTGCATAAAATAAAATAAAATAAACAGTTTCACAAGGAAACAATTATTAAACGTTGCGTACAAATGGAAGAAGCACGTACAAACAAATAAACTGAGTATTAGGAAACAATTCCTTTGTTTATTATACGTATAGAATATAGGTACTTATAGTTTATCATCACACATAATGTATATACATAGCCACTTGTACACTTAATGAAAACAAACTTTTTAGTTTCACACAATAAAAGCGCGCATTGTGCGTCTTAACCGGTATAACGTTTTAAAAGTTTTGTTATAAAACGTCAACTCAACTGTGAACAGTGAATGACAGTGAAGCACATATTCGATGAATGAGTGAACGATAAACAAGAGCTAACTTCGTTGACATGCGTTTTAAACTTGAACAAATAATATTTTAGCCTTACCTTCATAATAATAAGGTTTAAAATAAAACGGTAGCTTCAATCAGAACTGTAAAACAGTTTGATGCAGTGATTCAGTGCCAGACTAGTACAATCGGAGCTACCTTATAAAGTGATTATTGTTAACCGTAACATGCTAAAGTGGTTTATCAAACAAAGGCAATTACAATGTGTATTTAGTTAGGTTATCTTTGTAGCATTGCAACAGATAGCCGAGTATTTGATTCCGCGTTTTCCGGTACCTGATTTGAAAATAATTAAACATTTGCTCAGTAACATGTTCAATTATTATTACAATATGGTAATTATTTCTTTATTTAACGCGATTATTATATAAACAAAATCATCTTTTTTAGGGATTTTTTACGCGTTACTTATATATTATATTTACTGACATCAGTGATCACATTCATCATGATCACTCAAGGATGCTATAAAGAGTCCGAAACTTTGGTAATAAATAAATATAACTAACGTGAAAAATCTGTAATATAGTGGATTTGACGACCTCCGGTTTCTAAAGCACAGGCCTATACTACGCAGGCGATATGTTTAATATAGTAATCAAACTGTTTGCTAATTGGTAAATGAGTTACAATAGAGAACATGACGTCATAAAGGCTACAATGAATCATGTTGATTCTCGAGATGGTCTCTTTATTTCTATTTAGTGTAGTGACTGAAGAAATAAAGTTTAGCACATAGTTTGAGCCAATAATATTAAAACATAACGACTAAAAAACTCATGAACCACCAAATTTAAAGTTTTGTAACACCATTAATCGATTAATAGAATAACCGCAAATTTATTTTGTTACTCCTGTGGCATTATAATAGCAATGTATTAAAATATTTGATTTGCATGGCAACGTAGTACGTTGTACTGTCATGCCAATTTAGAATGTACATATTTTACATTTTAAAAGACAGTTTTTAATATATATGACTGACAACAAAATAATGATATTGAAAATTATTCTAGGTCTCTTAATAAGGTCGTGCGACAGTACAACTTTTAGGGCAAATGTCGTTTATATAATGTGTTTGAGCCTAAGAGAATGTAAAATATAATATGTACAAACATATTTAGCGAAGCATCGCGTGGTGAATCGCAAATGGAATTTTGTTCATAACGATTAAGCTTGATTTTAGGTTAAATATATGCAATGCTATGCTCTCAAAACTACAGCGTAGCGGTTTTGCGATATTACTGGAACCTCAAATTACCTTTTCAGATGATCCTCCTTTTTTTCTTTATTTATTAGTTAGGTATTTTTATCTATTTAGACATATCAAACCCATCGTAGCTAAACATTCAACATAATAGTCCTATAATTACAGACAGCATATTAAGGTTACTTTTAAACAATTAATAATTTATACATTGCTATTGCTATATTTGAAATGGGCATGCCCAGGCAGGTTTATATAATACTAAATTTATTTACTTTGAATTGCTTAATAAGTATTTCTCTTTGCTTGATTTTCGGAACATTCCATCAATGTACTACAATTTGCTTAATCTGCTTTTCTCATTAAATGTTCATACTTTCTTGATGGGATGTGTGTAGGACACATCCTAACAGCTAATTTTAACAAATATTTTCTTAATTTAAAGAAGGCAAACCATGGGATCTGAAGAGACTCACATTGTTTAGTTTTATACTAAATACCATTGGTATTTGAGCGTTCGTTAAAATAATTTTTCCAACATATATAAGTAACTATTTTTAATTTTGGTATAATCTCGAGTAAAACGGTCTAATATTAAGTTCTGTACTTGTTGATAGGGCTAACTTTGCAAGCCTGTCAGCCTCTTCGTTACCAAATAGTTCGAATTGAGATGGGATTCATTGTAGCCTAATTTAATACGATATTCCACGTTCAGTACACATTTGAATATTTTAAATTATTGTGGACACAACCAAGACTCCTCTGTAAACCGAAGCACATCGGATCAAGTGTTTTAGAGCACTTTTACTATCAGAGAAAATAATTTTCCGTTCGTTTATAGACATGATCTAGCTGATTGCCTCGGATATACCTATTAATTCTGTGACATGATGGAAATGTCGTTATTAAGTTTATAGCTAAAACCATGCTTTTTAAAATAAATCTGTATAAAATTTTGCACCATGTTTTGTACTTTCTGTCTATTTCAATTAAAGTATTTGCTCTCATGTCATCGATTGCATAATTTGCCTTTGGCCCTTTAATACTTTCTAAAAGGGGATGAATTACTTTCATCACATTGATTTGAGACAACTATATATCTAAATAAAACATGTCGAGAGGTTGAGTTGACTATACTTCCAAGTCCATTGTGTCATCACGTATTTTAGCCAGAATGGGCATATTCTTTTCTGACCAGTACCTACCCTGACATTATGGCTTTAATCTATCTTATAAATTTACAATAGAATTGTTTGCCCATGACTTACACTTTAGGTTATATTAATACCCCAGATATAACGTCGTATAAATAACGGTGGTATGCTTAGCTCACTTTACATACAATGAATTGGAGAACTTTTAATAAATCCGCCTATAATTCATAGGGTTTGATTTTTAATTTTATCTAATTATGAAATATTCGTTTATGCTGCATTGTCAAATAAAAAGCTACCGTACTTTATTCTAGACCTGATAAGTAAAATACCGCGTCACTTGGATAGTATGAATTCCTCACCATGGGCCTACGAGAACCTTTAATATAAATAATATACAGTTGGAGGCTCCAGTAGATGACACTAATTTAAGAGCGCTGAAATGCGATTGTCGCTTGTTGTCCTAGCGCCATCTACCAAACTAAGAAAACATATGTTTAGTAGATGGCGCTTTGTTCAAATGTTGTTAACAGTTATATACTGCTCACGGTCAATGAGTAATCAATAGATCGCGGTTTCGTACTTGATTAAAATATTAAGTTCCAAACAATCTCTTGCTTGACTTTTAGCCGGTACGGCTCTTAAATACTTGTTCTGTCGCTCAATACGAGAGATCGTGTACTCTTATTTCTTATGTCAATAAAAAGATTTAAAATAACATATGTTTTTGACACCACAGATATTTATGTGGTGATTTTAAACAGTTGGTGCGTAAAGAGATGTTTCATCTCCTAAACCGGAGGCCACTAAGGCGCAATAAGTGAAGAGCGTGGACGCTGCATGTTGTTTTACTGTCGTCAAGTGTCGATAAATTGTAAACTTAAAGTTGCGCGTTTGGATTCGGAAAATTAGAATAATAAATAAGGTTTTATAAAATAATTGTAATGGAAATTTTAATTAACATTAAAATTATCCGAGAAGAAAATTGAAATGAAAATATTTTGCCTTGAAGCGAACCCGATTTAGCGGGAAAAATAAGATGTTATTGCACTCGTAATGTTATTTCATCCAAAAGTTTGATAAGTTATATTCAATCACAATAAAAGTGGTACGAACTTACGAAAAATCTCTAACAAAAGAAGATTAGCAATAAATGAATGTCAGGTCTCGTATACTATAAGATCTTACCGAAAGTACTAAATACTCTATTTTCAATAATATTTTTATTAAGTTTTTCTTTTATAAAAGTTTGATTATCGATATTTTACCCTCACTAGTACTCTACTCTAGCTGGACTATCTATAATTTGAAACGCCCGGTACAATAAACACCATATCGTAATTTTTCCGGTTTCTCAGAATCCATTTGTTATATTCATATGCTTAACCAATTTAAGATTTTTGGCTTTATAATTCATAGAAATTGCATTAATTTGACTAAAAGGCCTCATACGCGCAAGCTGCAAGTGGTTTAAAAATTGCTTCCTCTTAAAATTATAAAATCTGTTCTGTTAATACTTTTTGTATTACAAGAACAGATTTTTATTATGATATCCAGCAGAGACTCAACATCAATGAAAAGTTGTTGAGTCCCTGTCCCAGTGATGGCAATATGGGCTGATCACCGTGAAAAGTAAGATGATTCATGTGTTGGTTGATTGATAATATAAAAAGTCGATTTTGTGCCTGATCTCTCTTCGGTCCTGTTGGTTATCCGTCGCATTGGACTATGAGAGGGGAGTGCACCTGTGTTTACACATAAGTAGACTTATTCACTTTAATATCTCATATACTATTCGTAGTTGGCTGATCTCCATAATAGATCGAGTGCCGTAGTCGGATTCGATTAGGAGGATATTATAAATTATTATAGGTATTATATTATTGCTAAAGTCGCATACTAAAATTTTAACAATAATCACGTATTTTTAAATAATTATTTATGTTTTTTTTTATCTTAAAATTACCGGGCTGAATCAATGTTCATGTGAACTTGGCTTTATAATATGCTAGTATATATTTTAATCTCAATATTTCTGCTTAATTGGCTTCTTGACATGTTACCATTTACTAATGTGTATGGTGGAGTCCTCTATTGTCGTTTTATTGGTACTAATTATATTTTTATGAACTGGTACCCCATGCTGGCCGCATTTTACCGCTGTCTCATTAATATGTTTATTCCAAAGCAGACTTCGGTCTAACCTTAGTCCTAAATATTTATAACATTCTACTGATGATATGTCGTCCCCATAGATTTTAACTACGGGTTCAAAGCTTCTGCGTCCGCGGCTATAAAGACATAGTTTAGTTTTCTTCGTAGATAGTTTTAAACCAACTTCATCTAAAAGGTTAATAACTAAGCCGAGAGCTTTTCAATAAGTTTCACACATATGTTAAGGTCCCTGTTACACACTTATATTACGAAATCCTAAATGATCCTCTTTAAACGGGACACCTTAGCCTTAGAAACTTTTTTAATGCAAATATTAGATATAAGCAGCAGGCAGCATTTTTAAAAATACATATTAATATTAACTGCCTCCGTAGCTTAGTGCGATGGGCGTGTGCTTTAGAAACCGGAGGTCGTGGGTTCGAATCCTGCGGGGCGCAAAAAATTTTCATTGTTGTTTCCTGGTTGGTTAGGGCAAGTTGGGCCAATCACCCAATTGTCTAAAATGTAACATGATCTATGCATCGGATGGGCATGTAAAAAGTCGGTCCACCCACCAACCCGCATTGGACCAGCGTGGTGGGATACGGTCCAAACCCCGTAATAGATAGGGGTGTATTAGGGGAAGCCTATGTCCAGCAGTGGACTAACACAGGCTGATGATGAAATTTAACATAATGTAAAGTCTTCTTTCTAGAAAAGAGGATAGCGACATGTCAAGTTGACATTGCTATGTTTTTATAACACAAATATGACATTTTTGGAAATTGTGATTGACTGATCCATTATAAGTTTTAGAGATTTTATAATTAATACCATAGTAAAACAATAATTCAAAATGAATGACATGCTGCAAAAGCACGGTTGCGCCAACGTGTTCACGCTTCCAGAAGGACTCAAGGAGTTGATGTCTGATATAGCGCGAGAAGTGAGTCCGCTTATAGATTTTGAATGTGTCCAAAAAAAACATGAACTTCAACGTAAATTAACAGTTTTACCCATAACGCACCAACTGTTGTCCGCGACTCTGACCGCTTGGCAATTATCGTATTATAATATTACCGGTGGCAGGTCCCCTGTTTACAGGAGACCGTCTGGGTGGGTACCACCGCGGTGCCTATTTCTGCCGCGAAGCAGTAGTGTGAAAACACTGCTGTGTTCCGGTTTGAAGGGCGCCGTAGCCAGCGTATTTACTGGGTAAACGAGACTTAACACCCTATGTCTCACGGTAGGCAGCACGTTGGCGATACGACTGGTACTGCCAATGTCTATGGGCGTCGGTGACCACTGCCCATCAGGTGGCCCGACTGCTCGCCTGCCTGCGTATGCCATAAAAAAAAATCCATTGTTTACGCCCTTGTAACCTCTTTGGAATTGGTAAAATCTGTCACCATTTTAGCCGAAGGCAGTGAACCTTAGAAACCGTAGTTGCGGATATGAGTTTCAAACTCAACAATTTTACATTTTTGTTTCCTAGGACAATATTAGCTGATAACCTGGTTGTCTGTAAGGATACATGCGTCGAACGGGCATGTAAACAGTCGTTTCTACGTCTGGTCTCTTTAAAGTCGTGTCGTTTATTCGTCCCATCAGACTATGAGAGTGATGGAATAGGGAGTGTACTTGTGTTTACGCGTACGCTTGCGCACTATAAAACCCTGTGCGCAGCTGATCTCTAATATAGATCAGCCGCCGTAGTCAGAATCGCCTAGGAGATCAACATTATTGTTATTTATATGGAAAAAGCATAAATAATATATATGAATGTAGGTGGTAGGTCCCTTTTTACAGGGGACCGTCTTGGGCGGTGCCACCGCGGTGTCTATTTCTGCCGCAAAGCAGTAGTGTGAAAACACTACTGTGTTCCGGTTTGAAGGGCGCTGTTGCCGGCGAATTATACTGGGTAAATGACACTTAACATCCTATGTGTTACGGTAAGTAACCACTGGAATTGCCAATATCAATGGGTGTTCGTGACCATTTTTCATCACGTGGCCCGACTGCTCGTCTGCCTGTGTAGCTAATTATAAAAAATAATGTGTATGCTAAAAACAGATGTGAGAATCTTTAATTCAGAAAATGTGATATAACTTTGCAACCACTAATTTACGATGGAAATAAGCAATAAGCACTTAGTTAATATTATTTACTTTTATTGTTATTTCTAAAATCCTTAATTTTCACAAAATGGCGAATGTTGTCAGTATTTAAAATTAAGTTGCGTTCATTTTATTTATAGTATTATTGTTTATCACTTCACGAGTTTTCACTTCCTTGTGGTCTTAGTCATATATCATATAGCCATGTATATACGTAACAAAACGACAAACGTAAAAATATCTCATTGTTGGCGGTAATTTGTTGATCAGGCCGTGCACGGTATTGTCATTGAGTTGCCATAAACACAATTTAATCGCTATTCAAGGACTTTAAGGCTACCTAAAATATCTATAATGATTCCTAACTTTGCTTAGTACGTCTAATCTATAAATAAATTAAAAAGGATTGTCTTTTTTTATTATTAAAGTAACCGTTTAAATGGAAATGGTAAACATATAATCAATAGATATAACAAAACATATTTTTTAATTTTCGGCGGTCTGTCTGTTAACTAAGAGTAACTTAGGCTACTTTTTTATAACAAACAATTACTAGAATTACTCTTTTTATATTGCCACGCGGACGAAGTGCGCGCAACAGCTAGTCTTAATCTTAATATATCTATTTCCACGTGTCACATTCTTTGGCCTCGTTGTACTCCTGCACTACTAAAGGGATTTTAATAAAATTTGCACGCCGTGTCAATTTAAAATCGCAATATTGATTTATTTGGATTGTTTTTGATAGCCACAAAAAACTGTTAACAGTTCGCGATAACGGTTGACTGGGTTGAGTCAAAACTCAATAGATGGCGCTCTTTCAGTAGTAGAAAAGTTTTTTCATTACTCTTAGCATTTTCAGTTATGGGAGAATTGACACAATTAAGAGTAATTAAATGCGTAAGTGGATAACAATTTGTTATTCCATTTGGATTAGTTTAGTTTAAAGTTATTATTTTATCTGGTTAAAATAAACAGGTAACTTGATAGCGCCGCTATAAAAGAAACAATCGTATATAAATAGCTATGTACGTAAATATTAATAAAACTGTGTACAAACTTTGAAGTGAGTATAACAACGCAAAATAAATAAATATGATATGAAACCGTTATGATAACGGATAAAAAACGATTGGTTTGGGATTTGAAGTAAAAAGAATGAAAAATACGTATTATGAAAAATATTCTTTCTTATCTTGCAAAAATCTTTACAAATTTTAATTAAAATTTTTTTCGTAGTTTTCTATTTTAAATGTTATAATTTGTATGGATATAGAGCACAGTCATTAAAAACATTATGATAACGTTTTTTTGATTATTTAACAACAAAGAAGTTAAGTTGTTTCATGCGTCGCAAGCGAACGGGAACGGTATGAAAAAATAATATATCTGCCGTTGTCACGAATATATCATCAAAATATTACCTTTATATAGGATTCCACATCACTTTAAATTTTAACTGTAATAACAATTTCAAAATTTTGATTTTTACACGCATTTTATTCATTCCTTTTTTCCATTCATGGCCTGGTATATAATAACGGCGTTATCAAGTTGCCTTTTTGTTTTCAACTTGTTGATGAAAATTATTACAAAATTTACTGACCAAAATTTATTGATTAACTCATATTATCAGCGAAAAATGTATGCTAAGTTTAAAACAGTGCCATCTATTGAGACACACAACCTAATCAAAAGATATCGCCAAATGTTCAACTGTCACAATCGTTTTAGAGCAAACAGTTTGTATTAAATAATAGAAGACTAATAATACGCAATAAAACAATATTGCACCTTTAAATAGAGTTTTAAGCTTTCCTATCGACCAAGTTTGACCAAACTACACACGATGCGAAGATACTATTAAAATGGGTTAAGTAAGTAGTTTAGGAGTTCATTGTTGGACAAACAACGTGACACGTGAAATATATATATTACGATATCGTATAAAATGTTTCCTTTGCAATAGGACAATATATCACGATCACATTACATGATACAACGGACAGTGGAATATACAAGTTTCAATCTTTATTATTTGTATTACTTACCGTTTGAAATCTATTTACTTAAGGTGTTACGCGAACAGCCGAAGGATATACACAAATTTATTGCGAACTATCTGTCCGTGTTACTCATAACCCGAGAGCATGGAGTTATGGCTGTAAGGATATTGGAGGAACTATGCGATTGCAGACCATCAGTGTCTGAACACCTGATGGAGTTAGGATTGGACAAGGAGGCAGCATTCGTCCTAGCCAGTGTTGTCAAGGATGAAATCGAGAGTCTGGAAGTGACCAAAAGCAAAGGTGACATATAATTATTTAATTTGTTTACACAATATCACACATTATTGAAGAATAGGATTTTAACGGATTGTATCATCGTGTATTACACAGTCACTTTATATTAAATACCGACGTATCGAGCACTTATCAGCGGCCCGAAATCCGTTATAGCCCTTTTCATAATATAGAGTTTCATAGATAAATCATCGAAAATGAAATATTTTCGATGATTTATCTATGAAATTATTTTTTTAACAATTTTATTTAGTAAAAGTAAAGACGTTGTGAGCATGGCGTTTACCTTATTAAGAGAGAACGAGTTCATAACAGACAGACAATACATCTTAAATAATGGCTATTTTACATCTACATCCTAGGCAAACAACTAATAGATTTATGATAGTTAAAAGTTGGCAGGGATTAAACATGGCGGCACTCAACCAATAAGAATACGTTCGTTTCTGGCGCCATCGGTGTTTGATATCAGACTTTGCTTACATAAATTTAATCTCTTATTTGGTAAGCTAAATAAGACCTAAGGGTCTAATGATAATAAACAGAAACAGCAATGAATCCAAAATTCTAACGAGGACTTCAAATGCCTGAGATTTTAAAAAGACGTACAACGTGATAGCTACTCGTATCACACGTATTATATACACCTTTGTTTGGATCGTGCTGAATAAAGATTTGTATAGTTGTAATTGATAATTGTTTGCTAATCAATTTGGGAAAAGGCACGTAAGGATGACTACGTGACTTGTAAACCAGTCAGTCAAGTAATTACAGTGCCATATGGTTTTAATACCAAGATTTAATTCCTAATTGGTAGGCAGTGTCACAATTGCCGTAATTGTTGCGCCCGCCCTCGTTACGTTAAATGCCTCGAGGATCACGGCACCAATGATTGCCCCAGACTCAAGGACAAAGAAGCCCTTGCCACCTTCGAGCTCTCAGCGTGCGTTAACTGCCGCAATCCCGGCCAACTATCTCAGCTGTTCTATAGCGCCAAGACGCACAGTTCCTGCAAACGCAAGCCTCTTCTAGGGGACCACCACCCAACCCATCCAGTAACACCGCCTTCCTACCCCTCCGTCCTCCCAATGCATGGTAATTCCGCCCTGCGTGGCAACAGACAGTGCCGCCGCCGACTCAAACGCTCAGCATGCTAGCCATACTGCTCCCGCAGGTAATGCTATGGTTAGGCTCAACATTCTTGTTAAATACAAGAATTTAGTTAATTCCCTTAAGGCAAAATAAGTTGCGATACCCACGCAGTAGTCACACACACCCTGCACTATGTAGTGTAGAACGACACACACACATCGTTGAGGGCGAACTTACACAAGCTTTGCTATATGACACTGTAGTTTAACACCACATTAGATATGAGCGTCGCTGGTGTTTCTTGCGCCACTTATTCTCCCAGAGCCAACGCTTTAAGAAGTGGTAGTAATGTTAATTAGAACTCTTCAAGATATAAAAAATATCCTCGAGAAAGCGTATGAATGCCGAGGCCTTGGTCCACCTGAGCAGCCTTCGATTCAACATGCTAACAGGATTCATAAAGTGACTACCCAAGCCGAGACTCCCCATTTGCGGGCCCTTGGCGCAGTTAGGTCACTCGGCGGAGAGACGCCCTGTAGCAACGGGCCGCTCAAACCCGGTTAATAGGCTTATTCCACAGAGCGTGAGACCCGTCAAAAAAAAAAACAAATTGATATTGAACACGATGATTATTATCAAAACCATAACTTATATCTATTGTTTTATTTTATTTTCATGGCTTTAAATGTTACAGAGATTATTAAGGAGACGGATATATTGAAAAAGATCTTAACGCACGTTCCGCTGGATGAGGAGATGACGGTCAAAGTTTGCCAAATAGTGAGAAACACCTACAAAGACTATATCTACAGAAGGAAACTCTTTGAACAAGTAACTGATATAGTTTTTATATGTGACATAAATAGTGATCGGCTATTTTAACTTTTTTTATATGATATACATTTTTGAATACCGTGCCAATTTGTTACTACTAAAATGACTTCTCTTACAATAGATGTTATATGTATTAGTAACTTTCGTGTACAAACACTTAATCACGATTACATTAGAAAACTCAATTTTTTTTTTAATATTTTATTTGATAAGGCCGACCGTTGCATTTTGTCAGTCAAGTTAAATCATCAAACAATCATTAATCAGGTACTTTATAGGGTACCAAAATGAGAGCCGAGGAGCCGTGGGAAGTGGCAGCTGAACGAACCCTGGCTTTGTATAAGAAGACGAAGCCATCGCTCAACGAACTTAACAGGGCCACGGAGAGGATTCAAGTAAAAGTCTATAAATATACACTTTATACATATTTTTTTAAGTTTCAGACCATTTACAAGGCAAAAAAATAATAGCAAGGAGTGGTAATGTGAATATAGTTTTATTTGTTAAAAAAAAGTTTTGGGTTCGAATCAAAACTTCAGGATACAAACCAGGATACAAAACATCGTCACAAAGTTGATCCTGTTTGGCCAATGACTGACTAATTAAATATGGCTCATTTTCTTTATAGGCCGCGTATAAAGGCTATCATGTGCGCAGGAACCTTTTGAAGCATTTGAGGCCAAAGAATAAAATGGGCCCCAAAGAATTCTTACCAGGGCCACCCCTGGACATATCCGGTTCCAGAGAGATAGATCTCGGCCCTGTTATCGTAAGATTCTACTTCAAAGTACTTTACTAAATGTACCTTTCTCAATAAACGAAAGCCTTTGGAACCCAGCGGTATTGGCTTGCCATTGACTTGCCTCACACGTTGGAGGTCGTGGGTTCGAATTCCGCGGCGGAGCAACTTTCTTTTATCGTTGTTTTCTGGTTGATTAATATACTATGAGCTGATTTCTAAATTGTCTGTAACAGTAATATGCATTGGCATGTAAAAAGTCGATCCCGGTTATCAACACAATGTTTAGCAGTAGTTATAGGATGCAAGTGTCTTCACATTTTGTGACGTCTAAATTATCCATAGAATGCAGTTAACCATTTAGGTTGCGGAGTTTAGATAAAAACAGCTCAGCATAAAACTGGTATTCATATATATATCTGAATGGATTAAAAGCTGACGATATCTTGGAAAAATAGCTAGATGATATTTTTAAGCATACTTATTTATTTATTTATTTATTTCATAAGGACTTACAACTAAATACATACAAGTCTTTACAAATAATGGATATAACAAAACTGTTACACTTTATGTACATATTTAAATTAAAGGCAAACACAACATTAACTTATAATATTTTCTAGAGAACAGAAACCGATTTAAACAACAAAAAAATAAATCAGGACAGTTCAAAAGTAAATAAAAACCTAATAAAGTAAAATAAAGTAGTAATTAAAGATTTTAAATTATGTAAAATTTATACAATTTCTTTTAAGTTGATAATATTATCAGCGAAGATATCGATATCACACTTATGGAATAAAGCATTATAAGCATGTACTGATTGGGCCAAAGGCGTGTTTTTGCCGTATTTATTTTGGTGAATTTTATGTAAAAGGTTTGTAATTGTGTGCTCTGCACTTATTCTGGGAACGTTTATATTTATGTCCAGCAGAAGAGACCGACAATCCAGTTTATACGACAAAAGTTTATGGAGGAATACAATGCTCATTATATCTTTTCGTTTGTGTAAAGCGGTCATGTTAAAATACTTAAGCCTTTTTCGTAACTGGGCACCTTATAATGCACTCTTCTTTTGAACTAAATTGTCTTGACAGGACTTAAATGTTCACGAGGACGATGTAAACGCCCTTTTTGGCAGACGTCTTACCGACAAATTGGGTTTGCATTACGATCCAATGTTGACTTTGACGCATGTGCAAGGAAGAAAGGAAATGGTCCGTTTCCCGTACTTACAAACGTTGCGGGCGTGAGGATTTCAAATGAAAATGATCATTCCACGAACCCTGAGATTCATACCGTCCAGGTGGAACATGGGAGACGAGGTTTCACTCTTTTATAATATTTGTTTACTAATTTTATCTGGATTGTACCTGTGTTTGTACCAACAGAGACAGTTATAGGACCGTTTTTTTAATATCAAATATACCTTGAATTTTTCTTGAGTTTTAGATAGGCAAATTTTCTAATAAAACTGTAGCGGCAGCTTCGAATGCAGCCATACATGCAACTGCATCCTTATTACACGTTCATCGTTCCCAGGGGCTCGCGATGAATAGGGCAAGTCGCGCCCCACGTGCAACTTGCGACTTGCGAATGAGTCACGCGCTCCACGTCAATCTGTCTCTATTTCTATCTATCATTCATTCGTCATTTTACTTGTATAACACCCACCATTTTTACAACTCAGATTTTGTATATAGTTTGGGAATTTTATTTATTAAATACGTTACTTCTTCTACGGTAATACACAACGCAACGCTTCGTATTTCTACAACAACTGGACTCTTCATTAACAACCCTCATCCATCATCATTTAAACTTCAGCTAAAAGGCTAATATTAAAGCGGTGTCATACATATGGTGTAATTATAAGTCGACTGTCATGTTATAGTTGTTATATCGGTGACAATTTATTCTGGAATAAATATACTGCTGGTAATTTCAACTTTAGTCATATTTCTAACGCGTTATGCCCATAAGCTTTCAGAAATACCGTTAACTCTAACTTTATGCGTCACGACGAGTTCAACAATGAAACTTTTAACGATTTCACGATTGACGGAGACCAGATTGCCGAGCATCGATCTGTTGGTACTCCCGCGCGGAAAATATCCTTTTCGATGGCAAGTCTTTCACAACTTTGTAGTTTGTAGGTCCCCTGTTTATAGGGGACCTACAAAGCCTAGCCTACCGCCTAGAGAAGAGCTAAAGAAGAATATTACACCAAATAAGTAAGTGACATCACTTGCTTATCGGATGAAAGTCCTGCTCACCTTGTTATTTTACACTTTATAAACATTACATGGAAGATATAGTAAAGGAAAACCGTAACTTTGTTTAATTAATTAATTTAGTCTACCATACTCCTTCTGGTGTAAACAGTACCTAATGTGCATACATTAATTGATGCAATATAAATATTTTTTAATATTACTATATAAAACGAGTATTCAATCGATAAAACTCATATGTCTTTTTAGAAAAAGTGTAAATATAGTGTATTCGGCAATTTATTTTGCCCGTTATAATAGTGAACTATGTTAATAGTTTTATTAACAGGTTCCACCTGAGATGATACCAAGTGTTTATCCCGACGGCGATCAGCAAGTGCAAGAGGCAATATTGGAAGTTTTAGACGAGGGTGTTGTCGATTATGGTCAAGAGATACCAGAGGACATTATCAGTAATGACAGTATATTCTAATAAAACAGAATTTTCTTTTTCACTTTAAAGGAAAACTATTGAAAAGGATATTAATATTAAGTATCAGTTGGCTTCCAAGGCCCTTAAAAAATGTGTTTTAAAAAATTAGCTAATATTCACTTAAAAAAATAAACGCTTAAACTCATTATATGTACGTCTCATATAACATCATTTTCAATAGAAAAAGATATATAAAATATCATCACATAACACAAACTGTAATAATTAATTCATTGAATGAGAAATCTTTAAACTTATGTACTTAAAACCGACCAATAAAAAAGCTGCAAAGTATTTGTAAGAAAAGATTGGTATTAATTTTACGCAGGCATCCATGAACCCTGTTCTTAATATATTACATGTTTATTTTCCTTTGATACTTGTAATCATGCACAACTTGATCTCGTCTACTGTAGGATTATTATAAATCGGCTCATAATTTACGAATTAACGTCTTTGAGTCGGACAAAACATAATATAAGATTAAAACAGTACTTTATGGTGAAGTTAAATGAATATATACAATGCAATGTTTTAGTTAGTTTAAAATGATTTAATCAAAGCTCCTAATGGTTAATCATAATTTCAAACGAAAATAATTTGAAAAGAAAGAAGTTCCCAAGATTAACGACTAGTCTTACATGAAATATAAAACTGGCATATACCATCTGGTACTAAGCAATTAGTTGTACACGGTGTTACAAATAGCAGCGCCTGTAACTTTATGTATAGCAAATTTATGAAACAAAAAATTTGCTGCATTTAAAAAAATTACAATTATTTATGATGATACAAATTTGCGAATTACCTTAATTTCATTGCTTTTACTTTACAGAAGCAGCGGGTTCTGAAGAAGAATACACACCTGTTGGTTCGGCTGTGTCTTTACTCAGCTCAGAAATAGGGGAACAAGTTGATTTGGACCATGGAGAAGCATGATGTTATAATTTACTCACATATTTATTTTTATTGTTAATTATACTTTAAAATTTAAATCTACAATTGCGTTTCAGTTCTACTAAAATATTTTTATGCAATAATTTCTTTTTTAGCTATGGAGGATGGGGGTTGCATAAAATCCAATTAATTCCTATTAAAATTACGACAATAGAGATTACATTTAAAGTACAAATATATGAGCTTCGCACCTCATGGTAAGATGAAGTATGAAGTACAAGATGTAATTATATAGGTATATAACGACGGAAGAAAACAGAAACACCGTATCTGACAAAAATTAAAATGTTCACCAGATCCGATAAATTAATTTCTGATCATAACTGTAATGTATAATAAATGTTATATTTCTTTATATAATAAAGTTATGAATAAAATATTGATTTTTTGTATTGATTTCGGCTCCGGTGAACGATTTCATTTTTGTCAGTTACGTTCCTGTTTTCCTCCGTTGATATCGGCTCTTTATCACATGTTCTGTTGAGTCATTAGGGTTAGTATTAAAAGTCCAGTTGTTGTTGTATCGAATTAAAGTGATGACGTGTGTTTTATGTTTATTAATTATAGGATGCAACTCATTTAGTGGATAATAAACAAATATATTTCGAAAGACTTTTGTAAGATTATTATATAATATTGGTAAGATGGCAGCTCTGTCGCGGACATCGGAAGCGAGCAACGGATCTCACATCAGATTGTTCAATCTTTATAAAGTTTTTAACGAAATTGAAGAGATACATAACACATATTTAACAGCCTCCGTAGCCTAGTGGTAAGAGCGTGTGCTTAACAAATTTGGGCTGATCACCTAATTGTCTAAAAAGTAAAATGATCCATGCGTCGGATAGGCATGTAAAAAGTTGGTCCACGCACAAACCCTCACTGGACCAGCGTGCTTGGATACGGTCCAAAAGTCCAGTCCAGCAGTGGACTAACACAGGCAGAAGATAATGATGATAACACAAATTTGAATTGTTTGGGTCAGTCTGGGTGAACAATTAATGTTAGCAAAAATATATACATTTATTTTTATTTTGTCTCGTTATAAGGAATTCAAATTCACTCAGCAGATGCTCTGTGCGAAATGATACAAATTACGTAAAGAGACTTATTATTTTTAAAAGATAAACCCATCATCAATAACTGTTTTTCTAAACTTTGTATAACACTCCTAATAATATTGCTGTTTTGCATTACAACAAAACAGGCATTATATGTTGGAGAAACACAGCAATAAGATGAAGCAGTCCTTATGATTCCATAGATTTATGCAAATGTCCTCTAAATACATAGAATTATTCTTCATACCTTTTTTATATATGTTACCTCAAGTTGGCAGTATCTGCTTTCCTGCAAATTTTGCTGTAAAGCGTCATTGCGGTCTTCATCATCAGCAAGCTTCTGGGTTCATTGCTGTGTTTTCTCTAACATATAATACCTGTTTTGTTGTAATGCAAAACAGCAATATTATATGTATTCGAAAACACAGCAATGGGATGAAGATATGTTTGAATTCTGCTGGTGATCATAAATTGTAGCACACAAGGATGGAATGTGAACAAACAATTATTTATTAATATTGTAATTAAACTATTGTTATTTTATAACCTCACCCACTCTGATTCTCAAAACGAATAGTAAAATATAATTATAAAAGCCATCCGTATTATAATCACTCAAAATTAAAGTCAATATCAAAATATAAAACAAGAATTATTCCCAAAAATAAGTGTATTAAAATCCATTTATTTGCCGTAATAATTGCATACAATATTTACTTAAACATAAGAGATAATTATTTTACTTATAAAAATCATACCCTTTTGTTTGAGCCAACTTTTCTGTTATTTGGTTGCAAGATTTTAAGTAAATAAGTTGTATACAAAACTTTAGTGAATTTATTTAAAAATTGATGTTAATATCTGACTAATCGGATTTTACGGACTTTCTGTATAATAATATTTCAGATGCAGAATATTTGATCAGTGATTTATATTTTAGGCTATTTATTCTAATAGGCTTAGTCAAAAGTTTGATGGTTAAATGCACCATTCTCTGTTTAGAAAGCTGGCTAAACCTTTATGTAACAAAAATTTATTACCTTGAGAATATAATTTATAATTCTGAGTACTTTAACCATATCACTGTCTTAAGTTTTACTAACTATTTAACATTATTCACAAAACACATTTTAGGATTATTATTATATAGAATAAGAAGCCAATCACATCTTTTTAAACGATCCCAGCTCAATCTTCAAATGTTCTTTGAGTAAATATGTTTAGCATGGTTGAATGCTAAAAGCTCATGTTAAATATATACTACAACAAGGTTGTATTGAGAACCATACAAATTTCGGCAAACCTTCTAATACTTTTTTTTTGTCTTTTAAATGGAAATGTTCTTATCAGGCAAACTGCCAATGACTTAGTTATGAAATGAACAATACTTAATGATCTGTGCCTTTTGTCAGAGATTGAGTTAACATTATTAACTACTAATAAAACTTTGCCAAGTAACAAAAATTTCATAAATTTGTTACTCTTATGGACACTTACCATTTTAAAATTGGGAATTTTCCATAACAATTACTTTTAATCATGGCTCTTCAGATGCTGAAACTTTCGAAGCAACAGATCTCTTATATAAAACAGATGTTAAGCACCATTTTATTGGTAACCATGTCTTATAATCACTTACCTTTAAATGTTAGTTATAAGATTTTTACTTTGAGACTGATTAAAATGTTTATAAAAATGGAAATAGAAAGAATATTGAAGATATTTACCCTTTGTCATTAATTTCATCCTCTTCAATTAGAAATACATACACCAGGGCCACTTAATCAGACACTTCAAGTCACTGAGCAATTTTACAAACCTGCCTGGTAACAATATCTTCAGAGACTGAATATTCTCTGCCTAATTGTGGTAATTGATATGATTCAAGCAATCTTCCTGCTTATTGTTTTTTTTATAACTTCTCTTTACTTAGAGAATACAATAGAATTCCCAATTATCAAATACCTAAAGCACTGCTCAGTTACAGTTCATGGCACTTTTCACACAGGCGAAGTGGACAACTATTTTTATATCACTTAAAAGTAGTGTCCGACCGAACTTTCGGTTTCTCTACCGAAACTATATATAACAAGTAAACGATGCCATGGAGAACTTTTGCAGGACCAAGGCAATCCTTCTTAAAGGAATTGAAGCATTGGAAACTTGGAACGCTGGACTTGGTGTGTAGGTGGACTCGAAGATTATGTAGAAAAATAAATAATTAAGCTATTATAGTTATTATATTCTATCTCATTTTTACAACTTTTTGATCCCTCCTCAGTACTACAAATACAAACCAAAGTATTAATTAGTAAGATTTCAAAATACCAATACTTAGTCTTTAATGCGTTAATAACTCATATTGCTCTGAGAAATTTATTTAAAAAATAAAATGGTATATTTTAAATTTTTGTTACATAAAAATATTGTTAGCTACTGAAAAAAACGATTAGCATACGTTTAATATACTGTCTCCATTCCATGACTTAAATAAAGCAAAATAATAGGCATAAAAGCTCCATATTATTTTTTATTTTTAGTATTTTAAGAATTTTTATACTTGATCACGTGAGTTTCGGTTTCGGTTTCGGTTTCGGCCGAAACTAAAGCCATGGCCGAACTTTCGGTTTCGGTTTCGGTTTCGGCCGGAAAAACAGTTTCGGTCGGACTCTACTGAAAAGATAATATTTAATAATCTAGTACACCCTTATGAGTGCTCCTTCTTTCAATATGTTCAATATGTCAATATGTCATATAATGTTGAGATATTCGTAGGTAGTTAATAAACATATATACAAAACTTTTTATGGAAGAAAATAACTAAACATTTATTTACAAAAAAATGTTTGCTGTCTTTTCTTCTTATTCGGTACACTCTTTACAGAGCGGTCGTGGCCATTATGTCTACGTAGGGTTCTGAGAGACTCGTTGGACTATACGTCGCCACTCGTCTCGCAGAGCTGTTTTTCTTGAGCATTCGTTAACAGTGCTTGACAGACTGGCTTTTATCTGGTCGGTCCATCTCATCGGCGATCTTCCTTTAGCTCTGACACCTTCCACTCTTCCTTGAACAACGAGGCGCTCTATGGAGGTTCCGTCTCGTCGAGACACGTGCCCAAAGAAATTGAGGATGCGGGACCTAACAACAGACAGCAGACGTTCTTTAATTCCGAGCTCCTTAAGGATCGATGTGTTGGTTCGGAATTCTGTCCATGATACACCAAGCATCCGTCGCCAGCACCACATCTCCAGTGCGTTCACTTTTTGCTCTTCAGTTGCTCTTAGGGTCCATGTCTCAGCAGCATATAGGAAGATGGGGAATATGAGGGTTCTAACAAGCTTAGTTTTAGTGGCCTTTGTAATATTCCGGTTCTTCCAAATCCTTTTCATCTTGTCCATAGCCGACCTAGCAATCGCCATACGCCGTTTAATCTCTTCCACGCAACCCCCGTTGTTTGTGATCAGTGCCCCCAGGTATATATATGAATCTACTACTACACAATTCGCTATCTGCGTGACTTCGAGCGAATTCTTATTGGCACGATCGACAATCATTATTTTGGTTTTGCTGCGGTTAATTTGTAGACCAAACTCCAGACTGACGTTTTCAGTCTACGAAGTAACATCACCACATTGTTGGCTTTACTTGCGAAAAGGGTGGTGTCGTCTGCATAACGCAGGTTCGAGATCCTCAGCCCACCAATAGGAACACTGTCCGTAAAGTCTTCCAAGGCAACCCTCATGGTGAGTTCGGTGTATATATTGAACAACAGGGGTGAGATTATACAACCCTGTCAGACCCTTGCGTTGGGATGAAAACTGAAAACGATTTCGTCAGTCCTAACTGAAGCCGTTCCGTCTTCGTAGAGCCGCCGTATGATGTGTATGAGATGCTTCGGCGCTCCCATCTCCAAGAGAGTTTTCCAAAGTTTAGCCACTTCACCGAGTCAAATGCCTTTGAAAAATCAACAAAACAAATATATGTAGGTTTGCTGAACTCCTCGCTTTTTCAACTATTTGGCGTACTATGAGGATTTGTTCATGAGTGCCTTTTCATTTTACGAAGCCAGCCTGTTCCGGAGCGATTTCCTTAGAAAGGAAGGTTTTAAGTCTCTCGTTAAGTATATGTAATAAGATTTTGCTGGCATGTGAGATTAGGGCTATGAGTCGATAATTGCCGCATTTCTTTGTTGAACCTTTTTTGTGTAAAGGGACAAAGATTATATGCACCAGTCTTTGGGCCAGTCTCCTGTTACCCAAATCCTATTGCATACGTTATGAAAGATAGTCACGCCTTGTTCTCCCATACTCTTGATCGTTTCTATCGGGATAGAATCTCCCCCTACGGCTTTGCCACATTTCAGGTGGTTAATGGCAGCTTTGACTTCTGATCTCAGTATATCAGGTTCCATTTCGTCTTCGGTGGGCTTGACTGTAAAAGCCTCCGAGAATGAATCTTCAAAGAGCGATTGACAATAAACCCTCCACGCCTCGGATATGTCCTGAAGATCTGTGATGACTTCACCACGTCCATTTTCGATTGCCCAAGTATTTGAGGTCAGAGATTCGTACATATCTTAAATTATGAATAAACAGAAATATGTTTCATTTTCAGTTGTAATGTAGTTTAAAACATGAGATAATTCGCCGAGCTGCACCGTTTAGTTTACAGTGCTTTTGACATTAGTTTAATCGGTGATCAAGCCTTGACCAACGTTACAGAAACCTAATAGATCGCTTGACACACGATTTTGAAGCAGTTCCAACAATTTATCCATTCTTTCGGCAACTCCAATAGCGATTGATATGCCATTTCACAGCTGATTAGTTAATTTTGACGTTGACCAGCGTTACAAAAACGTGTGTCTCCATTTCATGTTTTAATTAATGCAGAATAATGGATAAAAAGCACCACGATTTAGTATTTGAGGAATTTTTATACTTTGCCACGTGAGTTTCGGTTTCGGTTTTGGCCTGAAGTTTCGGTCGGACTCCACTAATAATGTATAATGTAATTTCGCCAGTTTGCGTCCACTTAGTGGAGTTGGCACGTTTGTAGAAAAACTTAAAATTGTTCGAATTGAATTTTAATAAAAAGTTTATGCAATGTGTTAGCACAAATAGTATTTTTAAGGTGACATTTAATTCTATAGTTTCATTAGCTTTTATATAAATAATTAATGATTTTGATTACGCGAATTCTACACATTAGGTATTTAATAATAGGACTTTTTACAAATTTTATAATGTTTATTTCACATTTTTGAATTCCCGACGTTTCGAACACTTTCCAGCGGTCACGGGGTAGACTGAGATGTCATGCGTCTTATTGCCAGTGCTGAAGCGGGATTTCCAAATATTAATTGTAATAAAATATTATTAGTCTATAGTCCAATCTATGCAAAATGAACTTATTCTATCATTACAGCCGACGGTCATATCATGTTTGGGTTTTGATTTAAATTTATAAATTATGGGGTCTCAAGCCGGTGGTAAAGCCCAACCATCTTTTCTATTGAAATTTGGACGTTTTTTTATCTCAATAGCCTCACGGATCTTTCTTGGTGGGAATCGGTGTTCATTAGTAAGAATTTGTGCTATCAAATCTGATGTTAAGGTTTGGGTGATATAAAGTGTGGTGTGGTGGACATTACCGGTTTTTGATGTCTCACTGTAGGCAGCGCGTTGAAGATAACACTGGTATTGCGAATGTCTATGGGTGTTGGTGACCACTTTCCATAAGGTGGCTTGACTGCTCGTCTGCCTGCATAGCCAGTAATAAAAAAGAACGCTTATTGCTGATCCACATCCCGGTTTAATGTCTGATGAGCTGATATATTAGTAAAAATGGTCGGTTTTGATAGCGTTTTAAGTTATTTTACATATTTTTTAATCACTTAAATAATTGAAGGATATAAAGCCGCCGCCTTAAATACTTAGCATGCCAGCCATAGCAAAGGCTGCACTGAGCAAGGAGCGTAATTGTTTCTAATGTCGCTGGATCTATTTGATCTAAACGACTTTCATGACTAGGGCTTACTATTCTTGTTAAATACAAGAATTTAAATAACGCCCTGAAGGCTAAATAGGTTTGCGCACACACGCAGTGGTCACACACACCCTGGGAATCACAAAGTGACGGCCCAAGCCGAGGCTCCCCTTCTGGGGGCCCTTGGTGCATTAAGTCATTCCGTGAGGAAACGCGCCTGTGGCAACGGGCCCTCCTTTATCATTATAGGTTTGTTTTATTTATTTAATTTTTTTTTTAAATTTATCTATGGGTTTTATCAAATTTGATAAAAATGTCTACTCTGAAAATCTAGTAGGTCAAGGAACAGCGCTTATAAGTAAAAGTTCTAAGATTTTTATAAATTTAAACAAATACTGTAGATAACCGACTATGGAAAGTTTAAAGGATTCAAGATTCATTTATAAAAATGACGATAAGTTTAAAGAACTAACAATAACGCTTCCAGATGGTGTAAGACATTTAATGTTTGACATATCGAGAGAGGTAATTCTTTATTATAAAAGTTTTTGTTGTAAAGATCGTATCACTTATTTAAAAAGAATTTCTAAGCCTTTAATTGATGTTTTCTTGAAAGTTAGAAGTACATTCCATATTTTTAGGTTGAGCGCGATGGAAAAAAAGTGTTGCAATAATAATAAAATAATAATGCCGTTTTAGTAATTTTGTATTATATAACATGACGAACTGTTTATTAAAACTACCGGAGGGAGATCGGACACAAACCCCTAATTCTTTGTGCTTAAACCTTAAATCTATACTATGACCTTATCTCTGTAGTGGCAAGGGTCTACCACCCTCCCCTGCACCCTCTGGAGCGTATCAATTGCTTAAAACACTTCTTACTCTGCCCGATTTTAGCAGATTCAAAACAATATGATGGTATTACTTAAACCTCAAACACTGTTAAAATTGGATATTTTGCCGCGAATCAGTGCAAAACGCTCTTTTTATTCAATTATTATTGGCTACGCAGGCAGACGAGCAGTCGGGCCACATGATGGAAATTGGTCACCGACATCTATTGACATTGGCAAAACCAGTGGTATCTTCAATGCATTTACCATGAGACATAGGATGATAAGTCTCGTTTATCCAGTAAATACGCTGGCTACGGTGCCCTTCAAACACGAACACTGAGTTTATACACTATTGCTTTGCGACAGAAAAAGGCACCGATGTGGATGACGCACCACCCCTGACGGTCCCCTGTAAAAAGGGGACTTACCACCTATAAAATTCACGTTTGCTTCAGGTGCCATTACTCGTTTAAATTAGACCTTGTTTATGTCAATTATTTCTCTGCACATCACTAAAGCTTATAATTATACCAGAAACTAGTTTGATTGTATAGATATATGTATGGAATTAAAATAATTATTGTCCCAGGTTCTTAGGGCGCAACCGTCGAATTGTACATCGATTTATTGCCGATTACCTGTAACTGGTTGATTGCTCGGACAATTTAGAATTCGCTCTAACTTATGTGATTACATTTTGCGACACCGCCAGTCATTTAGAGCTGGACGAAGAACTTAGTAATGTTGGCTTAAGTGAGGACGAGTTAGATGCAGTAAGAGTGACCATTAATGAGTTTTTGCATCAGGAAAAGGTTCTTATTAAATTGATTTGTAGTTCATACCTATTACTGTTTATAATTTTATTGTTATTTTATTGTGTTTTATTAAATATTGTTTGGTAAATATTAATTTTATTACAGTTAATTTGTTGTTATAAGTAATTTAACCTGATTAGTTGAAATCTTCTGAAAATCCATATACATATTACCTTATAAAGTTAAGAAGACAAATAAGAAACTAATTGGATGTTAAGGTCAAAGCTTGCTACAAACCTCTTTGTATTTTTCTTTTTCTTTTTCTTCGGTAAATATTGGTACAAAGACCGCACTTGAAGGAACTTAGTAAAAAAATTGTACAAATATTTTATAATATGGACCATTTTATAATATATAAATAATTACTTACGCGTGATTCTAAAAAACAATTCTGATTTTCTTTTTACCCTCGCCTATTGACAAAATGAGCTCTGAAGTAATTTTGGTTGTGATAAACTTAACTTTTTTAAGCAAAAACGGCATTAGGTTAGTACATCCATTTTATGGTCAGAACACAATAATATTATCACACTACTCTTTCTCGAAAGAAAAAGCAGCGAGTTTTACTTTTCTAGTCAGTCCCTTAAAAAATTAATTCTTTAGTTAATCAACAAAAGGTCTGTTGAACTTGACTTTAAGTTATTTTAAGCTTTATTTCAATTACGGCAGACATACTTATCGTTCTTACCCTCTGACTAAAAGTTTTATTACCTTACCATTGCTATAAGTAATCGGAAGGTCGGCTTCTGATCTATTCAAATTAATCCTGACTGACGTATTGCCACTATAGACTTAAAATTGCTAACTAACACTTTTTAACACATATAATGTAGTTTCGTTAGTTATTTTGCAATAGAAAAACTTTTGTCATTTACAAAAAAAAGCTTGGACTAATTCGAAATAATCAGAGGGATGCAATGACGCAAGACAGCGAAATTGGCGGGAAAGTAGATACTGCCAAATTGAGGTTACATAAATTAAAAAGGTATGATAAATATTTTTATCTATTTAGAGGGCATTTGGATAAATCTTTGGAATCATAAGGACTGCTTCTTCATCTCATTACTGTGTTTTCGAATACATATAATGTTGAGATATTCGTAGGTAGTTAATAAACATATATACAAAACTTTTTTATGGAAGAAAAATAACTTAACATTTATTTACAAAAAAAATGTTTGCTGTACATATCTTAAAATTATGAATAAACAGAAATATGTTTCATTTTCAGATGTAATATTGTTTAAAACATGAGATAATTCGCCAAGCTGCACCGTTTGGTTGACAGTGCTTTTGACATTAGTTTAATCGGTGATCAAGCCTTGACCAACAATACAGAAACCTAAAAGATCGCTTGACATACGATTTTGAAGCAGTTCCAACAATTTATCCATTCTTTCGGCAACTCCAATAGCGATTGATATGCCATTTCACAGCTGATTAGTTAATTTTGACGTTGACCAGCGTTACAAAAACGTGTGTCTCCATTTAATGTTTTAATTAATGCAGAATAATGCGTAAAAAGCACCAAGATTTAGTATTTGAGGAATATTTATACTTTGCCACGTGAGTTTCGGTTTCGGTTTCGGCCTGAAGATTCGGTCGAACTCCACTAATAATGTATTATGTAATGTCGCCAGTTTGCGTCCACTTATTGGAGTTGGCACGTTTGTAGAAAAAATTTAAAATTGTTCGAGCTTGAATTTTAATAAAAAGTTTATGCAATGTACTGGCACAAATAGTATTTTTAAGGTGACATTAGCTTTTATATAAATAATTAATTATTTTGTGTATTAGGTATTTAATACTAGGACTTTTTACAAATTTTATCATGTTTATTTCACATTTTTGAATTCCCGACGTTTCAAACACTTTGCAGCGGCCACGGGGTAGACTGAGATGTCATGCGTCTTATTGCCAGAGCGGAAGCGGGATTTCCAAATATTACTAGTAATAAAATATTATTAGTCTATAGTCCAATCTATGCAAAATGAACTCTACAGCCGACGGTCATATCATGTTTGAGTTTTGATTTAAATTTATAAATTGTGGGGTCTCAAGCAGGTGGTAAAGCCCAACCATCTTCTCTATTGAAATTTGGACGTTTTTTAATCTCAATAGCCTCACGGATCTTTCTTGGTGGGAATCGGTATTCATTAGCGAGAATTTGTGCTATCAAATCTGATGTTAAGGTTTGGGTGATTTAAAGTGTGGTGTGGTGGACATTACCGGTTTTTTATCTTAAAATTTAACTTATTTTTATTAACCTTATTTAACTATATTAGTCTGTCTATGTGCGTTATCCTCTTTCGTGGCATGGTAAAAAAAGTGCAAATACTGCTAAGTAGCTAACATCGTATGTCTCACTGTAGGCAGCGCGTTGAAGATAACACTGGTATTGCAAATGTCTATGGGTGTCGGTGACCACTTTTCATCAGGTGGCTCGACTGCCCGTCTGCCGGCATAGCCAATAATAAAAAAGAACGCTTATTGCTGATCCACGTCCCTGTTTAATGTCTACGAGCTGATATATTAGTAAAAATGGTCGGTTTTGATAGCGTTTTAAGTTTATTTACTTTTATTTTATCATTTCAATTATTGAAGGATATAAAGCCGCCGCCTTAAATGCTTAGCATGCCAGCCACAGTTAAGGCTGCACTGAGCAAGGAGCGTCATTGTTTCTCAAATCGCTGGATCTATTTGATCTAAACGACTTTTATGACTAGGCTTACTCTTCTTGTTAAATACAAGAAGTTAAATAACGCCATGAAGGCTAAAAGGTTTGCGCACACACGCAGTGGTCACACACACCCTGGGAATCACAAAGTGACGGCCCAAGCCGAGGCTCCCCTTCTGGAGGCCCTTGGTGCATTAAGTCACTCCGTGAGGAAACGCGCCTGTGGCAACGGGCCCTCCTTTATCCGGTAATGCTCTAATCGGTATATTCCGAAAAACGCAGATCAATGAAAAAAGAAAGTTGGTAACATATATGTATAGCTGCCGCTAGAACTCGACTTCTAAACGATGTTATCAATATATCGGTTTGTTTGAGCGTATAGGTTTGTTTTATCTATTTACTTTATAAAAAATTATCTATAGGTTTTATCAAATTAAATAAAATCTCTACTCTGAAAATCTAGTAGGTCAAGGAACAGCTCTTATAAGTAAAAGTTCTAAGATTTTTATTAATTTAAACAAATACTGTAGATAACCGACTATGGAAAGTTTAAAGGATTCAAGATTTATTTATAAAAATGACGATAAATTTAAAGAACTAAAAATAACGCTTCCAGATGGTGTAAGACATTTAATGTTTGACATATCGAGAGAGGTAACTCTTTATTATAAAAGTTTTTGTTGTATAGATCGTATCACTTATTTAAAAAGAATTTCTAAGCCTTTAATTGATGTTTTCTTGAAAGTTAGAAGTACATTCCATATTTTTAGGTTGAGCGAGTGTTGCAATAATAATAATACCGTTTTAGTAATTTTGTATTATATAACATGACGAACTGTTTATTAAAACTACCGGAGGGAGATCGGACACAAACCGCTAATTCTTTGCGCTTAAACCTTATATGTATACTATGACCTTATCTCTGTAGTGGCAAGGGTCTACCACCCTCCCCTGCGCCCTCTGGAGTATGTATCAATTGCTTAAAACACTTCTTATTCTGCTCGATTTTGGCAGATTCAAAACAACATGATGGTATTACTTAAACCTCAAACACTGTTAAAATTGGACATTTTGCCGCGAATCAGTAATAAACGCTCTTTTCATTTAATTATTATTGGCTACGCAGGCAGACGAGCAGTCGGGCCACGTGATGGAAATTGGTCACCGACATCTATAGACATTGGCAAAACCAGTGGTATCTTCAATGCACTTACCATGAGACATAGGATGATAAGTCTCGTTTATCCAGTAAATACGCTGGCTACGGTGTCCTTCAAACTCGAACACTGTGTTTATACACTATTGCTTTGCGACAGAAAAAGGCACCGATGTGGATGACGCACCACCCCAGACGGTCCCCTGTAAAAAGGGGACTTACCACCTATAAAATTCACGTTTGCTTCAGGTGCCATTACTCGTTTAAATTAGACCTTGTTTATGTCAATTATTTCTCTGCACATCACTAAAGCTTATAATTATACCAGAAACTAGTTTGATTGTATAGATATATGTATGGAATTAAAATAATTATTGTCCCAGGTTCTTAGGGCGCAACCGTCGAATTTACATCGATTTATTGCCGATTACCTGGCAGCCATGTTGATTGCTCGGGACAATTTGAATTTCGCTGCTAACTTATGTGATTACATTTGCGACACCGCCAGTCATTTAGAGCTGGACGAAGAACTTAGTAATGTTGGCTTAAGTGAGGACGAGTTAGAGCGAGTAAGAGTGACCATTAATGAGTTTTTGCATCAGGATAAAGGTTCTTATTAAATTGATTTGTAGTTCATACCTATTACTTTGTATAATTTTATTGTTATTTTATTGTGTTTTTATTAAATATTGTTTGGTAAATATTAATTTTATTACAGTTAATTTGTTGTTATAAGTAATTTAACCTGATTGTATGAAATGTTCTAAAAATCCATACACATATTACCTTATAAAGTTAAGAAGATAAACAAGATGGAAACTAATGGATGTTATGCTCACAAAGCTTGCTACAAATCTCTTTGTATTTTTATTTTTTCTTTTTCTTCGGTAAATATTGGTATAAAGACCGCACTTGAAGGAACTTGTGCAAAAAGAACTTGTACAAATATTTTATAATATGGACCATTTTATAAAATATAAAAAAAATACTTATGCGTGATTCTATAAAAAACAATTCTGATTTTCTTTTTTTTACCCTCGCCTATTGACAAAATGGCGTCTGAAGTAATTTTGGTTGTGATAAACTTATTTTTTTTTAAGCAACAAACGGCATTGGATACATTATGCATCTATGTATCAGATAAACAAGGTTAGGTACATCCATTTTATGGTCAGAACACAATAATGTTATCACACTACTTCATTCTCGAAAGAAAAAGCAGCGACTTTTACTTTCCTAGTCAGTCCCCTTAAAAAAATAATTTCTTAAGTTAACAACAAAAGGTCTATTGAACTTGACTTTAAGTTATTCTTAGCTTATTTCGATTACGGCAGACATACTTATCGTTCTTTCCCTGACTAAAAAGTTTTATTACCTTACGCCATTGCTTTAAGCAATCGGAAGTTCGGCTTCTGATCTATTCAAACTGGCGTATCTGACCACCATAAACTTTGTATGAAGGATAAACTGAATTTGGTGCATGCATTAGATGTTTGAAAATTCCTTTTTTACTATTGGTACGGGTAAAAACTACCAATTTTCAGCTGTAAAAGAAAATTTAACGAAGAAACTTTTGGACGCAAACGTAGATCCAAATAAGATATTTTCAATAAAGAATGCAGCAGAGAAGGCATTGAAACGGAACGTTGTGAACAGAGTTCCAAGTTTAGATGTAAGTAATTTTTATGTAATTTACCATGCTTTACTTCCATTTTGTTGGTCTCGATAATAAACAAAGTAGGTCTGTAATAAGCTAAATACATTATGGAGTCTTTTAATATTGATAATTATGCGCTAATGTAATGTATCACGCGATGTTCCATTTCAAGAGTTGCTGACATTAGTTGATTTTTAACGTACATTTCAAAGAATATATAATACTAGCGCCCCGCCCCGGCTTCGCACGGGTGCCAAATCTATGGAAACATATATAAATTATCAGCGTTTCTCTACAATACTATGTGTCAATTATACATATAAACCTTCCTCTTTAATCATTTTATCTATTAAAAAAGACCGCATTAAAATCTGTTACGTAGTTTTAAAGATTTAAGCATACATAGGGACATAGGGACAAAGAAAAGTACTTTGTTTTATATTATGTAGTGATGTGTTATATAAAAGTAACTACCGCGCAGAAACGTAAACCCTTTTAAGTGTAATATCACGTGATTGTTTTTGTTGTGCGGTTTATTAGTTATATTGTTATTAAAGATCAAAGAGACAAAAAAATAATTATAATAAACAATGTGAGTTGAACAAAGAAAACATATCGTACAGTCCACACATACGCCCAGGCTAGTAATTCGCCGCCGCCTGGGGAACGCCCCATATCTGAGGGGCGTTCTCCTATATTTTGCCTTGTCTGATGGTGTCTGATTCACACATTCCCATAAGTGACTTTCGTCGCTAGATAGTGAAAGCACACAAATGCAAAAACATCGGAGAGGAACCAAGCCAACCAAAAGAGGAAGATGACGCCCAACATACAACGGGGCAGTATGAGGGATGGCCAAAGCTCGTGAGTGCTCAATCGCTAAAAGTGAGAGGCACTCGAATTGAACTCGCTGTGAGATATGCAAGGGGCGTAAAGTCCGACGTTGCGAGCTGACAGTCGACCGTAACCGGACGGTGAACTAAGTGTCTCAATTCCGGTAGCAAATCAAGGTCCTAAACTGCTGGCAAAGCCACCATCAACTGCAGATAGGTCGTGGGCTGATATTACTAGGTAGTGAAAAATGGGTGCGTGTACTATGTACGCGCGTGAGAAGTTATACTTTGGCATCATTAAATACTTATGTAGCGCGTGGAAGTTATACTTCTTTGGCATCATTAAAAATTGTTTTAATTGCATGCAAATAATTAATTACAATAAAATAATAGAAGGATTGAAAAGGATAATCAACAAAGTTCAGTTTAAATTTGAAAAATTAAATAAATAAATATTTATTTTCTTACATTAAGTCTAATATAAATTGTCTTATTATTCGATTGTATTTTAATTAAATGATGTCCACTTCCATAGTATCTTCCCGTAATGTCTGAATCGGAACTTCAGTTATCATTTTTATCAAAAGTTTTCATTAAATTTATTTAGTTATTTTATAAATATTTATTATTTATTCAATTTAATAGCAAATATTAAAAATTAATATTATAATTTAATGTTCAATTTTAATTTTTATCACAAACTTTTTATTAAATGTTTTATTGAATTTATTTCTTTATTTTGTGAATATTAAATAACCAATAATAAGTATTTAACATTAATAATTTAATAATATTTAGTGTTAATTATATTAAATAAAAGTATTTAATTTATATCAATAAATAATACACGGATAGTTAACCTAATTATATTGAGCAACTGAAAAAGTATATAAGCACAATTTTTTTCACTAATATTTCAAATAGTATAATTCAATCAAAAATATTAAGATAATTAAAGATGATAGATTTACAAGAATTAATCATAAATAATTCGATTAAGAATTTATGGATTCCAAGACGTACTTGATATATCATATAACTGGTGAGTCAGCCATCTGTTGCTTACTAAATGTAGAATTCCTAAGATGTTGGCTTACTTGTACAGCGGTACTATAAATCAGAAGCTTTTGATTATGTGTGACTAGATGGCGCTTATCTAAAACGTATTAATAGATAAATCACAATGTTGATATATTCAATGAATAAAATATTACCATTATATCAAGTTGAATAAACATCATTACAAAATGAATATATTTATATAATATATTTAATATAAATTTAGTAGTATAATAATATATTATTAATAATAATATATATATATATACCAAAACGAACCTTAATCCTAACTCATAGAGACATTATGAAACAACTATCGCAAATAAAACGACAACTCCATTATCACTACACAAAATCAACCCTATCACTATGTACTAAGGTCCATTTCACCGTTTTCATATAAACTGTAATTTTGTGTCACAGGTGCGCGCATCATTAATATTTCCCTCATCATTTTTCAAAACGCGCCTAAAGGTATAACTTCAAAAAAATACACCTTCTAACACTGCTCTACCTTCAGCTCCTAAAGCGCTCTGTTCAAGCCAGTGGCTTGCTGGCAAAGAAAAGCAAACCCTCCAAGAGGGTGAAGCGTTAGAGAAAGCGGAAGGAAGTTCAATCCCCTCGTACAGACGCTGTGGTGATCACCCTGCCAGAGGCACAGAATGGCGTGTAAAAAAGGTATCGTCAGAGCCGTTGTAAAACGGGTTTCGGCCGCGTGACGACCTACGGGTTATCGACATGAGACATTACTAAGCGCGGGTAACTGGCTTGAGTGCAATGCTTAGTAGCGTTAAATTTTTTTGCTAAGGCTCAGGTGCCGCAGCTGGATCCACGACCAACTGCGCCGTAGATTCCGTTGCCTAGAGGTGTGACACACGGATCTTTGTTGCCTTTCAGATGTAGACAAGGCACATTATGGCAGATTGCACAGCGAAGCCACACTACCGACTATGTGCATCGGCTGGTACGCAAGCTAATCCCATCAATCAATATTATAATAAAGGGCAAACAGGCATATCGGACTCCAGCCTAAGCCCATAATAAAAGCTGGATCAAGGGACGAAGCAGTGGACGTCTAAAATGGATAGTACGTCCATAAAGTTTCTCCGAACTAAATTGAATCACTTCGCTGGTGCGCAGGATGTTTTTCTGAAATTCACGTTGGAGTGATCCGTCGACGCGCAGTCATCTCCAAGGATTATATACTTATTAGACCTAACTTGGTAGATAACTAGGAAATTTCCAGTGGCCACTGCGTTCGGCTTAATGCCCCTATCCCAGGGCTCCGTCAGTATGTAAATGCGGCCACAGGGTTGAGTCCATTGTAGACCAATCATTCGCAACTCCCGTGGCTTCATTGCGAGTTCTTAACTATCGAGTCAGGATCCCAGGGGATAGGCACTCTCGGACCATTGATATATCGGTTTGAACAGGCCTCAATATCTGCTCTGGAACCACGAACAGGGATGTGGCAAAGTTGCTTCAACAATGCGGCGCGAGCAGCCCATCATGGTCGAGGAGGACGTACGCGAGTTTTGCCGGAGGCAAAGTAGAATGAGAAGAGATAGACAAGAGATGGCAAGTTTGTGACGCTTAATCGGTATCCTCCAAATAGCCAGATGTATTGGTAGTCACCTGTAATCGCCAATTTGCGTACATCGTGTGTATCCAATGGCTGCTTGCCTACAAAGCCATAAAGAAGGAGCTTCAGCTGGATATACAGGACTAAGTGTAAGTGCTAGATGGTTTTATTGGAGAACCATGGAGTAGCCGTATCTCAAAAAAAAAACTTAAGACACAGGCGCCTCCATGGACAAAAATTCTCTAAGTAGATGTGCCATCGGATATTTTGCCCGCTTTGTTCCTAAATGAAACGGCTTACTCGGTGCCAACTGTGGTAAGTCTTCCACGAGCATGATTAGGTGGGGAAAATCCCTCGTCTTTCTAGCGGAGTTTTGTATGTCCCTACTGGACCAGACGGTGTGCTGGTGCATGTCCTGGCACTAGATTTGGATGAGATGGCTTAGTGGTATAATGGGATACTATATATATGGATCATGCAGAGCCACTTTTCTTCCTGCCGGACGGCCTTCAGACTCGCCGTCTGCATACGGTTCCAATGTGCTGCTTGACGATAGGGTCGAGCTTCTTAAACGAATTCTGGCAGCGCGTGTTGTTAATAATCTTCGCAGCATGGGACCCGACCTGCAGATAGCCAGTATGGTTTTCACGATGAGCAGTCAACCATCGACACTATCTCAAATCTGAAGGAGCTTTCCGAAGAGTCCGTTTTGGGGGGTGGAGTGCTTGACGTGGCAATTGTATCTTAACCTGTTTCATCCACTGGCCTTTAGTCAAAGTCAAAGTCAAAATTACTTGTCATTTTAGGCTCTACTGAGCATTTATGAACTGTCGAAAATTATCCAATTACTACGGTTCTACAACTCAGACCGTCCAGAGAAGAACGTGGCTAGAAACTTCGGCCTTTTTTTTTTTAAATATTGTATTTAAAATTTGACTAAAAATTTTTTTAGAGCTTTCTGAGTTGCCGCTAGAGAATATAAACTTTTCCACACATCTTGGCTTTCTAAAGGTTGTTGACAATTTTAACGAAGCTCGAAGCCATTCAGTTCGTTTGCGGCATTTGAACTGTCATTATACATTCTATCTATGTTACATGAAAGATTTTAGTTCGCCAGTAACATCTGGACTTGGACTCAAGTCCGACGCTGAGGGCCTAATATCTTTTTAGAATTCTCAGCTGTGTTGTCAGGCTGAGGTTGATCTGCTGCAAGAATCATGATCCCTCGAATGTGATCCTGATGTAATCCGGCGTCTAGTCATACTTCCACAAACAAGAGATCGCATACGTGGGTCGAGTCCGTACCATCCATCGAAGAGTGATGCGGTGTGATGTTCTTTAGGGGCCGGTTATAGGACCACTTTTATGAAACATGAGGTGAGTTTATGCTCCGGTGCCTTCCTCAGTGGGTTGCGTTTCATCAGGTCGCAGAGGCCTGAGGACCCAATAGAATCCATGAGGAAAAATTTCTAATTGCAGCGATGATCAGTGAGAGTGGCCGTTCACAAGATTCCCTCTTGTTTTACGGCCCAAGGACCAGACCACCAACAAGTGCAAGCGTTTGAACATCTGCGGCACCCAGATCCAGTTGAAGACGCTCGGAGCCGGTGGAACCTTTAAGATTATACGCAGTCTGGCTCCCAGGTTGGTTAGGATGTCATCTGCTCTCGGAGGACTCTTGCCAAACCTCGTAGGACCGAAGACAGCATGCTGGAAACTTAACACCGGCGTGCTTTGATGGCGCTTTACGGAGCTTTCATGTCCGCTGATTCCCTATCGCCAAAATAGCCTGGTTGTACAGTACAGCGAGTCGAATCTTAGTTAGCTGCACTATATCGTAGATGTTATACATAAAAATGTCAGAAGTTTGTGAACTATTAAGTGCGCTTCACATTAGTGACAGTCCTATAAGCGTACTACTCAGGCCCATGGCCCGGATGCTGGTTTTAGGGGGGCAAATTTTGACGTGTCTGAGGTCAAATTCAAATATTTTATTCAACATGAGAGTGATACACTCACTTATTGATTGTCAAAAATCTACCAGGTAACTAAAGGAATTTTCGGAAAAGGGTCGCCCTGTTGTTAGTGTTCTCCATTTACCGTTGAAATAAAGCCTCGGCAAATGCCGCTAAGAACTGAGGAGACAGAGTCTGTTTCGTTGAGGAACCTGAAGAAGAAGTTTGTTTATTACCCTATGGTATGGTCATCTCTACAGGCCACGGTTAAGTGCCACTGAGTACTCTGTAGCCTACATTACATCCATTTTCCGGCTTCTGAATGAGACGTACCACTGCACGATGCTATGTAATCTTTGCAGACACAGAGCACATGGCGCGACGATCTATTCAAAGGTTTTTGTGAAAGCTAGGTTTTGTTATCCCGGGATTTTCCAACAGGAGGCGATCATAAGACAGTCTTTCACGATCGTGAGACCGGCTTAATTGTTTGTGACTCCGCACAAAAAATAAAGTAACGTGGACTAGCTTGCCACAGCAATAAGCTTCTTCGGTCAAGATTCCTTTTGCATTGCTTTGCCACATGCCTTCATTTCAACCATCGGAAGCTGTGTATTGGGTGCGCTGCCACCAGATTCATTGGTCATGGCGGAATGCCTATACTTTAATGGAGGTGATATAAAAAAGGCCTAAGTTTTCTGATCTTAGAGAGATCATGCGTTCATTAATATTTGGGTTATTAAACTAAAAATAACTGAATCTGGAAGAAGGCAGCCAATATGGAGGAAATTAAACATAGCGCTCGCGTAAAGTTCCCTACCAAGAAAATAAGATCAGATGCTTTTCAAGTGATGTTAGCGGTTGTCGCAGACTTTTCCCGCGGTAAAACTACAAATTATAAGTGGTATACAATGGTATATAATGTATAATGGTACATAATGGTACAGCAAAGTACATGGTATTTTCAAACTAGGACGAGAGTCCATTTAAGACGACCCCGCTCTGGACGGCCAATTGAGCCCACCACACCTGCAGTAATTGAAAAAATAGAACAACCTGTCCCGGAAAAGAGTTTCCCGGCTTCAGAAGAAACAACTCGCAGCAATAGTAGGAGTATGCGGATCATCTATTTTAAATATCATACATCATTATCTCACGATAACTAAGCTCAGTGGAAGAGGGTTTCATAAAAGTTAACGCTACTTTAACCAAGCCACCGTGTCAATTATTCTCGTCAGTTTTTGGAGTTCTATAAAGATAGATTAGAATAAGTTGGGTACCGGATCGTTACTATCGATAAATAAAGTAAAGTAGTAGCTTTAATAAAGGCTTACCTCCACCATCGAAGTTCAAAGTAGAGCAATCAAAAAGGTCCAGACAACATATTAATTGCGATACAGAAAGATATTTTATCGATTATAAAGAACGTGGACCTACTTAACGGGCAGAATCCATCAAGGAATTTCAGTCGGCAATTTCAGCCTATTCTGACTTCAACGATAATTTTTTAAAGGTATCAACAAATTACGTTTGAGATACATAAAATATATAAGGTTTTTCATCCCAGTTACGTACCGTAGCAAATCTTTGATTCAGAGAGCATCAGGTATGTGTGACGATGAATACCTGGCGGCTGAGTTTCAACAAGTACTGTGAGCAACAAGCGTGCTGCGCCACGGCAGCGTCACAGTAACCGAGGGAAGGCAAGCACAATGGTGCGAGTATTCGCTGTTCTACCTTTAGTGAGAGGTGTAACTGACAAGATTGGCTACATTGTGAAGCGGGCTTCATTCAAAACTATCATTAGTTAATTTCTACCCACTATCAAGTGGAATACTCCTCTACAAGATACGAAACGTCGGGAATAAAAAATGTGAAATAAACGCGATAAAATCTGTAAAAAGTCCTTTTTATTCAATATAAGGTTTTTTTATAATATTGATTTTAAATATATATTTTACTGGACGCAAATGTGAAATATATGCGGACAGGGGTTGCGACATATTTCAGTTTTTGCCCCTCCTCGAAAAATTTTGTACATCCGGGGCTGGCAATACTCCACAGCTCGCTATGTTAAATTAAAATTCAGAATCAATAGTTTGTATCAAAATTTGCTTATACCTTTAGATATTTATTTATGTACACAGATTGCCAATGACTTGAATTCAGAGGCTAAACTTGCGGCTAAGCACACCTTACAGTACTATTCGAGAATTGCGAATGAGAAGAAATATTGCCATACAGTGACGATTGAAGATAAGGTATTAAAAAATCAAATATTAATTGTTTAATTTGACAGACCGTTTTTACAAAGTCAATATCCAGAGTTTTCAGGCACGGGTCGGTTTCTAATGCATTCAATATTATCCTATATTTACGTCCAGCGACGGGTAAGTGATCCGAACAACTCAAACGGTTAACTGCGTTCGAATGATGGACTAGATGTCAGTTAGTTTAAAGGAATAAATCTCCTGTAACGACTACCACAGACGGTCTTGTCATCCGGAATAGATTTTAAAATCCGTGCAACAATTCAACGCATCCATAATCTTTCTTTTTGGGAAAGTAGATCGGACCGCATTGTTTATTAATTTGACAGATTAGTTACATATATTTATTATAAAATAAATAAATATATTGAATTGAATTAATATACTGAAGAGTTGATCAAGACACTTATAAGGTTGCGACTCTATATAGTATGTCCTGCTATGTCCAGTCACTTTCATTAATAACGAGAGAAATGGATTGTTACAATTGCTATATCCAAATAGCTATTCATTTCGAGCTGCCTCTTTCTCTTTTTCATACTTTGTTTCTCTTTTTTTGTTATGCTGAACGTAAACAACCGCATTATAACTACAAATTACTATTTGGACTTTCGCTTTTACTAAAGATTGCCTAACTTTAATTTTAAGGTTCCAGAAGGGGACTTAAATGTACCAAAAAACCACAAATCCCCGACAGAAAGCTCTGAAGATATTTTAAAAATATTCATTACGATTGTGGTGTAAGTTATTTTATTTTAGTATATTCTCTAAGTATAAGTCTTATCGAATAATTCATTAAATTTTTTAAAAGGTTCAAGATTTCTACCGGTCAGATCATTTCAGTCCATGTGAGTGTAAACCTATGTTATTAAACAATTTGGAAGGTTATAATTTATTTAATAGTAATACATATAGATTTTATTCACCTACAATTATCCAACCCCAGATCCAAAATCAGGTCTGAATCCCGCGGGGGAAACAGCTTTGTGCTATCGATGTTTTCTGGTGGGTTAGGACAATTTGGGCCGATCACCCAATTATCTGAAAAGTAAGAAGATCCATGCGTCGGATGGGCATGTAAAAAGTCGGTCCACCCACCAACGTGCAATGGACCGGCGTGGTGGGATACAGTCATAAATCTTAATGGGGAAGGCGTGCATTAGGGTAGGCATATGTCCACCAGTGGATTAACACAGGCTGATGATGATAATGACAATTATCCAAGAAAATTGACCTTTAATTTAATATAAAAATCTTTGTTAAACATTATATTTTTAATTGAATGACGTATAATTCAGTAAATAAGTGATAGTATAAAATAAATATTTACACCTAACAAAATATCCGGAAAATAGTAATCAAATTAAAATTCACAGATAACAATACATCTTTAACATCACTTACCGGTTACTATGGTAAAGCAATTTTTAAGTCTGCAGTGAGCGACAGTAAAGGAAGACATTTTGAAAACGACGAAAAATGCAAAACAGTTCATAAAACTGTAGAGAAACATGTACATATGGAAATGTGCGAAAATGCAAACGCCTCTGATGATGAATCAGAAATAAATGTGTTTGATGATGTACACATTAGTATTGATAATACTAATAAAGGGGAAGTCTTACAAGATTTAGATGATTCGGAAATAACTGAAGATCTAACCACGGATGTTCTATACGAAACAGAGTCGTCGATCGAAGAAGACATTCATGTATAAATGTGTTTTAACTGTTTTAAGTGATTTCAATACCGACAGATAGTAAGTTTTATTTACGACGATCCTATTAAATGAAATTGTGATTAAATTAAGATTTTGTTATTGGTTAATTTTTTATTGTTTTAAATATGTTGTTCATTTCGTTTGACAAACTGGTGAAGATCTGAAATAATTGAAAGCTAAGTGACCTATAACAATGTAAGGTATACGCGAATGACGTTCTTGTTTCTAGAGCGGTTTTAGGATAAAGGCAATTTAGTGGTACCATTCTTAACCCTCAATAAGTGTACATAATAAAAATACATAATAAGAATACATAATAAGAATGCAATGAGAACCAGCATTTTTTTATTAATACTAGCTATTGCTAGTTTTATTACCTCACTCACTCTGATTCTCAAATTGGACAGTAAAATATAATTATTAGGACCATCAGTATTATAATCACTTAGAATCAAAATAATTCAAAACTTAAAAAATTAATTATTCCCAATAATGAATTCTATTAACATCTATTTACATGCAGTAATAATTACCTACAGTATTTATTAAAACATAAGAGATAATTATTTTACTGTAAATAATCATAGGTATGCTTTTACTTGATCCATCTTTATTATTTGATTTTATTGATTACGTAAATTGATTGCAAGAATGTAATGTTTATCAAGACAAGGATTTACGGCTTTATATTTTAGGCTTTTTCAACAAGTTATTCTTATAGGCTGAGTCAAAAGTTTGATGAATAAATGCACCATTCTCTGCTTATAAAGCACTTAACATTTGGAGGAGTTGGACTGCCCTGTTCCGCATTTAACCACCACTCTAGTTTTTACTCCTTTTGGTTGCTAGTAAAGTTTTTTGAGTATCACATACTGTCTAGGTTTTCCACTTTAAAAATATGGGCTTTTAGCTTTCATAAGCTGCATTTTTATTTAATAAATAAGAGTAGTTGGACTGCGGTTTTGTGCATCCAACCACTTCTCAAGGTCTCTGGGAATCCTGCTTCGCTGCTAGATAAATTTTAGCAATAATGCAGGATGATTATGTTCAGCTCATCATTTACATAAGCTTCCAGCATGTATCAGCTGCATCAGCAGCTAAGCAATAAAGGGGTTTAACTACTCCCTATTGCATCCAACCACCATATATGGTCCTCTTAAACTCATGAGTATAATTGTCTTTTCTATCCTTGTAAAGAAAAGGTTTTTTTTATGACATGAAATAATTTGCTAGTATGCCACATTATTCCTATAATAGATATAGGTTGGATAAATCCTCAAATAATCTTTGTAATGTACTAATTTTCTTATACAAAAGATTTCAAAAATTAAATGGATTTGTACATTACTCTAGTACAGTCTAGCAACTATACAAGCTTAATAGTTATAAGTATATTGATTCTTTATGACTTTCTTATCATAAAGTGATATTATAATTTTATACTTTTAAAGTTGACTACATACAGTATTTTAATAATTTTGAAAAGTAAGGCTAAAGAGGTTATTTAATGAACATCATCATCAGTCAATAACATGTTACTATAACCAAACCTTTCATTGTTAAAAACAGCATTTATATTGGTTTTGTGATTCCATTTATACTCCATAGAATAAAACAAATATTGGCTTAAATATTTCAAAGCCAAATCGCTTAAGATATTTCAGTTAAAACATGTAAATAATATATACAAAGACTTTAGACTTCTATTACTTAACAAGGCGTATGCGAAATTCTATTGGTAATTGTGTAGTGCTCCTCCTAAGCTACAAGCATGAGAAACTTCATTTTTCAAACGCCAAGAGCGTATGTTTTTAAAGTTGTTCTTTATCCGAAGTGTCAACGACTTGCTCAAATTCGCTTTGCCTCTACTTACCGGTTTAATTTTTTAATGGAAACTGGAACACTGCCATGTCTCCAACACCTACTTATAATTGCTAACTAACACAATTTTAACACACATTGAGTAGTTGTTTTGCAATCGAAAACCTTTTTAATTTACGAAAAAAGATTTGAAATCGTTCGAAAGAATCACAAGAATGCACGCATGAGAGCGAAATTGGCGGGAAAGTAGATACTGCAAACTTGAGGTGACATAAATTAAAAAGGTTAGACAAGCATTTGTATCTATTTAGCGGACATTTGCATAAATCTATGGAATTATAAGGACTGGTCCTTCATCTCATTGCTTTGTTTTCGAATACATATATATTCAGAACATACTTAAACAAAGAATAACAATAAAATTCTATTAGCGCCTTGTTATTGGTCGATTGTAGCGTGGTGATCCAATATGGCGGCCGCCCTCTATTAGGAAAGCCGTCGTCTTAATTTAATATTGATTCTGTAATAATTTGTATCGTCGTGGAAACGTTTCAGAAAGGAGTTTATATTGAAAAGAAAACTCTAATTTTTATTTTTTAACATTTATCTTATATTTAACTTAATTTAGTTGATATGCTAATCGTAGGGTATATTTTAACAATATTTTTGGTCATAAATGTAATAAAAGTAATTTTAGCAGACGAAATAATAATAACAATAAAAATCCAAACAACAAATCGCGAAACATGTTTGCCGTCTGTTTGTGTATAAATGCCTTATTCTAACGCAGAACATACAAAATCACTTATACACATACACATATGTACTTTATCGATGAACGAGTATTTAAATCATCTTATAGTCTAAACTAAAATAACTATCGATAAAATATAATTAGCTTACAAATACGAACAACAGAAATAAGATTAATGAGAAGAAATCACAGTACATATCGATGTTTTTCCAATATATTTACTGAAACATCGACTTTTGTGTATAAAATATAAATCTAATATGTGACATTTTGTGATATAAGAGCATTTCGTAAGACTAGTGGTAAAATTATGCGTTAAATATTACTTTTAATATGAGATTATTGTTCGATCCCTAATTATCTGTAAACTTCCATTGTATTTACAAATTAACTTATGATTTAAATTTAGAACTAAATTCTAAATGGTGATTAACTGAGAGCTGCTAAAATTAATTAATTTATATAGAAATGTACTCGAATGTACTTATATCTTTCAAGTTTAACTAAATATTGTAACAACCCTAATATAAATTAAATTTATTGCATAATATTGGACACAAATGAGATAATAGGAATGTTTTTGAGCTACCAAACATGAAGAGATCTCAAACTTTGGTATATTAAAAATTCTAAAAGAACAGTTGTCGAATAGTTCGTTAGGGAATTTGGTTTAAACATTAGATATTTAAGAAAAATACTTAATTTGTGCTAGAATTTGAAAATTTAATAATCGTAAAAGAAATTACTATATTATAGCTTAATATCAGATATTTTGTATGACATTATTAACAAATAGCAAATTAATAAAGGCTACGACATCATTTTCTAGGCTTTGTTTGTTTTCTTGTTAATTATTAATGCTTTTATAATAGTGCCAAAAGGGACGTGAAATTTTTGTTCAGAACTATGCAAGGGAGCGCTTTCGTTTTTATGGTACACCACGCCGTATGCTATTGCCGCCATGCACGTCTTGACTATGTTGTCATCGTCATGGATCGGCTTCGTTGCTATGGCTCAGCTTCTTTCTATGGTTAAGTCATCGTTGCTATAGCTACGTCTTCTTTTCTATGGTTGTCATCGTTGCTATGGATACGGCTTCGTTGCCATAGCTACGGCTTTCATATGGTTAAGTCATCGTTGCTATGGATACGGCTTCTGCTATGGCTACGGCTTCGTTGTTATGGATTACCTCGTTTATATCAACTCTATGCCTTATTCAGCCAAGTATATTATAAGATGTTATAAACTAATAGTATTCTCACGTAATATGTCATGGACGCCATTTTCATTCCGAGTTGGGATATATCGCGTGATGAAAGTGATCATTGTTTTCGAAGTTGTGATGATCACGATCATATTGCGTCAACTCCACCGCCCATCAACTTGTTCCCGTACTCGCTGAGCACCTGAAATATGTTTTATTAATATACTCCTTGTCGACATCAATTAACTTTAACAATGTATAGAAAGTTGGAACATTTTAATATCAATAACAATATTTGTACGAAAAACACAAAATAGTCCAGTTCCAAACTAAGTTGGTACGATGTTAATAAGTGATAAATAAATAATCATATTATGCTGATAATAATACATAGACATGAAGCTATATCTATATCACACAATATTCATCAGAACTTTTGGCGTAACAGAGTCACCAATCACTACGCCAAGGAGGTCGTCGAAAAATTCTTTCATATATTATATGATTTAATTTTTCACGTTTAGCTTCTTTATTATGGGACCCAATTAACAAGAGACATTTTAAAGGTTTTATATTCTCCGTTACCCAATGTCAAATGTCTGAAAATGCAGTTTACGAGGGACTACAGAGACTTGATGAATGGTTATAAAATCTAGGGGAAGTCTTGCATATTACAGGTAAACGTTAAAAACATCGACAGTTAAATATTTTGTCAAATTGTCCCGATCGCGGCTCTTAAAAAGCTGTTTGTTAGATGATATTAGATGTGGGGTTACCTTGTAGAGTAATAGGTATTGGCGCTATTCGGATACCGTATTCCTTATATAATCCCACAAACGTGCCGTTCAATGAATGATGGATGCAGTACAGCGTTATTATTAAGGGGAGGACAGAGAATAGAGTAATCACGAAGCATCTCAAAAATTCCCCCCTCGTCCTATCGTTCCTTTAGGCAGGTAGCAAAGAGCTATTCGGTAGATGAAACCAGAGGCTACCTTGTAGAGGAAGAGGTAGAGGCGGCGGTCGGGCAGCGCGTGCGGCCTCTGCGCGCGCAGCTCGCGCACCAGCCGCGGCACGTCCACGCCGCCCGCGCCCAGCGCGCGCGCGCCCAGCTCCAGCGCCGCCACGCACGCCGACCGGCCCGCGCCCGACGCGCACACGCACACGCACGCGCGCACGCCTGCTACGGACACGCGCATATTATACTCTAGTGGCTCGAAACCCGCTCTATCTGAAGGTTATCCGTCACCGGTGGTAGGTCCCCTGTTTACAGGAGACCGTCTGGGTGGGTACCACCGCGGTGCCTATTTCTGCCGCGAAGCAGTAGGGTGAAAACACTGCTGTGTTCCGGTTTGAAGGGCACAGTAGCCAGCGTATTTACTGGGTAAACGAGACTTAACACCACACCTGGTGACCACTTCCCATCAGGTGGCCCGACTGCTCGTCTGCCTGCGTATGCCATAAAAAAAAAACACGTGCAGCGACGACAGTGGAATAACGGTTCTGATCTCAGCACACACGCTAGCCAGCCTGCACTGTCTACAGTCTATCCGTTTACACTGTAGGCCTGCTTCCGTACCCTAGTGGTATGGGTTTGCGTTTTAGAAACCGGAGGTCCTGGGTTAGAATCCTGTGTAGATTCAACTACTTTCCTAGTTGGTTAAGGCAATGAGTTGCTCACCCGATTGCCTGTTAAGTAGGCTGATCCAAACGTCCGATGGGCATTTAAAAAGTCGATCTGGCGCCAGATTTCTCCCCGGCCGTGTCGGTTTGCCGACCCACCGGAGTATAAGGGTAAGGGAGACAATGAAACTGTACTCTGTCGCTACCTTGTGCACTAAATCGCTGCTGCGCGTGAAACTCAATATAGATCCAGGACGATATTATTCATTTCCTTGTATATAGTACCCAGAAACCACTAAAGAGGCCATATCTGGTTTTCCATTTATTATTGTCGCTGCCTTAGTGGCCCAGTGGGTTGACCCCAGTAACACACAAGAAGCCTTACTGATATCATTCTTCCTATCACTAAAAGATGACCCTAGAGTTACCAATCTAGTAACTAGATTAATGAACTAGTACTAAATAGTCTTCAGATTAAAGGAGAAGAAACTAAGCTTTCACTGCTAAGATATTTCTCGTTAGAGTCTCGTACTCCGGCTGAAAGGTCCTTTCGCTAAGGGACGAACTGTTGCTTCCCTCATCATCTCCACTTGGTGGGATATACATCTCGCCATTACAGAACTATGATCCTTCTAAGCTGGACGGGTCTGTTGAAGGGCTCGTTCTATCTCCTAATCACCTCAACACCTAGATGTAGACTTCCAGTTAAAGAAATTTTTTCTAAAATTCATTTAGCTATAATAAGCGTGTAAAGTACTAATATAAGTCTAGTAATTTATTCCACTAACCATCATTCCTTCTTCCATTAACTTTGAAAAAAGTTTATTCTCAGCCGCCACACACTCCTAAGATTTTATTATAGAAAATGGTGTATTCAATGAAAATGGTTAATGTAGGAAAAACTAAATCTACCAAACTAACCATCATTCGATTGTTTCGTATAGCTTTCTAAAATAGTTATTTAGCATTTTTGTTATAATAATCTGTATTATAAAACTGTAATATCAATGGTGTAATGTTTAGACATCCAATACTTTTTAATCTACCAAGAATATACATCAACACAGATAGTTCATCATCTCACATCGTTTAGTCCACTGCTTGCAAGCCTCTAATGACCTCCCTTCTCTTTAGACGTTTGGGACCTCATCCAGCCCTAATGCGATGGGTTTGGTGGGTGGACCGACTTTTTACATGCCCATCCGACGCATGGATCATCTTACTTTTCTGACAATTGGCCCAAGTTGCCCTAACCAACTAGGAAACACAAAGTTGTTTCTCCGTATTAAGAAAGACCAATACCTGAACCACAGGGCAGTTGAGGAATTAGTTAACTCGACAACAGCCAAGGGTCCTTACTGTACCCCCCCGTGACTTAGTTTAGGGCTGCTTTAGAAACCGGAGCTCGAGGGTTCGAAACCTACGGGAACTCAACAAATTTTCATTGCTGTTTCCTAGTTGGTTGGTTAGGGCATTTGGGCTGATCACTCAATTGTCTGAAAAGTTAGATGATCCATGCGTGGGATGGGCATGTGAAAAGTCGGTCCTGCGCCTTGTCTCTCCGGTCGTGTCAGTTATCCGTCCCATCGGGCTTTGAGAGTATAAAAGGGGAACAGGGAGTTTTGCATGTGCACTTTTGCTCTATAATATCTCCTGCGTAGTCGGCTGATCTCTAATATAGATCGGCCGCCGTAGTCGTAATCGACTGAAGTACATTATTATTATTATTATTAATATGTACAAATCGTCCAACATGCGGTGCATTTTAATCAGCATTACACATAACATGACATTGAATCTCTAAAACCTGATTTAAGACATTGTAACAATAATTAGTGTTTCAAAATCTCAAACACCACAACAATTAATACTAAACTAACCAATTACTCTATGTGAACTAGATGCCTAGGTTTACATTTCATGTAAATAAACCCTTTTTTTTATCCTTGAAGTTATGCTTCCAGACTCATGTCTTTAGTAAGCTTCATCTAACACAGAGTTCGCGAGTACGTGAGTTAGGCATTAGTTTATGTCTCCTAAGGATCGTCGACGATCGGTTTACGAACCGGACGCCGATGGTCTGGCGACTGTATTAAACGATTGCTGGGGCGGTGAGAACCGCCCTGGAACGCGGTGTATCTAGTATACGCGGTGTGTGTGTTCGCTGTGCTCGTAAGCGAGGCGAAACAGGTGAGTGTGTGCTATCCCTACTCGTGTGGTGTGTGGGTCTGATGTCGGGACCCCGTTGGGTCCTGAGTCTCAGCAGCCCTTCGAAATAATCATCTATTGCATCGCGATGTTGTGCGGGATCTTAATCGTCCATTTTAGACTTTGGGGCGACCCCCGCCGGCACGGTGTAAGCTATACGAGCCCTCCCCACCTGCGTGAGGAGGTGTGTGCCACCTAATGCAACAAGCACAAGTTAAATTAAAAGATAAATGCCACGTGGGCTTTTTGTGTATGTGTGTAACTACTTACAGTTAAGTAGGGAACCTGCCTGCGAGCACTTACTACACAAACGAAACACAGAACTACTAACACGGCAGCACTGTGACACCAACTAACTTTGTACCGCGTAAGCGAGAATAACGAACTCATGCGGGAACGCACGAGAGAGGTCCGTACTGGCCGGCGGCTCAGAACGGAATGGTAAATAAACCCGTACATAGAAATAAACACTACTCACACGTATAACTCTACCCATTTTAGGAACTGAACCCACGCCCTTCGCGTTACAGCCAGCCATAAATATATACTGACCTTCATCATCGTACTCTTTAGCCGTCTGCGAGAGCTTCATGTAGCTCCTCATCTCCGAGAGGAAGTCGATGATGGAGTCATAGTCCTCGGGAACCCCTTTCGCCGGCCAGAAGTACCACAAGTGGGTGATCTCCCTCCAGCTCCTGGTGGCGAGGTTGATCAGCTGGACGCTCGAGATGGCGTATTTATCCTTCTGCTCCCTTTTTTTAAGGATGACCTGGTAGTCGCCGAAGGTCCTCTTGTTGTCTGACACTTCGGACGGTGGCAGGTATTCGTAACACTTTTCCTGAGTAATGATGCATACAGATCGTATATAAGAAATTCAAGCGAAGAACATCGTATTGCTAAGAGAGGTATAGAATAATCAACTTTACGTAATTTATGTATGATGAAAAAGAACCAAAGATCAGGTTCCAGTTTATTGGTTATTTTTAAATTATACCTCAGCAGAATGAACTGATAACAGTTTTAGGATATTTTAGACAAGTAACATAATTTTTGAAAAATCCTGAGTGCCTCTAGGCACGATCTTGTCACCTAAGTTAATTGAATTACTTAATAAGGTTTCTTGTTTAATTAAAACAGAGCTTAATATGACTTCAAGACTATTTAAACGAACGACAAATAATACCTTCAAAACGAGAAACATTTAATTAAAAAATTACTTTCAATTAAAAAATTACTTTTAATTAAAAAATTCACAGCCAAACGTCGGTCACATACGACATCTTATCAATTCGATAACTTTTTTTTTTAATATGGCGAAATGCCTACGCATACCCGTCCTAGCGGGGGCAAAGACGGGTAATGTCGGACTCGCATCGACTAAAACCACCACGTTGTTCCTTCTTGGCGCCTTAGAGATGGGGTCACAGGAAGTCTTTGGCAGTCTTATGTGACCCCACCAGCGCTGGCCGCCGAAGCTTCCTATCTCAGCCCTACGGCTATCTGCACTTCTGGGCGCGGCGGAACTAATGCACCCTTTTATCGGTCCCTATACATATGTAACAGACTCCCCCGAGTCTGTAACACAGGGGCGATGGGAGCCAGGAGATCCCAACCTACTTAGGGACAAGACCCCAGTCCCCGGCTTTTTCCGTAGACTGATTGAAACACTACCGTGTTCCGATTTGAGCCCCGTAACCAACGATTTTGCTGAGTGAACGAGACGTAACATCCTATATATTGGTAGGCATGTGTTGATGATACCCTTGGTATTGCCGACGCTCATGGGCGTCGGTGATCACTATCCATAAGCCATTTCCATTTTTATACTGCTCGTCTGCCTTAGTAGGCAATGAAAAAGGATATGCCGATGGATGTATGTATCTACGGAATACTTAGTACCTCGTAGTTTTCAGAAGAGATTTTGTAAATTATTTAAAGAATATTTGCACTGCCTTCGTAGCTTAGTGGTAAAGCGTACGTTTTAGAAACCAGAGGTCATGGCTTCGAATCCTACAGAGACTCAACAAATTTTCATTGTTTTTTACAAGTTGGTTAGGGCAATGCGTGCTGATCACCCGTATGCCTGTAAAGTAAGATTATCCATGCGTCGGATGGGCATGTAAAACGTCGATCCTGCGCCAGTTCTTATCAAGTCGTGTCGGTTATCCGCCCATCGGACTATGACGGTGAAATAAGAGGCTGTACATCTGTGTTAGCGCGTGCATCATAATATTTCCTGCACAGTTGACTGATATCTAATATAGATCGGCTATAATATGATATAATATATAATATAGGAGGATTTTATTATATTACTTATATTGAATTCACTCACCACACCATTCTCCATGTACTCAGTGAGCATGACGACGACCCTCGAATTCTGCTCCCATATCATCCTCCAGAAATCGACCACTGTGTTCGCCATTGGCGCTTGGCATAGTATGTAGTAGTTGCGGATGTTACCTGGACCCTAAAAATGGTTAACCTGTTGTATAGAAGCTATGTTGGCTTTTGCTTCAATCGCAGTACGCTTGGATGAATTTAATGAAAAAATTGGCGATGTTTCATTTACATGCGTCAATTTTTAAAGCTTGAATCTGTATTTAAAGCATAAGATAAATATAAGCCAAATATCAAGGACTAGTTTAAATAATATTCATAAATAATACTAAACCATTGTTGAAACTTGGACAAAACAGTTGATCACAGCGTATCTTTTGATATCGTCAGATAGTATGGAACGCAAACGTTTGATATATTTTAGTATTAAACAAATGAAAAGTGGTATTTTTCGAACGTTAGCTATATAATCCAGATATTTGATCATTCCACAAACGTTAAATACTTAAAATCCCACATCACTAACCATCACATAATTGGCGTTGATGTACTCCGTGCTGGGGTCATTCCCCAGCCTCTGAAGTCGAACCCTGGTCTCTGGAAGGGGAGGACGTTGGAGTAACGGTTCTTGTCCTCGCATCCAGGGGGCACGAAATCAGGAGAAACAGGCACTGAAGGGATCTCGGCGAACTCCGCGCAAACCGACTCTACGTCCAGCGCAAAGTTGGCCAATGCCGCGTACTGCATTGGATGGGAGGTCACCTGTTGAAGAACGGCAAGATAGTCAGAGTTGATTTGGACTTAATATTTTCTCGTCCTGTGTGTCGTATCGATTTAAACAATATATAAGAAGTATGTTTTATGACCATCTACATCTACTCTTACCTCGTCATCATAAGCTGGATTCCCGTAGCTCCTCTTGCTGGCCCGAAGCCGATGGTTGCCCTTCCGTTGCCAACGCTGACACTGTCTAGGCTGTAAGCGTCCAGGGAGACAGGAGTGCAGCGTTGGGCGTACACACCACGTCGGCCACGCCGCCTCACCACCAACTTTAACATAATTTAATATCCTACTAATAATGCAGTAATGTAACGCATTTGATAAACTTTTATAAAAAGCGACCGCAGAGTTTCTTGCCGGTTCCTCTGCGGCAGAACATTCAACGACGTCAAAACTAGTCTGACTTGAGGTTATATTATGTATGTTCGTATCGTTGAACGTAAGGATAAGAAAATGCTAAATACGATATGTATAAGAGATGAATCAACGACGACTGAAACCGCACGAGGCTAAACTTTGAGTATATATAACTCATAATATGTTTACGTAATGGATGTGTACTGAAAGAAAAGATAAAATAGATAAACTTGCATAGGATAAAACATAAATAGTAACAATATTTAACGATCGAATCTGCAAGCTAATAATTTATTTGATTAAATCTGAAATACGTAATTGTACAAAATAGGTTTAACAATGCGTTTAGGTTTTAAATCATGACAATAACTCATATATATTCAATGTCAGATATCAACCAAATATTTGATATAGGTAACTATATTTTTTTAGACATGTTAAAATCTCCGTAACTGTGAATAGGTTTGTCTAGAAACCGAGGTCGTGGTCAGAATCACAGAAATGTAGAATCTTATTGTGTTTTAGACTTAGGACATTTAGGCATCATTGTTAATAATGATCCATGCGATAGATGGGTTATTAAAGTCGTCAACCATAACCCATTGGACTTCAAGTGTGCGAATATGTCAAACCAATATGTGTTGTATTAGGAGGCCTACGTCAGTTGATTTTAAAGGCTATGATGAATGAATAAAAAATGAAAAGATTTCATTTCTACTTTTAACTTTAGGTGTTTACTTACATTTGTGTGATGTGTAAAAAGTTTATGGATTATTTTAATATATATCAAGAAGTAAAATGAATAAACATCGTTACAAAGTAAATTTTTCGACGTTAACATTTTCTCTTAAACGATTAAGCAGATCCGGTGTTAAACTTATACAGTCTTATCGTGAAACTGAAAACTCAGCAATTAGCTAACACAAATAAACCACTCTATCCATTCATCCAAATGGTTGGATAAGCATGGCTATAGTATTACAGACTGCAACGGCCCAACGACACGAAGCATTGATTTCGTAGAAATGTTTTTCATTGTTCCAATTGGAACTCTAAAAATCCGTTACACACTGACAAGAAGAATATATTTTTTAATAAGATAATTACTTCAATAATAAGATAAGGCCTTCGCTTTAAATAAAAATAAATTACATAACCAATAGAATCACAAAATATTGCGCTGTATCATGTCAATAAATTAAGTCAGAAAACGTTGGCCAGACTGAGATCAGTGAAAACTGACTATAACAAAAAAATATTATTAATATATTTTTTTAGATTTTCTCACGATATCCTTTATTTAAGCGTATATTTCTACCTTTTACTTCGTAAATATGTAACGTTTTCTCATCATTAGCCTGTGTAAGTCCACTGCTGGACATAGCCCTCCCTATTAGGGGGGTTTCACCACGCTGGTCCAATGCGGGTTGGTGGGTGGACCGACTTGTTACATGCCATCCTCTTACTTTTCAGACAATTGGGCAATCGGAAAATTGCAATTGCAAAAATAATGAAAATTTGTTGAGTCCCAGCAGGATTTGGACCCACGACCTCCAGTTTCCAAAGCATACGCCCCCACCACCAGACTACGGAGGCAGTTATTCGTTAACATTTTCTCGTATGACGTTAGTTCACAATTACATAATTCAATTACTTGTTTCGATACGGTTTTCCATAAAAAATAGTTACCAAGATATAAATAATCAGTTACGAGCCGTTACTCTAAAATCTTTTCTCCAAAACAATTCCCACGTTGTAATCTAGCAGTTACGTTTCAATACATTCGAAATAAGTTCACTTTTTTCACGCAATCATGAGTTACATTTTCCGGTTTGAAGGGTCACATAAGAATCGATGAAGGCATTCGAAGACCAATACCTATTACACTTGAAAACATAATTTATGGCAAACACTGAACTCCCAATTTTTTTGTTTGTTTGTGTTTGTCACCGAAACGTCAATCACTGAATGACGTTCGACTATTTTATTTACATTATTACATTACTAGCAGGTTTCAATTGCCTATACTATACTTTGACACTTTTTTATATCAGTATATTGTTCTGATATCGCTGTGAAAATGACTACGTAAACAAAAATAATAGATATTGAAATTTTATATTTTTAATTGGCTTAAACATTAAATTAAACAATATTATTAGAATAATGCAAAATACCTTTAAAAATGTCTCATTACAAGGTCGGCCAAGCAATAAGGAGCCTTAGTTCAATATATCTAAGCCTGATATTATAAATACAATCTTTGAAATACATTTGGCTTTGTTATGCAATGTCAATTGTTATTATTATTTCATCATCATCGGCCTTTGATAGTCCACTGCTGGACATAGGCCTCCCCTAACACACCCCTATTTATTAGGGGGACTTTGGACCGTACCCCACCACGCTGGTCCAATGCGGGTTGGTGGGTGGACCGATTTTTTACATGCCCATCCGACGCATGGATCATCTTACTTTTCAGACAATTGGGTGATCGGCCCAAATTGCCCTAACCAACTAGGAAACAACAGTGAAAAATTGTTGTGCCCCGCAGGATTCGAACCCACGACCTCCGGTTTCTGAAGCACACGCCTATACCACTAGGCTACGGAGGCAGTTATTATTATTTAATCGGTCGTATTTCGACACAGCGATATGGAAATCTCCCTCAGAGCCCATCAACGGTATCGCATTGTTTATATTTCGCTTTTTAAAAACATCCTGTGTCGACAAGGGCCACTTTTACTGCCAAGTGCCCTATCACTACCCCGCTCGAGACCACGAGAAAGTACTGTATAAAGTACAGTTTAGTCAGTAAAAAATATTTCTTAGTTAGTCGAAAATTGTATGTGATAACAGAATATGATCCTAGTAGAAAAAAAAAGTATTCAAATAACAGTGTCTTGACCGAATTTCCAAAGGAAGGAGGTACTTAATTCGGAGCTCGGTTTCTTTATATATAATTGTTACTTCGTTGCTCCGCTCCTAGTGTTCCGATTTTGTTCATTCTTTTTTTAAACGGCAGGTATTAGCTGTCATTTGGTTCCATTTTTTAAATAATTTTTTTGAGGATAAGTAGTATAATAGATATTCAAGAAATTAAGTAAATTACGGCTTCAACAATCGCATCTTTGTGCGATTAAATTAAAAACGCTGGCGAAACCGTAATAGATAGCTTTAAAATATGTTCTACGTATTTATTCTTCTCAAAATGGTTTATAATAAAGTTCGCAAGCGCATATTCTATGTTTTAAGAATAACCCACAATAGCCATTTCAAAGCAAAACATTGTTAAAAATAGCAAAGAGGCATATTCGAGGTTTATTTAAGGTAGTAAAAAGTAAGATTACTACGAGTCATTGCATTTAAAAAGTTCACCATTCTATGTGCACAAAACGTTTCATACATTACATTTCATTAAATACCTTCAAAGATATTAGAGATTTAAAATGCAGTGGCCGAAACCGCGGCATAGTTTCTTGCTAAGGGCACGTTGTCAGCGCCCTATATTGTGCAAAATGGTTACATACTGTTCGAAGGCGAATTACGATTCGGGCTAATATAACTTCTAAAATCTACAAAAATAATGCGCATATAAAGTTGTCTGTTACTGCCTCCGTAGCCTAGTGGTATGGGCGTGTGCTTTAGAAACCGGAGGTCGTGGGTTCGAATCCTGCGGGGACGCAACAAATTTTCATTGTTGTTTCCTAGTTGGTTAGGGCAATTTGGGCCGATCACCCAATTGTCTGAAAAGTAAGATGATCCATGCGTCGGATGGGCATGTAAAAATGTCGGTCCACCCACCAACTCGTATTGGACCAGTGTGGTGGGATACGGTCCAAACCCCCTAATGGGTGTATTAGGGGAGGCCTATGTCCAGCAGTGGACTAACAAAGGCTGATGATGTGTGATGTGATGTGATAAAGTTGTATTTCATAAACATCTTTATGTTCTCGTTATATTTATTTTAATATTACTTTTATTTTAAACAAATGCATAGTCAATGCCCTAGTTTGAAGGTGAATGAAATTATTTCTGATCATCACGTATTTTTAGAAATCTCGCCTGCACCGTTTTACGTACAATATTTTCTTGGTGTTGTTTAATAAATAATCTTATCTTGTATTATATCATACATCCTGTTTGTTTGAATTTTGCCGAAATACGAGCACATAAACATACTAGAAATATATATTTTTTAATTAAATATTTTAGGACAATAACGCAACACCGTCTGCTACCAAACTAAGCAAAACTTGAACTATGGCAGCCAGGTGACTGATAAATACATAAACTTAATTTTCTTTTGTAAAAAAATACATGTAATATAGATACAAACACCTGAACACACATGAACTTTGTAGTTATATGCAACAATAGTTGCATGTATATATAGCTACAAATACATACTGTAGTATATTAAATGCTGTTGATTTAATGCAATATCGCATAATATGTATATAGTATGCATGTAGAGAAATTATTATAATTTCATATTTATACACTTTTCATTTTTATTAAAATATGCTTAATACGAATGTATTGTACAGGACAAGTATATTTCCCTTGATTTACTTATTTTTAAACAACTAGCACTCGGAAATAAAGTGAACTCGAAACAATTTATGATTATAAAAAAGAAAGATATATTCAAGATACAATCTAGTATATATCTTTAGATCTACTATAGGTATATTCATAGATATAAAAAATATATATTCTGTCACTTAAAAAGCTTCAAAACCATATCAAAGTACCACTGACATCTGTAGTATTCTAAATAATTAGTAACGTGAAAATATTTTTTAGGCGGACGGTACTTTCGGCCGGCGCTACGACGAAGGTTAGGTTTCCTGTTAAGGAGGATTGAATAACCGAAAGCCTCATAACACGCTTGCACATCTCGGATCGCACACGTGCCCCATATATATATACTAATTAAATAAAAAAAATACATTCACCCAAATTGAGTTATATAGTAAATAAACAGAGAAAAAATTTAATTAATAATTATTACAGGCAAAATTATAAAATTTTGCTGAAATGTCTGAATGATTTTCTAATTATCTTTGTTGAATTAATATTATAAATTAAACCAATAAGGATGCACTTGTTAAATTTGCGTAAATCAATTTTGACGTCGATGTCTATTGCAGTCGCGTAATGTTAACGGTAAGTCAAACATTTGATTTTTTAACTAATGATATGAATTATGATATTATTTTAATTCTTTATCTCCCTGTGGTTATTGTGTCTTTAGTTACTATTTGAAATTTGCAATATATCGCTACTTATTAAGATACTAGATTACAAGCGAAATCATTCTAATTGATTAAGTTTAAAGTATGAAATGAATGCATACTAACTGATAGAACAAATCAGATCATAACATCCATTTTATTTTTCCGTCCCTTTTCATCTTTTACCTCGTATTATTAATTATACATTATGTAACACACTTACATAATTCAATTGCTTGTTCGATGCGATTTAGGTTGAAAAGTTATTACAAAGATGAAACTACCAGTCGTTGTCTAAAAAGTTTAAAATGGCGTGCAATCCGCCGATCGGGCCACATTTCGATTCGTCTTTTAGTAACGGTGTAATTTGATCCACTTACAAAATAGTTAACTGTACAACAATATTGAAATAAGCACTAATACATTTGCGATACCAGCAAATTTTATGCTCTATTAACGTGAACTACGGTACGATAAAGTTATGAGTGCTAGAAAAAGTAAAGCTGTTAAAAGTAATGTTAAGAGAGTTAGGTAAATCGCAAAATTGTTAATTAATTAATAATCGAGAAGCTTTCATATTTCAACCGTTCTAACTGAATAACCACAGCCAAAATTTGTAGTTATTTCAAGCTATTGTGTGAACTGTGCGCATGATTATACTCAAAATAAAATCGGTAACTGAACTTCAATACGACAGGATGTGCTGAAAGAATGTTATCTAAATTACAAGGGTGAACTTGCACATGAAAGTTTTTACAATTTTGAAAATATTGAACTATATGCATGCGAAATAATTGAAAATGAAGAATAAACTTCTGTGCAGTCGATTATAAAAGAAACGCTTGTAAAGCAAGTTGTTAATTTCGCTGCAACTTTGAAGCATCGATAACTTGACGCGAGTTTGATATTAAAATCGAAATATTATTATTTTTTAATATTTGGCGGCTTCGTCCGCGTAGAATTGGAGAAAGGTCCGCGAAATATATTAAAATATACTGTATAATACACTCATAACAAGTTAGATGTTTTTATTGCATGTGCCTATTAGTAGACATAGTTTTATGGCTTTAGCTTTGAGCAATCTTTTCGTATTGACCAAAATTATTCAAACTCTCTCACTCTAGGACTCTATTTCCTATCAAATGCTCTATAAAGTTTTCCTTCGTTTTTTTGAAGCCGAGAAAAAAAATACTGGAAGCGAAAAATTTCACTGCAACAATCCACAGTCCATTTCTACATTATAATGTGACAATAACTTAGTATGAATTCGTCCAGTAGTTATGTTTTTTTATGGCATGCCTACCGTGAGACATAGGGTGTTAATTCTCGTTTACCCAGTAAATACGCCGGCTACGGTGTCCTTCCCACTTCTGCTTCGCGGCAGAAATAGGCACCGCTGTGGTACCCACCTAGACGGTCTCCTGTAAAAAGGGGACCTAACACCGGTAAGGTCCCTTTTCTACAGGAGTATATGTGTTTCCAATCTTTATACCCATTAGAATCTAAATTATGTCCAGTACCAGTAGTGATATTTGCTAGTGAATAAAGAACCCATGTCAGATCAGCATTTCACGGACTTTTTCCGGCAAAATGTCGCCACTTCCGGCAAAATTACAGTGGCTTGGAAGTCGATGGCTTAGCATCTAATGTGTATTGGTCGTTTTCGTCACACGTATATTTCTGTGACATCGAGAATATCGACTAATACATCCTATCGATCACTTTTCCTTGCCTATGCAGAGATACTTTTGTTCTTCATGGGATAAAAAATACTATCTAATTTATCTTGTTAATTCATATTGAACCATGAATTTATTTTTTGTGGACAACTTAAATATGCTTTTTACGGCATATAAAATAATGTTTAAACGAACGAATCAAAACATCGATTTATCTTAGTCATTTTCAAATATCAAACAAAACAAATCAATGCTTCACGAAGTAAGTGTGAAAGTTACAAGCAGGTTGAACGTTTCAAACATTCATTCCACGATTCTGCCAAATATAAATAATATGAAAAAATAAACATTTATGTTTGGCCTTATTTGCTGAGTGATCGCTAGACTTATTAATTAGTACAGTAGGATTAGGCGAAGTCATCGATATAATACATATATACCTTGTAAATACGATAAAACTTCTGGTAATGTGCCCGACAAACGTGTTTTAGAGACAAAATATGTGAGAGATATAGTCCGGGCCCCCTGAGATTTGGGGTTCTGGGCACGGGCCCCGTGTGCCCTTACGACACTTATGTGCAAAATTTCATCATTTTATGTCCAACAAAGACGATTTCCATACTGACTTATATACAAAATTTCCAACAACCCTTGTAACCACTTATCTCGCAATAATTAATGTCCTTACTCAGAATTTTGTTAGAATGTGCCGAATTTCATCGAAATCAGTTTAACTGGTTTACACAGTAAAGACGGACAGACGGACAGACAGAGTTATTTTTGCATTTATAATATTAGTATTGATTATTAACAAAGAATTGTCAACATTTCCTACTAGCGATCCGAAATAGGACGCCACTGACCTTTGATAGGCTAAGCTAAGTTTCTTGTCATTAAAACTAATGTTATTAACCAACAGTTTTTAGTATACCAATCCTGTTTTCTCGGTCTTAATAGAACGAATGAATTAAAATTTAAAATGTATCAATATAGAACCTAATACGAGAATTTCATTATTGGGAATGTATTATTTAAAAAAAATATATTTACACTGCAATAACAAACACTACAATGGCCTTTAATACACAATCATTCCTTGACATTATGTTAACATATATTAAGTCTTGGCGTAAATTGTAAGTCACGCAATGCAATCAAAAGATATATAGATCGAAAGGTTTTTTGGTTTTAATTTACTGTGTACTTAATATCCACTTGTGAACACCGGTACTTTAGTATGCTTTCTTAAGAAATATCAGTGTCAGCAGAAAGAGGTTTTTAGGATTGGTCTACAAAACACTTTTTACTGTTTTTATTAACTCCTTATCACTGTGATCAAAAAAGTTTTGTACATTGTAAATAGCTTATATGAAGATGAAATTACAGTTTGATACGAGAAATGGAAGCACGTAATCTCACATAAATATGAGTATTCGATCTATAATTACTCAAAAAGTGTACATACAACAATAGTACCCAGCAAAGTTTTATATATTATATGTTATACAGCAAAATTGACAAGACTCCATGCTATTTTACCTAATGCATACCTAATTATTATCTTTTGTTACTCTATCATAATTAGCGCTTTTTGATCGCAACCATAACGGTAATACAAAAGATTTTAAATAATCCATACAGTGTTATTGTTACACCTTTTGTTTGTTTGTTCATTATAAACAGTCTCCATTTCCGTCTGTTAGGACTGACCGATATTAAGTAGTTGTTATAAAGAGAGGTGTCCGGTGATAGCATTAGTTGCGCAAGCTGAGGAATTTTTATCACCACAATACGAACCGTCGCTCGCGATAGGCTACTCGTGTGACACACGTAGCGTTTGCATTGTTCGATTGTAGTGTTTACTGTTTTGTTTACTTTAAGGTTAGAAGTTTACACAAGCTATAGAAGCAACAGAGTTAACACACATTTTGGACGATAATTGTTGTTTGTAGTGTTTCATATTGCTATATATTATTATTATTTCTTTTATTTACGCGATTATACATATCAAATAAGCATCCATGATCACGGGCAGACTGGATGCTGAAAAGAATCGAAACGTCGGGAATAAATATATTTAAGTAACGCGAAAAATCCGTAAATAAGTGGATTTGATATATATATTATTTTTATATTTATATATTTTTCATATACATTATATTTTAATTTATTTCACTTGTATACTATGTGTATACAAGTGAAGTTTTAATAAAAAAACCATGACCGAATACGAGCAGTAATACTAATACTGATAGTAATAATTTAATTTTGTACAAGCGGGTAACAGCGTGCTCTTTGCAGAAACTTCCGCGATTTATTCCCCTGCAATCTAAATCTCTTATATCTTTTAAGGTATTCATTTAATCAAAATGCCATGTATGACATTTTATGCACACAGAAAGTAGAATTTTTTAATGCATTATCTTTTATGTCAACTGTATTAAATAAGGCTTGAATATGCCTCATTGAAATAGTTACTGTGGGGTAATCTTAAAACATATTTGTATATAATGCTATATATATTGCTGTTGCGGACTTTATTCTAGACCAATTCAAGGTACGAAACACAACTATGTAGATTAGTCCATGTGTTAAGGTAGAGCCAGCGTTTGCATTTTAATCGCATGAGTATGTGATTTTAGACGCCGCAATTTTTATAATTTCTCAAACATTTATTGAACTACTTATACTACACAAAATGAAGGTCAAGAAGTTTAAATTTTAAGACTTCCAAGCGGAAATTGAAGCGGTTTATTTTGTACCATTCCAAATTCCAGAAAAAATATCATATGAATAATGCATAATATTGTAGAAAAACTATGATAATTTCTCTAATGTGATTACGCAAATATACACACTGTAAACCGCCTCCGTGCCCTAGCGGTTTTTGGCCATTGGTTAAAACCGGAGGTCGTGGGTTCGAATCTTGCAGGGAAACAAAAAAAACAAACAAAAATTTGTGTTATCTCTATCACCAATGATCCATGCGTCGGATGGGCATATAAAAAGTCAGTCCACCCACCAACCCGCATTGGACCACCGTGGTGAGATACGGTCCAAAACCCCTAATGGCGAAGGCGTGCATTAGGTGAGGACTATGATGATGATGATGAAACGCTGGCTGAACCCCACGAGAAAAATAAAAATAATACACTGCAGTATTGTATACCCTAAAACGGTCAACAAAAGTCCTTGATGATATACGCCTATGACTTAAGGATAACCCACAATAACATTATTTTTACTCTCTACATTTTACAGAGAAAAACGACTTAATACGAAGTGATTTTAAGCAATACGTTATTAAGAAAACATTGCAGAAATGCAAGTCACGCCGCCAAGTTTGAATTTAACAATGTTTAAAGCGATAGTAAGCGAGAAAGGTAGCAAGAGACTTTTGATTTGAATAATGATATTATACATTAAAAATTGTGATTATTAAAAACTAGATATAAGGAATATCCTAACACCTAACCTTGTTAACGAGCAAAATATTAATTAAATAATATCTAATTTTTGAACGACTGCCCAAAAGAAGGAGGAACTCAATTCCGACCGTATGTTTTTTTATATATATATGTTATCTCGTTGCTCCGATCCTAGTGCTCTGATTTTGTTCATTCTTTCATGTAATTTTTTATACAATAATTATGTGATGAGTAGTTTAATAGATATTTGAGAAATAACAAAAAAATACGGCATCAAAAATCACAACCTCGTGCGATTAAATCACAAACGCTGTCAAAACCGTAAAAGATAGACATAAAATAACTTTACATAATTGCACAACTTGAATTGGTCTTCGATAAAGTCCGCAACAGCACTATTGTATGTTTTAATAATAACGCACAATAAACATTTTTATTATTGCACCACATTCAAATTGCAATTACGCAAATGCAAAGCTTATTTATGACGAGTGAAATTTTAACAAAAAAATATGACCGACTTCCAACCGCGTATAACTATTTAAAGCAATATAAGCTGGTAACAATGTGCTATACGTACGAAATTGCGTCGCCTTTTCTGCATTCTGCTCCACTGCATTTTAAATCTCTAATATCTTTTAAGATTCTTCCATTTCATCAAAATGTCACACATAAAATAAAAAAAATATTGTAATGCAATTGCTTTTATGTGAACTTAAAACTTACATAACCGATTTTTAAAGTCTTCACATTTTAAAAGCTTTTAGTGTGTTATTATTAACACTAAGATATATGCTACCCCAGATTTTATTGAAGACTAATTGAAGTAGTACAGTTATGTTAAATAATCCGTAAATTAGTGGATTTGATATGATTAATATTGATATTTTACGGTTTTGGCAGCGTTTGTAATTTCATACAGAAAGCACGTTGTTACCTGCTTATATTGCGTAAAATAGTAATACGCGGTTAGAAGTCGGTCATATTTTTTTGTTAAAACTTTCATTAGCTATAATTATTTTATCATAAATTAATTACTAATTTGAAGTTTCGTCCGAAATTTATTTGTTTGATTTTTTGAAAATTTGCTATAGGAGGACGCCAGTGATTTTAAATTAGCCAGTGGCCATACCGTTTAAATAGTTTCATATTAATGGATATAAAAATGTCACTCATATTAAGGCAAAGAACTGAACTGAATGTCACTCATTCAAAACGATCATTGACGCCGTCTTGGCGTTCATTAAAATAAGGCCTATGTCCAACAGTGGATTACTGAAGGCTGTTTATGATGACGATGATGATTAATATTTCAAAAAACAGTTCAGCCAAGTTTGACTAAGTGTAAACATGTCAAGCCTTGACAATAAAATTGCGTTTTAACCATAGTTTTGTTATCAGACGACTGTCACTTAGCGATTGACATTTCAATGACAATTCACCAATTAGAACGCTGCATGCATAACGTCACTTTGTTGCTGTGGGTTACATCTATTGTAGGTCCAACTTGGTTCAACTATAAACTATATTTATCTTACTATTGCGCTAATCTCCCAATTACAAACGTCTTACTTAAGGCGTGGCTTTTGTTTTAAAATAAATGTCATCTTGACGAACCGCTTTGGTGTAGCGGTTAGTAATTCTGACGGTTGCGCTAAAGGGTGTCGATTGCTATCACTGGAAAATTATTATGTTCATCACATAGTGTTTTACTCTTTGTGACTGAGCGTTTGTATCAATATGACTTGTATTTTACACAAGACCTAAAATAAAACCTATGATTTTATCAGCCATCTAATTTCCATAGTACAAGCTTTGCTTAGTTCAGGAATATACGATGTTGTGTTCTACGTCTAATAATATTCATCATCAGCATCAGCCTGTGATAGTCCACTGCTGGACAAAGGCCACCCTAAGACACCCCTATCTATTAGGGGTTTTGACCGTACCCCACCACTCTGGTCCAATGCGGGTTGGTAGGTGGACCGACTTTTACATGCCCATCCGACGCTTGGATCATCTTACTTTTCAGACAATTGAGTGATCAGTCCATATTGCCTAACCAACTAGGAAACAACAATGAAAATTTGTTGAGTCCTCGCAGTATTCGAACCTACGACCTCCGGTTTCTAAAGCACACGCCTATACCACTAGGCTACGGAGGCAGCTAATAATACTATTATCATTAATGTATTAGTAAAACAGATATGTGTACTACAAAACAGATATTATATGTAACATTTGATTAGCAGGCACTGATGAGAAACTTTAAAATTTCCAGGTGAGATTGAAGAACGAAAACTGAGTCTACAACGTTCTCCAAAGTAGTGAACGTAATTTATCGTAAGGCAGATTTAAGATATTATGCTCCCTACTTTGGATATGTTGTATGAACAATCGACATCTGAGGGTAACAGCGACAGTTTGGAAATCGAGAGAATCAAAACCGAAAAGATCGGCGGGGTGAGTGTTTAATGTTCTTTGCAATGTTTGTTTTTGACTATAGTATTATCTACTTCAATATTGTGTACGTGTAAGATAATTTGATACAAATTTGGTATCTGGTGAAATGTTTTAATGCTGATTATGCTTTTGTTGTTCATGTTAACAACCTAAATTAACAAAGGCTTGCGTCAAAAAGATTTTTATTCTTCTGAGTGGTAATTTAAAAGCGCTCAGCGTTTTTGGTACTAATCATTGTGACTTTTAAATTGTACATATACGTATTTTTTGATATTTTACGATGACAAGAACCTTTGCCTACATATTTTTTTCTTCAGCTACTAATTTACTATCTCATCATCATCATTCATCATCAGCCTGCTGGACATAGGCCTCCTCTAATACACACCTATCCGTTAGGCGGTTTTTGGACCGTATCCCACCACGCTGGTCCAATGCGGGTTGGTGGGTGGACCGACTTTTTACATGCCCATCCGACGCATGGATCATCTTACTTTTCAGACAATTGGGTGATCGGCCCAAATTGCCCTAACCAACTAGGAAACAACAATGAAAATTTGTTGAGACCCCGCAGGATTCGAACCCACGACCCCCGGTTTCTAAAGCACACGCCCATACCACTAGGCTACGGAGGCAGTTCATTCACTATCTACGTTTTCCTATTAAGTTACTAGGGTTATTTTTCAAGAGATTATCGTAATACTTGATTAAACATACGATACCTATGACAATATGTAAATGTTTATGTTAATACTTGGAAAGATAAACATAAAATCACGTGTCTTAATAGGATTGGCGAAACGAGTAAGACATGGACCTAATATTATCAATGATTACTAGCGATAGGCATTATTTGCAATATGAATTGCAAAACGAATTCTCTTTAATGGCTGAATCAACCCGATGTATAATATTTAGTTTGAAACGAAAAATAATGCGCATTAAAAAACAATCGAGAAGAATGTAAATATGATATTTATAATACTTAAATCAAGTTGATAATGCCGAACAATACGTGTACATCCCCAAAGATATCCAAAATTAGTCCAGACCTCTGAGAAGTTACCCGTATACGCTATAACAGAAGGTTACACATATAAAGTGTTAAACAAAATAAGCTTACCAATAGACCGACGAGAAGGACCAATGCTATAACACCGATTGTGCTAACGGTAATAGCAATCGCTGCCCCCGAACCCGCCTCCTCAGTCAAGACCCTTGACGATGACTCGGTGGTCACATCTTCAGCGTAACTTGTCAAATCTTCCAGTTCACTTATTGACTTTGTCACCGATTCAGTAGAAAACGTTGTTGTTCCCTGATTTTCTGTAGTCACTATACGTTCGTACGTTCTTGTAGTGATATCGATCGATTTAGTTGTAGTTCGTGATGTGGTTGAAATGGTCGTTTGAGAATTTTCAGTTGACGCCGTCGTAAATGGCGATGTATCCGGAGCTTTGGTCATTGTTGTTTCGTGTGATATGACTTCGTTACTGTCACTGTTCTCTTCTGATTGGGTGCTGCTCTGCGTTGTTTTGGGATTCTCCGTTGTTGTATACGCGATTGAAGTTACTGTTAAGTCTTTGGCATCTATAATTGATTTCATTTCTGTTGTAGATTCTATTGGAACAGTTCTAGTAGAGTCAGTAATTTCATCGCAGTCAGTATTTGTAGTTGATGGAAGATTTGTTGTTGTTGGTTCGATTGTAGTTGTTGTAACTGTCGTTGCTTCTTCAGTCGTTGTCGCCTTGTATGTCGTCTCCTCAGTTATTTGTGAAGATATATCAAGTAGGGGTGTAGTATCTATTAGCGGTGGGTCGTCTCTTCAACTACTTCTGTTGTAGTTACATATATTGGCCAATAGGTGATAGGGTTATCTGTTGTAGTTGGCACGGTCGTACTTGGGTTGACACGATGCCATTCACTCTCGGTAATAGGTGATTCCGTTACTGTAGCTTCTTCTGTAGGAACATACGAGAATCTGATTGTTGTAACTTCATAATCTGTAGTTGCTTTTGGTTCAGTTTCAGTGATGGCATCTTTATCTTCGTCAATTGGCGTTGTCACATCTGATGGGAGTTTCGTTATGGATTCGAAACCAGTTGACTTTGTGCTATCAACTGGCAGAATATTGCTTTTTTCAGATTCTCCAGTCTGTTCAGTTGTTGAGTCAGGCATAGCGGGGACCCATGACGCTTTTATTTCATTGTTATCAACTGTTTCCGTCGCAACTTTGTTCACATTTTGAGTCACTTGCGTATTTTCCGTCGGTTTCAGACTGCTTTGAAAGGATAAGTTGCTTCAGCTGGGAGTCTTTCTGATTTTAGTTACGTTTTCTTTTTCGTCGCTAACATCATCAACAGAGGATATAAGTTTCCACGGCAATCTGTTCTGATCGATATCAGTTATGTTTTTAGATATGACATTGCTAAGGGCACCAAAACTATTTGACACTGTTGTTGTGGGAAGTGGGGTGGTCTCTTTACTGTCTGAAATTTATAATCAATAATTCATTAAGATTATATAGGCGAAAAAAATAAAACTTTTTAAAGAACATAACAATGTTTTTTGTTTGCACTAATGAATACGATAATTGTAATAAGACGATAATTGTAATAGGAAAAGAGAAATATGCAGTGACAGTGTTAAATGTAACCCTATTTCTTACTTACCCACTAATTCGTTGACCTTCTGCAGCTCATTTTCATCTACGTTCGTCGTTGGTTCGCTCGCGTTGCTCACTACATTTGGTAACGCTGGCGGGCTCCTGAGACTGGCCAACGCCCAAGCCGTCATCGTGGGAGGTATTTCCAAGTCACTTATACCCGTCTCGGATTCCGTTGAAGGAGCTGGAGTCGTAGTAAATTTCATTGAACCTCTCTTCCACAGAGACGGTATCGTGTTATCCGAAATCACCTGCGATTGAACTACTTTCTTGACACCACTCACATCACTTTGAAGAACTGGATCTATTTCAGATGGTAAGGTTGTAAATACCGTTTTTGGGGTTGACTCCTGCTAGCAAACTTGTCTTTTATATTGAAATGTTCCGCGTATATCGTTGTCGGGTGTGCTGTTATATAGTTCTTGGTGAAATTCAGTCTTGGCGCCATCCAAATAGGTTTTATCTTTGGTGTCGTGTAATGGAACTTACGCGTTAAAAGTCTCTGCGCCGGACTAGCTGATTCCGTTCGTGGTGTGACGCTGTTTGGAGAATCTTTGGGACCAGTCAGATTTAACCGCTTGGAATAGTTACGATGTCTGTAAGAACTGCTAGAAACTACCTTAACTGGTCTGTCGGGGTTTCTTAATGAATTCTGAGTAGATATTGGAATTCCTGATTCCGATGACACAATTGTGTTTATTGAATTGGGAATAACACTTGGTAATATAAATGGCGTTACTGTCGAATATGATATCGGCAATGGAGTGACTTGGACTTTGGGTGATTGTGTTTCTTTCAAAGAGGCTTCTTCGTCGTTAAAAGACGTGCTCGCTGTCGTTTGTACGGGCAATGTTTCATTTTCGCAATCATCATCGTTAAAATGATTTATGTTGTACGTCTCGGTTGAAAGAACAGACATTTGGTAATAAATACTAGTACCATGAACGTCTGATAATTCCCTATTTGCGGATCCCGCTTGTTCATTGTCTGAAAATCTAGTCTCTTTAGTGTTTTTAATTATCACTGTCGACTTGTTGCTAGGTGAGCCATTACTCAGTGTTTCAATACCTACATTTTCTTTAATTATCTTATCAGGATTAGTGCCGTTCACAGGCGGTGGCTTGGTCTGAATGGACGCTAAATTTTTAATAATACTGGAAGATATATCATGATATTTCTGATCGAAGAAATCATTCTTTGGCGTGGTGAGATCGCTATCGAAGTCAAAGAAGTTTTGCGTTTTATAGGGCTCATCTTTTTCACTATCTTTAGGGTCGTACGAATCTTTAGAAAAATAATTAGAGTATTTCTCAAAATATGGAGTGCCATAATCTTGTTTCACTCGATTATATTTTTTATCATTGTCGTCGAAATTGGGTATTGTAAAAAAATTGCTATCATCGTATTTACTTGAAGAGAATCGATTGAAATCATCGTCATCGTCTTCCTCTTCTTCATCTTCTGATTCATCACTTTCGTCATCAACTACGGATGCACTTGGAGTAGTGCTGGAACTCGTAGCTGGTTTGGCTTCAATTATATTATAATTTTGTTTAGTGTCAACTTGATTTTTAATAGCTGCGGCTGGCGTCACAGCGGCTGGATTAGACGATTCTGTGGATAATTTTATCCTACGTAGTGGACTCTCCGAGCTGGACTTTAACTGGGAGTGGAATTTCACCCTTCCTCTATCCTTGTATTTGGCGTTTTTTCCGTGTGCTCTTCGGATGTCGCCTCCTTGGGTCGCAGCTCGTTTAGCTCTACATCTGGCGTTTTTGATTTGTTTATTACCGTCCACGTGCTGTTTACGCGACTAAATTTGGTTTTCTCGTTTTGACGTTTGTTAGGTTCGCTTCTTGTGGCAAAGTGCTACCATTTACCGACGTGCTTGTTAACAGCAGGAGGTGCACTATTACAACAGCGCCTGGAATATTTTAATTCAGTGTTAAAATATATTTTTTCATTTATATGATGGAGACTATCAACGGATTACGAAAGAGAGATAAAGCATTACCCATTTATTTTAGTTTACTACCATGAGCATTCGATGTAGTAAGGTGATAGTATTCATGTATAAAGACATTAAACAATAGACCTTATCAAATTTAATGTTGTATACATTTCGACTTATCTTACTTACTTTAAAAATACTCCCGTGTTAAAGTATATTAAAATTTATTTAGCATGTCAAGACCATCTTCAGCAGTCATTATATGATTTTAGAACCTTTCAATTTACTGACAACTAATTCATCCTCAGAATGCTTCACCTTTTAGGTTTAAGAGGTCAGATGCTTTGTGTAAAAACAGTTTTTCAGGTAAAACTAGATGGATTAGAAGCCGTCCCCATGATATCTTGAAAAACGAAAGAAAGTGTAATAACCGCTTACCTAGAAATATTCTCACTGGCGACTCCATGATTCGGTTCATAATCTCATTTTGTTACATTCGTAGAATATCAATAACCCTCATCGTCACTATAAATCTGGTGTCTGAAACAAAGAGGTGAAACTTTAATAAAGGATCTGATCTAAAGTTCGTGGAATAAATAAAAAATATATTAAATTTGTGTGTTACAACGAAATTAAACACAGTCGTAACTTAAATATAAAATGTTAACTAAACATTAAAAATAACATGTTTTTTGGATATATATAAAATGACACGTGTCTTACTAAAATATTATTATTTAATATCAGTATTCCTTCCAGGTCAAAAGTCTGTAGTATTATATGAACCAACAAACAAACACGATTCGTACATTTTGAATTCCTTTTGCAATATGTTTAGTGAAATAACACATGATTTTATAATGTCAGTACAGTATAATAACAGTACACTTGTGACTTAAGCCACGTGAAGACTTAGAGGACGGTAATGTCATTATATAGGCATGATGCAAGAATCTTGATAACATAAGTGCATGGGAATATTGTACATTATGTAAGAGAATGCTCGTACGAGTTCGTCTGAATCGCTTGTTTTGTTAACGATTATTTTGGAAGAAATGTTGATGGTAAATGCTATTAAAATAACTTTTTAAGATCCAGTTCGATATTTATATATTTGCATATAATAATCTTGCAATATAAATGAATAGTCTCTTGTCAGTCTCGATAGATCTCGATAACGGTAAGACTGATTCGGCTAATTTTGGTTGTAATTATTTGCGGAAGTCCATTGAAGATTTTAAAGGCGAGTGGATATATAATAAATAATCGGAATACAGTAAAATCAACAAGGTCGCTTGGGTTCTGAATGAATATAACATATTCATCCCGTCGTTTAAAGTCAATTAAATTTAAAAGTATACTTTTAATTTTTACTAAAACCTAGTAACTTTGCAAGTACCATTGAGCATTTCTCGTACAGAAGCTTGTGAATATCATTTACTCTAAAGTTTCATGAAACTCCGTTAATCAGTAACGAATTTCGATTCAACTTTATAGTAATAGAGGTCTAGCGCTAAAATTTCATTAGTTGTTTTGCAAATAATTTAAAGTGATTTTGTAGTAAATATTTTTATACTCGATCGTACCTTACATCATATATCATTGTATAGTTTTTGTGTTACACTATTATGAAAGGCTTCTTTAATAATTACAATTTATATTTAGTACATCATTTTGGCATTCATTAGTGAGAGTATTCTTCGTAACTAGTTTTGTTCCTTTTCACATGTCAACGGGGAACCTTAAATAGTATTTGGGTCAGTCATTACAGTCGGGTCTTAAAGATCCATTGAACTTCGTCAAGTGTGTCGCGTTGACTCCGCTGAATACCGAATTGCGTGTGATATGTTTTGTTCAAAGTAAAAATCGTGATCATTTTCGTAGTTCACGAAGCACGTAATGACATAAGAAATAATTTAGGTGCTGCAATATTAGATTTATGGTTTATTTTAGTAGGTTACGTGCCTGTGAATCAGGGCCCTTTGGTGTAAAATATAGTAATAATTAGATCTCATACTGTGTATTTCGTTTTAAATAAAATAATTAAGATTATAATTTGATACGTATAATGAGTTTTCAAATTGACATTATTTAAATGATAATAACAGAAAAATAAAATACGCATGCATTGAAACTTCACTTTTTCAAGAAGACTTTATTAATAGATGTTGAGTAGTATGACATTTAATTCAGATTAAATATGCATACTATAAAAGATATTTTAAGCTTCATATTCAAATATAAACAATTCCTTATTTATATATTTTATCAACGAGAAATGAGATTGAAACAAAAGTAAAGTACTAAATAGAATAATCGTTTTTAATTTTAAGTTTCCTTATTCTATTGTCAATTTAGTTGTTAATCAATTTGAAGTACCATCGAATACATGACTTAATGAAAGACTTAACAAATTTTATTGCGTTAAATTTTGTATACAATACTTCTGACGTTGTAAATGAAAGAAGTATACTTTCGAATACGTAATGAAATTATAAATAAAAAAGTATATTCGTAACCGGAAATTAAGTCTTTGGAAAGTTTGTTTCGTTAGATCTACTATAAGCTGGTGAACAACGGTAAAATATTACCGATAATCAAATAGCACCTTTGAATAACTGGAGCAGAATTAGTCAGTTAGCGCCCACTAAGCTCGTTGACCCAGTTGAGTTCTGTAAATAAGCGCTTCTTTATGCCTGACCCCCAAATGACGCATTATTTAACTGTATACCAAAGCCAAGTTATTCGGCCTTTTTCATTAACAAACTGACAATAACAAAATATAACATTAAAAAGAATAACGTAGACTTCGACAAAGTTAAATTAAAAGTCAAGTTTAAAATGAATGAGGCAAAAGTTTTTAGAGGTGGTAGGTCCGTCTGGGGCGGTACCACCGTGGTGCCTATTTCTTCCGCAAAGCGGTAGCGTGGAATGAAAACTCTATAGTGTTCCGGTTGGAAGGCCACCGCAGCCAGCGTATTTACTGGGTAAACGAGACGTAACATCTTATGTCACACGGTAGGCAGCGCGTTGATGATATTGCCAATTGCTATGGGCGTCGGTGGCTACTTTCCGTCAGGTGGGCCGACTGATCGTCTGTCTTCGATAGCGATAAAAAAAAACAAGTAGCACGTTGCGTTAAAAATTCCATTCATCAGATAAGTTAGACTGATAGCAACACAGCAGTCGGACGTATTATGTTGTTATAGCTCATAAGTCAACTTCACTTGCGCTCGACATATCAGAGCTCTCAGAATCAATTGGTCTATAAAAACGCTCCTTCGTTGCCAAGGGTACTATGTTCATATCTATTAATCCGTTTAGCTAAACTAAACTATACTATGTTAACCGATTGATCGTAACAAGATGTTATATATTATTTTCTTGATAAATATGTAGCTGTATGTTTTGCTAAAAGTTAAACAAAGAATAACTATATTTTTTAGCAAAAATGTATCTTTCTATGATATTATTATACATATTGCAATTTCCATTTCTGCGCCATAAAATGAAGTGCTCTGATTGGTTGAACATTGCGGACCACATTGTTTAAACCATGCGATTTTCATCCTTAATTATTTCATTAGCATTAGCTTATTTCATTTAGCAGACGTACGGGGTTAATTTGCTTATTAGATGAAATTAAATATAGCTGTATAGTAAAAATTGCCCTTCCGAACGAAATTAATATGAACGAAGCCGAATACGATCAATTCCGTACGCAATAAATTATGTAATTGAAATAAACGATGTCTATGAATATATGTAAAGGACTGTAGAGTTTCTTGTCGGTTCTTCATGTCTACAATCGAGTGGGTAATAAATTTTTTGAGCTCGGTAAAGCTTAAACTGAATAAAAAACATGACAATGGCTTTGGCTTTAAAAACGCATACTATAATGTTGTATTGATATATTTCAATGACACTATTTTAATAGAATGCTTTTCGTCATGTAAAGAGATTTTGTTATTAAATTCTCATAACACTCTTAACAGGAACAACGTATTTATTGTAACAGGCTTTATTTGCATACAAATGTTTTCTGCAGAGTACAGAAATATGTATAATAATAACAATATTTCCGGACAACTAATACAACGTCGTCTAGTCACAAACTAAGCAAAGCTTGTACTTTGAAAACCAGACGACTGTACATAGGCTTTTTTGTAAATGAATACATATAATACAGATACATACACCCAGACACGAGAAAGACACTATGTCCGTCCATTATTCTCATGCTGGGAATCGAACCCACATCTTTGGCGCAACAGTCAGGGTCACCAATCACTGCGCCAAGAGTCATTTTACTATTTTAATCAGCAACTTAAAAAATGTACTGTTTTTTTTATATTAGTCCGTATTTACTATTGTCGATGTCGATATTTTCGTAATTTCTTTTTTAACATTTTTTTAAACTGTAAAAGTTTATAACTGTAAAGTAATGAGTTTTTTTTCTGTTATATCCTATTAAGTGGTAAATTGCAACTTTATTGTAATATACGTACTTCCATTATTTTGTATTAGAACTTACTATAAAATGGATTTTATGGATAACTTTAGCGCTTCAACTCATTTATAATAAAAGAAAAGTTGTAATTTATTTGTCTAAAAGCGTCGTTCATCGACTATTGAAGAATTCTTAAAACTTATACGGCTATGTTTTAATATTTTATTTACGTAGTGAATTGATAACGTGGTCTAGGTATAATTTAATTGAAAAAAATGCTTTAAGAGTACATTAATGAATTTAACATTATAACAAGTAACAATTTTTGAAAAACACGACACTCATTTTGTATTTTCATACGATACACAATCACAAAACTACTCACGTTGTTACAACATGTTGCTATCAAACATTTTATACCACATATAACGTTTATTTGACAGCAATTAATTGGGTATACATTGCGTCCAAAGCTTCGTCAAGCCTTTGACCCAGCAAAGTAACATGCAATGGAATGCGTTTATTAGGAATTTACGACAACGCTTATACAAAGCGACACAAGAACATGGCCGCCAATGGAGATCGTGACAGAATGCGCCGGGACTCTGATCGATGCATTTCGTAGTGATGTGTACGTTAACAAAATGTCGATAGAATAAATATTTATTCAAATATTAATGAACACGGAAGTGTTATGATTGCTTGGCGGTTGTCAATATCGCTACCACCGGTTCAGAATGGGACGCTTTGGACTTTGGATAAACGGAAGAATCAGCAAGTTAATTTTTCTATATTTTACAATAAAATTAAGAATATTAACGTCAGAAGTACTTAACTACCCTATCGGCATATTTGTCTGATTTGAGAACACATTACAACGTCTGTTAAATTGTTTTTTTCAATTATTATTCGTTATAATTGCAAATGCAAAGACTTTTGTATGCTTTAATTATTTTTATGTAACAATTCTTTTGTGCGTAACTCGAATGAGAAGTAGATTGTTGAAAACATTATGTAGTTTACTCACGAATGATTTATTTTTTATTGCCAACGCAGGCAGACGAGCAGTCGGGCCACCTGATGGGAAGTGGTCACCGACGCCATGGACATTGGCAATATTAGTGGTATCACCAAAACCGTGAGACATAGGATGTAAAGTCTCGTTTACCCAGTAAATACGCTGGCCACGGTGCCCTTCAAACCGGAACACAGAAGTGTTTTCACACTACTGTTAAGCGACAGAAACAGGCACCGCGGTGGTACTAATTCAGACGGTCCCCTGTAAAAGGGGACCTACCACCTGTGTAATTGATTTCTTATTTCCTTTTCTGTCTCTTATCCTTTTCCTAAATCTCGAAATGTCTGCGATTACTCGCTTGAATTGTAACTTTGCATTTATTACGTTACAAAAGGCTAAAAAATTAAAAAAGGTTTTTCTACTCACTTTTGTTCTATGTGTTTTTTACCTGTGTTATAAGATGTGACGGTAGAACTAAAATATAATAATAAAAAATAATGTGAACAGTTTCAAATAACGCATTTAAATCAATATTTTGTGTTAACCATTGAAGTAATAAAAATCAAATTGATAATTTTATTCGTTGTTACAACCTTACCGTTGTAGGTTGATTATCAGTGTAATTAATGTTTATTTCTGCTGCTATAGCATTTCAGCCGCATCAAAAAAATTCTTTACAAAATTTAAATATATATAACGATTATCACTACATAGTACAAAACTACGTCGCTTTCTCTGTCCCTATATCCCTATGTATGCTTGAATATTTAAAGCACGCAACCGATTTAAATGCTTATTTTAATAGATAAAGTGATTGAAGAGGAAGGTTTATACGTATAATTCACGCATAATATATTTTTCCATAGATTTTACAGATATCAGTATTGCACCCGTGCGGAGCCGGAGCGGGTCGTTACTTTATAGATAAAACGTTGGTTCAACATTAGAAGAATTTTTATGGCGTATTGAATGTGTACTGACAACGGATTTACAATAACAGTCGGCACTTTAAAGCTTCAATCATCACCAATAAGGTACAACACAATCAAGCTAATGACACATAAATGACAGCTTTCACGACCACACTGTCACAACACTAGCTCAGTCATACAACAAGACGACACGAATGCTAATAATGTACATCACTAGCGTATACATCACTACGGTGCAGTGACGGAGAAAAGTATAACATTTACATTTTTTTTATTAATAACGAATTTACAAAAGGTGAAAGTAACATGTAAAAACGATTAAAAATTATTACAAAATTTTAATTTACTAACACGCAATTGATATTATGTACATTCAGTATACAAATGTGTAAAAAATGTTAAAAAGTCTGACGGTTAAGTCTTTATAAATGCCTGTTTCTTTAATATTTCTTTCCTGATAACCTTATTAATTAAATTTGTTCGAAGTTATAGTTGTACGAGTATTATTGTTATATTCACAAATAGTATATAATTTTAAAATTTATTGAAGAAAAGGAAAAGGAATGTCCTGTAGTTTTTCGCCAGTTCTTCTCAGGTCAGATGCTTCATTTCGAAACCGTGTATGATTATTGACAATCAATAAGAAAGTGTAATGCTCTCATAATGAATAAAGATATTTGACTTTGACTTTGACTTTGAGTATGCCATAATGTGTTAATTGAATGATGTCTTAATGTGTGTAATATTTTTATTATTGTCGATATGATAAAATGTTTCTTCTATGTGCCAAATAAATGTTTCCTTCTTTTTTTCTGCTTCTTTCTAATTAGATTGTAAAATACAATAAGCACTTTTGCATCCGACATTACTTGGTGCGACACAAAATACTGAAGCAAACTGCTCTTTACAATCATGCTACAAGTCAAGGTTTTAGAAAACCATAGTCTCTCACCTTTTAAACGTTCGCTTTGGCTCAAGACAGATACAAAAAGTTAACAATGAAAAAAAATACAGAATCGTCATTCACTACGATTATTTTTATTATTTATAGAGTTTTATTTTTATTATTATTATATTAGACATTTATAAATGATACATATGACATCATAGTTGATCTAAATCTAGACTTATAGAAAGAAGTATAGCTAGGTTATGTTTATTCGGACATGACTCTTGTTATAAAGTAGCACTAGAACAAGACTTACGGGTATAAAATATTAGATTGGTTTTTAACAGGACTAGAGCAGTACCAGAATAAATTTTAAAGATTTAGTACCTACGTGACATTTAATAAATAAACAGCACGCATCTTTAATATTTATTTATTTGATAATAATAATAATAACAATTACAATTCCAAATAATATATACGATAATGACATATTGTACAACAGGTTTATATTATCAATGTAATATTTGAAGTTTTTTGATGGTTATTATTGCCATTACATCTAGTTTTATATAGATTTGTATGATAAAGGTATATGTAAATGGATATCACAGAATTGTATAAAAGGGGAGGTAGATTAATACAGAAGAAGGTCGTGTTAGTCGAGAGTCGGTCCTCTGCATTCGATATTCCATACGTGGTTATACTGCCCGAATAAAAAAATGTTACTGATAATAGCGCACTTAATACAAATCCCCGGCTCCAGAGAGCGTCTTTCTCCATCCCTATAACAGTATTCAACCGTAAAATTCGTAGCGTAAAAAACAAGTTGCGAACGATTGCTTTTAACATAGGATTTACAATGCTTGTAACTATTCACTGCAACATTCGATCCGACACAGAAACTTCGCGACAGTGGCTCGGTTTCAACACAGTTACAGGGAAAGGTCATAGCGAATTATGAACGCTTCGATATTGGTAACAAAAGTATATAATGAAATTCAAATTATTCCGTAGTAATAGTTTTAATTTATTCCATTAAGGGCCAGCGTAATAAAAAAAAACCATTCGATGTTTCGTTATTGCGCGAGCCTTATATTGCGGCGTTAAATTGATTTTTGTAGATTTATCAACAAAGCTCTGTCTTGCAATAAAAACTTATTGCATTATGTCACTGTAACTTGACATATTTTAGAGGTGGTAGGTCTCCTTTTTACAGGTGCCCGTCTAAGGGTAGTACCACCGTGGTGCCTACTTCTGCCGCAAAGCAGTGTGAAAGCACTACTGTGTTCCGTTTTGCAGAAGAATTTAATAGGTTAAGTATACGCAACATCCTGTTTCGTATTTCACGGTGGCAGCGCGTTTGTGATACCCTTGGTATTGCCGATGTACATGGCCGTCATTGATAACTTCCCATCAGGTGGCTCGACTGTTCGTTAGCCTTTGTTTGTGATAAAAAAAAAGCAAAAACTTGTAAACACGTAAATACTTGCAATGTGTAGTTTTGTTCTGATGTGGAAATTGTACAACGCAATGCATCCTTAGCCTAGTTGATCATAGTTCATACTACGTTTAATCGTAATCTTTTGATTGAAAACCTACAATGGCTAATAACCGTAAAAAAAATAATTTGTACATAGAACGAGTATGTGAGAAGATGGTTTGGTTTTGAGTTGTTTTAAATGTAGAGGTTAGACGGACGGAGACTGGTTCAGATTAGAAGCCTGCAATGACATTTCCTAGTTTTAAGAATATGTACGAATATGTATCTGACGTAATAAAAAAAAATTAAGTTAAATATCTCTTAGTTAAAAAAATATATGGTACGGTGCATTACGGCTTAATTGATCTTCTGATTAATAACCAGTTACGCTTGGAAACTTAAAACGTAACGTTGCATTTAGACTGCCCAAGTATGAATCCAGATACGATGTCCTTTAGACCCTAACGAAAGTATTTGTACACTGTCTTCGGTATAAATACCTTAGACAAGCTGAAAACTAACCTAATAAGTACTTAAATTACAATTTAAAATAATAATTTCTTGAGTCTCGTATTATAGCTTACAATCTAAAGTAGTCAATGTATTGTATGACAGTCTCTAGGTTCGGTTATTATTGCCCTTGAATTAAAATAGCAGTATATAAAGTACACCATTGTTTATTAGATAACTGTTGTATTTATATAATAGACAATGGTATGACAATGCAATGATGACAAATATATATAATAAATATGTATTGTATAATTCTCGTTTTAGTATAAATATAACGTAATATAGACTTGCAAACCATTACAATAAGAAAGGTTGGCAATTCCTTGTTTTAACTGCCTCCGTAGCCTAGTGGTATGGGCGTATGCTTTAGAAACCGGAGGTCGTGGGTTCGAATCCTACGGGGACTCAACAAATTTTCATTGTTGTTTCCTAGTTGGTAAGGGCAATTTGGGCCTATCACCCAATTGTCTGAAAAGTAAGATGATCCATGCGTCGGATGGGCATGTAAAAAGTCGGTCCACCCGCCAACCCACATTGGAACAGCGTGGTGGGATACGGTCAAAAACCCTCTAATGGATAGGGTGTATTAGGGGAGGCCTATGTCCAGTAGTGGACTATCACAGGTTGATGATGATGAGTATGACAATGAAATAATGACAAATATATTGTATTGTATAATTCTCGTTTTAGTATAAATATAAAGTAATATAGACTTGCAAACCATTACATAAAGAAAGGTTGGCTATTCCTTGTTTAAGTATTACAAGATGTCATATTGTAATATCCGGAAATGTTTGTTTATTTGCCGTTGCAAAATATGAATCGTAAAGTAGAAACACAAAAACGTTGACTGACACAAGATCGCTGGATCATGAAAACGGACTATTTCCGATAGTTTTTCAGCCAATGACAAAATATAGACGAGGAACGAAACTAGATTTTATTGCAACGCTCGTGAAAGATGATAACGATAATGATGCAACATCGTTTAACGTTTGATGATCTTTTGAAACTGTTATAGATAGGTCGTTTGAGGAAACAACGATGAAACTAGAAGGAAGTCGTATCAAATATCTTGCAATTTTGTTACACTTGCTTTTATCGTTTTAACACGTATTATTTCTTATAGCTTTAAACAGCGTTAATATTTTTACTGTAGTCTTTAAAACTTAAAGTATTTACAATAAAAATAAGAAAAACTAAATATGAGCTAGAACACGGACACTTTAAGGAAATAGTTGATTTCGATTACGGCGCCCGATCTACATTGGAGATCAGCCAACTGCGCAGGAGATATTATAATGCACGTGCAGACAAAGGTGCACTGCCTCTTACTTCACCTTCATAATCCGATGGGACGGATAACCGACACGACCAGAGAGATATATAATAATAACTAGCTGACCCGGCAAACGTTGTTTTGCCATATAAATAATTTCCTAGTAATTTCTAGTGTAGACAAAAAATAGCTTACTTATTGTAAGTATGTATGTATGTTAGAATGTGTATATTGTATGTATGTAAGAATGTGGTATAGCGTGAAATAAGCATGGAGCGCTGTGAACGATGAGGAATATAAAATAACAAAAGGCAAACATTATTTTTAAGGTATTATAATTTATTCCTTAAAATTATATATCATTAATTAAACAATTACGACAGTAACACTATTAAACAATATCAATCTCTTAATGCTATAGCGTGAACAATATTTTTTGTTAGTCCATCCTTAGCTAACACAAACAAACTGGATGGTTTACCCACTCGAGAGCATGCCACGTATAATTGTCCGTGTGAAAAACAGGGTGTTCTCAAATCTAATCCACAAACAGACATCGTTTGACCTTGGGATTTGTTGATAGTCATTGCAAATGCCAATCTAATCGGAAACTGAAGACGTTTGAATTGAATTGGCACATCTGTAGGTATAATAGGAATCCGTGGTATGAGTATATTTTCACCTCTGAACTTGCCATTTAAAATCCTGGCTTCGATCACGTTTTTCATTAATTTTTGAATGACTAATCGCGTACCGTTGCACAGCCGGGGCGGGTTCAAATTACGAAGCAAGATAATTGGAGATCCAACCTTTAATTGTAAATTATGTGGTGGCATGCCTGGCAAATCCAGTGAGTTCAAAAACTCTGTGGGAAAATTTACTGCTTCGCTGTCGTCGCAAACTGTATCAATAGATTTATATGATACCAAGTTCCCTGGCAACAACATTTGTATCTTCAGATTTAAATTGTCAACGTCTACATTTTTTGCCGCTAAAATCGCTCTTTCTGCAAGCCACTCATGATTTATGTACTGTGTGTGTACATCGGGGAAATATTTGTTCAATGAGAGTATCTTGCGAATCAGCGATTGTGCAGAAATCGGTCGGTAATTTTACGTATCCAGTTTCATCTATAGCAACTTTTCCATCACCGATATCTAAAAGTTGTTTTGAAAATGTTTCAGCGGATGGATCTTGAAGCATTTGAACGCGCATATTTATTTTTAGCTGTAATTTTTCAACATTACGCCACAATGGAGATGATTTTAAGCAAGCGTTGATCTCATCAGCGTATGTTGAACGTGGAATGACTGGAAGTGTATGTCTGAAATCACCTGAAAGGACCAACAGAGTTCCGCAAAATAGTTTGTCACTGTTTTAATATCTTTAAAAGTCCTGTTCAACGCCTCAAGTGAATGTTTGTGTGCCATAGTACATTCATCCCAAATAATAAGTTTACACCGTTTCAGCACAGTGGCACCATGGACGATTGTTTCTTAATGTTGCATACTGCGTCAGGGTTATTCTGAATATTTAGTGGCAGCTTAAATACTGAATGAGCTGTTCTACCTCCATCCAATAAAGTTGCTGCAATGCCCGATGATGCAACGGCCAATGCGATGCCATTATTTGATCGTATTTCAGCAAGAATTAGCGAAATAACGAATGTTTTGCCAGTTCCACTCGGTCCATCAAAAAAGAAGAACCCACCTTGTCCATCTGAAACTGCGAGCATAAATGGTTCTTTGTTCCTCATTCATTAGTGGGACATTGCGGGCAACAATCGCTGCCATTTCTACAGTACTGTACTGCAGTTCACGATTCATTTCAGTATTCATTAAATCAGATGCAGTTCGATTTGGCGAATTCATACCGAAATTACTAAGTGGTAAGTTGGCAAAGTTGTTGGCAAAGTTGGCAATGCAAAGATCCTCAATAGCAATCAATGCTTCATTGTACATTTCGTCGCTGAATGTTATGGTTAGATCGTGGCACCGTATACGATGTTGATGCAATATATCATCAGTCATTAAATCTTTGTGATTTTCCCATAATATCTGTGCTCGGCTGGGAAACATGTAGTCAACACTATAGCGAATAGTATTGTGTACAGTTCAATGCAGCTTCAGCAAGCATGCATTCCACTGTTTTCAAGATGGATGGCTAACTGAACAACTGCTGGATCCCGTTCATGAATTGGAAAACCAAAGATACGCCAAGCAGCTTCATTGGAGCTGATGTACGACCAATTTGGTAGAGCGTTATTTCATCGTTTTTATTCACTGGAGGAGCATTCACATTAGTATTTTCCACTCTAAACACAGCCATATCACTGCCTTTATGGACATACTTGCAAATGTATTTGATGCTCTTCACAGAACTGCAGAACTCAACATTAATATGAGCATTATATGTCTTGCTCAGCAGAGGCGAATATGGCACCACCCAACGATTGTCAATATCAATGTCTGTGTTGATGATATTTTTAATAAATGATTGTCCGCCATTTTCAGGATTTCTTCGACGATATATTGGGTATCCGTCGACATTTGGACCGTATCATTGGTAAAATCTTTAGGGAAATTTTTAGTACATTTTCCATCAGCCATGCAAGGCGATGAACTATTAAGAGTACCACATGGACCATGAATCATGTTTGTTGTTACAATATCAAACAGCAGTTGGTCAGTGGATGGATCTGGAATTTCATTTGTTCTTCGTCTATTGACTGTAAAACGGCGTGATTGTCGTTGTTCTAATCTTCTGACTTCATTGCGTTCATCTCGTGTATCTTCTGGCTCTTCTTGATGCAATCGCGTCATTCTGACACGTGCATCAGTATTTTGTTGCTGGATTTGTTCTTCTGTTCTTTCGGATCTGCTATTTCGCAACTTTCGAGCTTTGCTTGTACTGCGGCTCAAATCAGCCCTTTGCGTTTTCTTGGCATTGCTCACTGTACAAAACATACATAAATAGAATTAATTAAATTATTTAATGATGAAAATTTTAAAAGTATAATTAGGGCCAGGATTTTGCCGCAGTTTTGAAATGATTAGTATTAATTTATGAAATTATAACAAAAATATAAGTTTTATGGAAAAAAATTTCAAACAAAAGTAAAAATTAAATTTTATGAAAACATTGTCTCTTATACTTTTTTCATACAACCAATATTTCCATTGACATTTCAAAATAAAGATTCATAATGATTGATTTTTTGGAAACTGTGAAAATCTTAATTGTTCAATTACATTTTTTTAATAAAATTAAATTAAAATTACATTTTTATAAGATCAACAACATTTTCGATATAAATAAAAAAGTATACTTACAACACAAAATCCGTGTCACGTGTTGAGTACTTTTGAGGTTATAAAATCACTTGATTAAGTAATCGTGAAAAATACACTCAAAATTGATAATTTAATTATTATTATTGATAAAATAGGAATGATTAAAAGTTAATATGAGAGTTACACTGAGATAGCAAAATAATAATTGTCAACGTTACTACTACACTTGATGCATAAACAATAATGATGGCTTGACAACTGTGTAGGGAGTGAGAAGAAAGGGACCGGCTCTGTTCTCATCCCTACTCCTTGCTGTTTACTGGGTCAGAAGTGACACCTGTAGACATCTGGCGGGGATAACTAATTAAATGACGATTGATCAGTTTTCGACCGGAGAGGAAAAATGATTAAATTACTAAAATGGCTATTAAAAAATAAGGGTTGATCGTAGAAGGGTGAAAATTGAGGATTGTATGTATTTTGTATGTTGTATCATAAAAAGAGAAATTAAAATTTGTCTAAAAATAAAATAAAAATTTAGGGTGGACTACCCTAACATTTAGGGGATGAAAAATAGATGTTGGCGATTCTCATAGATACCGGATAAGCACAAAAATTTCATCAAAATCGGTCAAGCCGTTTCGGAGGAGTATGGCAACGAAAACTGTGACACGAGAATTTAATATATTAGATATTTCTCGACGAATCACACAACAGCATCTTGTCAGAAACTAAGCAAAGCCTTACTTTTTTATAAATAAATACATGATATATACATACAGATAGAGATCAGGCCAAGGATCTACTTTTTACACGCCTATTCGACGCATGGATTACTTACTTTACAGGCAATTGGCAGGTATTGTCGTAACCAACTAGGAAACAACTCAGAAAAGGCCGGTTTCTTAAGCGCACGCCTTTACCACTGGGCTACGGAGGCAGTTATATCTTTTATATATATATATAAAAGAGATTCCCACCCATATATTGACTCATCACGATATCTCTGGAACCATAAGGCGTAGCGACTTGAAATTTGGTAAGAATATTCCTTTCGCCGAGTAGGGGTCAGATATGAATTTTACGAAATTCCACCCAAAAAGGGGTTTGGGGGTTGCTAGTTATTAATAACAGTTATCTCGTAAGATTCAATTACATTATCATCATCATCATCATCAGCCTGTGTCAGTCCACTGCTGGACATAGGCCTCCCCTAATGCACGCTACCGCTTCCGATCTTCGGCTATTCTCATCAAGCCCACACCGGCCACTTTCCAAATTACATTATTAGTTATTGAAATTTAATAATAGTTTTTATTTCAGTTTATTATTTTTACTTTAATTTTGTTATTGCTACAATGTCTAATAATTATAACACTAGAATAAAAAAGAAACAAAATATAAATTTCATTTAGCCATTACCTTATTTTTTTTGGCGCCATGTTATTTCTTCGCAAATGTACAATAAGCCCATTGTTTTCTCCGATTTTAAGACACTTTAAGTACTAATAAATTACGTACAAGTATATTTCATGATTCGTCTATTTCTAATTGGTTAACGTTAGTCGTCTGAATAAAGATGCCTTCTCGTTAACGCTCGGCTGGTTCCAAATTGCGTTTGCATTTTCACTTTTATTTCAAACAGCATCCATTTATATTCAGGGAAAGTGGTCGACGGAGTGCGATCTCTCATTGTTTTTAAGAGGCACCTATGGCGTCCATCGAATATTATCAGCAGTGTTATGCCACAAGATGATAGGAAATTTACATGAGAACGTTATATACGTGTTTACGAGGCGGTTAAAATACGATGTGTGGTTTTATAACGTTGCTTTATTAGCTATGAACGTTGCAAATTGGTGTATTTAAGTGTCTACATTACGTTGCATCTGATGAATTTTGCCTTCTAAATGTAACAAGTACGATGCGATAATGCTTTTGTACAAGCATCAGTCGATTTTTTAATAACGATGTAACTATATTTTGTCCAAATGAGGTATTGAAGTGGAAAGTTAACAGAAAATGAAAAAATACCATGCGATAATTACGCCAAAAGTTAACACATTGTTTTTTGTTTTACTGTCACCATCATTAATCCACATTTTATGACATCAAGAGACAATGTATTGCATTAAGCTCCATAGTCAGTTTTTCCATTTCAAAAAGGTACCTTTTTACACATTACAAGCTTTGCTTAGTTTCCAGCTAGATGTTGTTGTGATGTATTTCTTCGGAAATATTACAGCAGAAGTTACTTATCAGTACAAATAATTCTTTATTCCAGAATTTAATCAGTACATACATAATAAATAAAAGTGTTCCAATAAGTATACAGCCGCTGTCTTTTTTAGAAGCCGTCAAATGGACTAATAAACAATTGAAATTTTAACAGAAAAGAATATGAACGACTTTAAACAATATATAACCATTTTGCGTAATATAAGCCGGTGGCAACGTGTCCTCTGCAGGGAACTATTCCGCGATTTCCGCCACTGCATTTTAAATTCATAATATCTTTTAAGGTACTAATTTAATCAAAATGTCACATTGCTCATAGAATGAAGAATTTTCAAAACGATTACCATTTTTATTACCTTAAATGAGGTTTGAATATGCAACTGTTAACGTTGTATTACATTAAAAAGGCTATTGTTAGATTTTCTTGAAACATAGATATATGCGCTTGCAGACTTTAATAGAGACAATTTAAAGAAATACAATTATGAACGATATAGTTTACGTCTATATTTTACGGTTTTGGCAGCGTTTGCAATGTAATCACATAAGGTTGTGATATTTGACGCCGATATTTTCTTATTTTTTTTTAATATCAACTAAGCTACTTAGTACAAAATTATAAAAAAGTGGGACCAAATGACACCTAATAATAATCATTTAAAACAAAAAATAATCATTTAAAACAAAAAATAACTAAATCGGACTCAAGAAGTAATATACGTGGCATGTATTTTAAGTAAGTACCGTTTTGGTACTAAAAAAAGACGTGCAAAGATATGACAAGAATTTTATTTTAACATTAAAGCCTGTACTTTTATCGACTTATGTAATGATAAAATAAGTTTTTGCAAAGGTATTTATAAGGAACACAGATTAAAATTATTATATTACAACAAAGATCTGGTAATCCCGCTTCAGCTCTGGGCAATACGCATGACATCTCAATTTACCCCGTGACCACGGCCGCCGGAAAGTGAACGAACGTCGGGAAATTTGAATGTGAAATAAACGCGATAAAATCCGTAAAAAATCCATTTAATTCAATAATTGATTATTAGTTTTAATAACTTTGCCAGTAGTATTTAGTTAAATGGCGACACCATTTAACTAAATACTCACTGCACCCACTCCCAAAATGACGGCTTTATTTTAATCTATAGACAAAGGACTCGTACAGCTTATAACCTATTTCATTGGAATTTAATCTTGATATAAATGTTATGTTATGTTGAAAAAAATTTAACATGGCAAGATACATTCTCCAACATAAAAGCATTAAGATGACCATGGATCATCTTACTAAAGTGAAGATGATCCATCGTCGAATTGGCATGTAAAAGTGGTCCATCCACCAACCTCATTGGACCAGCGTTGTGGGATACGGTCCAAACCCAATGGATAGAGGTAATTTGGGAGGCCTATGTCCAGCAGTGGATTAACAAAGGCTGATGATGTGAGTGTGAAGATTCATTCAACGATATGTAAACATGAAAGAGTCATTGTAAGTACAGATTCCTTATACGATGAAGTCAATGCGGAAAAACTGTAGAACGATCCGTGCAAATTTGAACTTTTATCAGTGCAGTCAAGCACTGACAATAGACAATGTGAATGGAAAAGTACGAGATGGGATCGAACAGATACAATCAAGTGACATTCAGGATTTGCTTGAAATGCAACGAGGAGATTTGCCTGAAACCCACTTGGATATGTATTTACTTTGTCATCCCCTATTATACCCATTTAAATTACGCACTTGCTATTCCGGTCTCTGAAGCGACCGCATCAGAAATTGATGTGATTCTGTCAGATTATCAGAGTCACTCGACAGCCACGGATTAGTAAGCTTGATGTGCAGTGGCCTTCATTATTAACGAACTGCCGTAGTAGAATATATGAGAAACGCCCTGGCTAAATGGACTGACGACATTGCAAAGTGGCGGTGCGAGCTGAATGAAAATAGCTCTGAAGATCGAAGCGGTGCTGCATATGGGAGTGCCTATGTCCAGCAGTAGACTGACACAGTCTGATGATGATGATGACGATACACGGTTTCTGTATTCGCGGCTCATTTTCGGAACGTTACCCCGCAAATAAGGAGCTTTTACTGTATTATTATTGAAACATTGTACCATTTATATCTTTAAGTACACTAAACATTTAGTACATTACATTGGCTTTTGTAACATTAAGCGCTAAGTACACCATTGTTGTGCCTCTTGCGTTATGATAACCTGATTCCGCGATTTCGTGATATCCATACACGTCAAAATACACGTTGTTTTTAGTGGGCGTTTCGTTCTCTTGTTACATCGTCTGTAACCGACCGCCCGTTAGATAAGTCATTTGCGTCATAAATGAGTAAATATAATACACGTTTGACTTTCATTAACAAAAGTGATTAAACGCTTTATTTTACTTTAAATATATTAATTTACGCATTTATGCATGCGTCGGATGGGCATGTAAAAAGTTGGTCCACGCACCAACCCGCATTGGACCAGCGTGGTGGGATATGGTCCAAAAACCTCCTAATGGATAGAGGTGTATTATGGGAGGCCTATGTCCAGCTGTGGACTATCACAGGCTGATGATGATGATGATGACTCGTTTATATACCCAAAAAATAATAATTGAAATGAAAAATGTTGATGATTTTATTTAAAATACTGTGAGGAAGCATATATTTAATAAATGTATTTGATATTTATGTAAACCAGGACAGTGGTGCAGAAAGCTATTAATATAAAAGCCATAAACAATATCCAAAAAATAAAATATATCTTGTAAAATTTAACCTTTTTATACTTTAGCTTTTAACTACGATTTATTCATTCGATTACGATGATAATCGCCCTTCGAGTTGATGCAGA